>WUAM01000143.1:14740701-14767921 GCA_024336885.1 Actenoides hombroni | reverse complement strand
GTATCTTTTCTATTAAAAGTGACAAATTTTAATGGGCTAATTTTTTATGTTATTATCCCTTAACTCCTTCCTGACAATTTCAAACATTAATTAAAGAGAAAATGCTCAGATTTTCAGACCACAGCGAAGGGAAGCAGTGTTCTCATACAAATCTAAAATTATCTCAAGGGATGCTAAATTGGAGAGATATTCAGATGCACACCTTGACAATAACATACTTTCTTTGGCAGTATAATACAATCCTGTATGACTTATAAATCAATACTGGCCATGCTTCCATAAGACTCTAAAGGCACATTTATGTAGTAACACTTCTGAGAGCAGCAGTCAGCTCCCTCTTTTTTCAGGCACAGCCATCTCTGTCTTCTTCAGAGACACAGAAGACAGCACAAGACCTTAGAGAATGAAAAAAATAACGCAGAAAATACAAACCCCCTTCCAGAGCAACCCCTAGTTGGAATCACAATCCTCGTGGCTTTCACTTAGAACACATCCAGAAAAAAGCAACTCGCACAAAATGATTCGAATACTACTGCAGTGAAGCAGCCCTTGCAGAACCACCCCCGATCAAGTCACCAGCCAAGGTGAAGCCACGGCACATCTCTCGGGAGCCGTGACAGAGCAATAGACCCACCACACAGAGCAAGCGAGCAGGCACAGGGGCTTTGCTGCTCTATCTCTTGCAGATAAGCAATCCTTGGGACTTCAAACAAGTCATGGGGAACAGCCGGCGGAAAGAGGGATGTCGGGTAGAGATCTCCTCTCGGGTTTTTCTGAGCAGACTGCCACAGGGAAACACTCCGATGCTGTGATGTCTGTTTACTTACAAGAGGCTGATCTAAGAAGAAGTGACACACTATAATCTGGTCACGCAAACTGTCTCTAAGCAATTAGAGTGTCTTATTGGTTTAATGCTATTTTAGGCTTATTTTTTTTCTTTTTGGAATTGGACTTGCTCCTTGAAAAGCACAGTATGTGTTATGCCATGTCGTACATCCACACGACGCATCCATAGCAGAGGATACTGTAGTCACAGCATCATCTCTGTAAGATACAGAACTTCAAACTGAACCGAGTTACTCTTTTGCCTTTTTTGAACTACAGAGAAAAATAAAATGTAGTAGACTTTGTTCAGAATGTTTTCTGGATACTAAGCCTTGACTTTTATCTCCCTTCAGAAACACTGTAGGGAATAGGGGTGAAAAGTAATTTCCATGTGGCCCCATTTCAGGGCTAAAAAGCAAATTTTCATTGAGACCTTTCTTTTTATTGCCATTGACATTCCTCAAATCACAAGTTCTCACAAACTGTTCTCAAAGTAAAAAATTACATTGAGAGAGAATTTCTAACATACCTGGATTTGTTTATACTGCAATAAATAACAAACTTGTTTGCAACTGGAAATAAAAGTTCCCTATCAAGATGTAACTTAAAATATCTGCAGAGGCGAGAAGATGAGGGAGTACTAACTGACAGCAACATGGTTGTACTCTACAAAAGCAGCTGATTCAAAATGGGCTGCTTTTTATTTATGAGAACCATTTCTACCAGCTTGGTAAACTAATGTGCTAAATGAGAACTGTATCCATGCACACACGGGCATCCTGGCATAAAAAAAGTACAAAGAGAAGAATATTCCTGCAAGTTAGAAGCAAAAAGCGTTATTCCTGAGACTGATGCCCCTTTGTCACATCATGATTATTCCTTACAGGGCAATGCAGATAATTTCTAGATTTAGATCCAGCCAATTTTGAACTGTTTTCAGGGGAGCCTCATGATGGATGTCTCGCTTTCTCCGGGTGACCAAATTGTTGTGAATGCAGCTCAGCTTCAAATCCCTTCTCACAGTCATCTGAATTTTTTCTTTGGTGCCTTTCCAGACATTACCTGCATACTGGGTTTAAAATAACTCTCAGCCATTCTCCCACTTTTTCACAATCTGCTGTACCATAAACCATTTATTTTACTTTATTAAAAAAAATTGAAATATATAAACACATACACAGATGAATCAAGAAAAAGATGTAGTATATACATTGAAAGAGAGAAGTATATCTGCTGAGAAGCAAACGTATATTCATTTGTGCCAAATATCCTAACAATAACTAAATTTAGATCATATTACAACACTGCAAAACTCATGTTAAAGAAAGGAAGATGCCATAAATATACTATCAGTTTAGCAAATTAAATATGTGCTTAAGTCCTTCGTTACTCAGAAGGAACCTATAGGTTCAGCATAAATATCTGCACACGACATACAGCTGTCAGAAATACCTGTAGTGATGGTATATTTGCATGCTAGCCAGATCCCAGGGTTTATTTCTCTTACTTAGCACATGCTTTCTGAAAATTGAGGGTCTGCAAGGTCAGCTTATTTTTGGGTCAATATTTATAAACTTTGAAGATCAAGTGAGAAATTTCAAATATGTCTTTGGAAGAAAAAAGGGAGAAATTTCCCCATTTTTCAAATAAAATGACAGCTTAATTGTAAAACTTTCTTAGTCTTCTCTTTCATTAGTGCCTTCTGGCCCTTAATTCCTATTATTCTGCTTGAAGTTTTACCATTATTGTTTACCTTTCCCCAGAGCAGTTGTGCATTTGCCTTATTTTAAATACATCAGAACTTTGTTGAACTGATTCATTTTGATTTCTTTCACTATCTCCAGTGATTCGGTTTCATTCTGTATTGCATGTACTCCAAATCGTATACCTTAGCAAATAAATGTAAGATGTATCACGATGTAAGATTTGTTTTAGTGATCACTGAGAACAGAAGTATAAATCTCAAAGCTGGAGAATGCGATCATGATGACTAATAATTGATCTTCTGCTCTCAAAAAACATGCTTAATAGTTAATAATAAAAGCTATTCTTTTAAAGGGACCCAATTGTTTATATATGTATGTACACTCAGAATAAATAAATAAATGTTGTTAGATAATGGAAGGGCTTTTATATGCTGTCAAGTTCAAAGATTTGTTACTTCCACACCAGCCTTGGACTACTCAGTCTCTTACAGCGCACAGCAAAGGTACATTCCCTCATTTATTGTCCAAAGCACTACTGTCAGGGGTATGGACAGAGAAGCTAATGTATTGGGTGTTGGTGTCAAGTTTTTGGTAACAGGGAATAGAGGAAGCAGTGGGAGGAGGCTGAGGCTGCCCTGTGCAGGACACAGCTGATTCCAGCTCCAACAAACCTGCCCCAGGGCGCAGCAGAGCCCATCAGCCCCATGTAGCTGCAGTAACGTATTTCAGAAAGGGCAAAGATGCTGGAAAGGCAGGAGGGGAAGGGAAAAATAAATTTAAGAAAAAAAAGATATTTTAACTCTGGCTTCACCAAAAATCATAATGGTTTGGGTTGGAAGGGACCTTAAACATCATCTCGTTCCAAACCCCTGCCATGGGCAGGGACACCTCCCACTAGAGCAGGTTGCTCAGAGCCCCATCCAGCCTGGGGTTGAACACATCCAGGGATGGAGCATCCACAGCTTCTGTGGGCAACCTGTGCCAGTGTCTCACCACCCTCAAAGTGAAGAATTTCCTTCCTATTTTTAATCTAAATGTATCCTCTTCATTTCAAGCCATTACCCCTCATCGTATCACTACAGGCCTCTTTACAAAGTCCCTCCCCAGCCTTCTTCTAGGGCCCCTTGAGAAACTGGTAGGCTGCAGCAATAAAGTCTCCAAAAAAAAGAAATATAACCTGTGAAATCTCAAAATCCTTGCACGATGGGGAAAAAGCCACGTTTACAATTGAACAGGACAATCAGCATTATGATCACATCTTAACAACTAAATGCTATTTTCCTTAACATCTATGAGTAGAATATAAAAACTGAGTCACTGAGAGTCTGCCCCACACCAGCCAACAACTTGGCCTTACTGTCCTAACGCCCAGGGACTTCCAGCAAATGGAATCTTTCTGTGCTATTACAACCATGCCATCCAGTTTATGTCTACAAGCAATTCAATATTACTGAAGCATGAAAAACTAAGATGTGACTTTAGAATTCAAGCAAGCCAACAAATATTACTCAATATTAAAAGTACTTATGAAATTCTTACTGCACATAGCTGAAAGACAAATTAATATTTTTTTATGCTGGCAAACAGTAATGTCTCTTATGCAAACAAAATACACGTCAAATCACTGCTTCAATCTTTTCTTTTTCACAATGTCAGTGATTAGCCAAAATATCTCAACTAAAAGACAACTTTTTCTGTTTGAAGAAAATGAAGTTTAAGTTCACATGAAGTCTCTGCATAACAAATACGTATCCATCCAAGAATCAAATTTAGAACATGTGCAGTAAGAATAATAAATTCTACCCAGATCAGAATCCTAGTGCGAGGTTTAAGGACAAATACAGAGGAAAAAACAATCCTTTGTACCAAACTTTATGATATAGTAGTAACGTTTTATTTCCTGGGCTTGTGTCTTGTTATTAGAATACTAAAGTAGAAACTCCTGTGGCATAATTAATTATTCATAAAAATAAAGGGTTATATCAAAACAAGCTGCCTCAGAGAGAAATAACACCTAAGAGATCTGTGACGTGAAGGAGCAACCCCATCCATTCTAGGAAGACAAAGCTAAAATGAATTCATTTCAGCAAAAAAGTTCTGATGGCAAAATCCGTAGAAGAAAAAAAAACCCATTTGGTTTCTCCTCCAATCTTCTGCTGGTTCTTTATAAAAAAGGAGAAATTTGAGTAACCTTAATCATGCCAGTGGTGAATTTGGCCCAGTCCTTCCAAGAGTTTGCTGTTAACATCTAAAAATGAGGCTGACTTGTTGAAACATGGAGTTTGTAGTATTTCTGGAATACATTCTTTGCAAAATATTCTAGGTTGTGTGATACTCAGGAACATTTTCTATCTCAGCCCCCACCTCTGGCAAAAACACACCTTAGAACACATAAATCTATTAAGTCTTATTTCCCAGCCATTTCCCATGCTACACTTGCTCATATTTTTAATATCAGACTGACAGGACAGCTGTAAAGGGGTACTTGCAAGATGATATATAAAATCATTCGTATCACTTCATCGTGTAAGATATTTATAACTATGACAAAATTTACTCCTCTGCTAGCACTGACTAATATTGTCCCCACCCTTATGCCCTGTGCAGTGCCTCGGTTCAGTTTGCCTTTGGTGCCAGAGCCTTATCTAGCAAACGAACCCATCCATTTCCAGAGAAAAACTGGAAAAAGATTAGCTCTCTCCCTGCTGAGATAAATCACTTCCCAGTGCATTCAGTCGCAGACTTCAACATTTTTCATATGGTTTCCACTCTGACTCAGTCTGTAAAGGAATGCTGGCTTCAGGAGAATTAATACTTGTGTGATACAAGCCTAGAACAGCAGCTTAATTTTCAGAAGTGATTGGGACTATTATTCTTTAACTACATATAAATGCAAGCAACTATTTACTTATTTCACATGAATGAGCATAGTGGGTTTTGAGCCAGGCAAAAAAGGGGAAAAAAAAGCCCCACCACTTTTTGTACGTGTTCAGATTAAGGTGACAGTTAAACTTTAGAGGATGACTTTAGAAACTTGTAAAGCTGAAAACAGCTACGGCTCTACAAATTAATATCATAGCACCCACAGATCCTTCTGGAAATGTCCCAGTTCACTAGCACCCAAGGTGCAGACCCCTTCTCAACTATGACAAATGCTTTGCCAACTCTTTCATTTTAGAGGCAGTTATATTACTCCAAAGCAGATGAAAAATGAGGTTAAAGGATACAGTCAAATGCACTGAATTGTACATACGGAATAAAGACTATTGTCATCTTTTACAATAAAGAAGCAAGCGCCAGTTAGTCCCTGAATACAGAGACTAAACTGTCTGTCCATCAGACATTAATTTATATGTTACAAGCACCTCGAGACGTACAAACAAGCAGATACTAGTGTCCCTTCAGATCATTATAAACAGACTGTTAAGACATAGCTTGTAAGGGTTTGGGCTTGGAATCACAGAGCAGCTGATGTTTGAAAGCACCTCTGGTGCTCAGAGCAGGTTGCTTGGAACCACATCCAGACAGCTTTTGGATATTTCCAAAGATGGGACACCACAATCTCCAAGTTACCCCTTGCCAGTGGTTCACCACCCTCACAGTAAAAAAGGGTTTCCTTACATTCCAGTGGAATTTCCTGTATTTCAGGTTGTGGCCATTACCTCACTAGATACCACTGAGAAGACTCTGGCTCCACCTTCTTTGCTCCCCTCCCATCAGCTATTTTTGCACACTGACAACACCCCCCTGACTTTTCTCTTATCAAAGCTAAACAACCCCAGCTCTCTCAGCCCCTCTTTGCATGTCAGATGCTCCAATCCATTAATCATCTTACTGACCCTTTGCTGGACTCACTCCAGGACACCCAAGTCTCTCGTACTGGCAATTATTTTTTCTTTTACTTTTTTCCCTTCTACTTTTAGATTTGTAAATACCTATTTTGCATACAAACTATTCTACTACAGCAGAGTAAGCTTTGTTCACAAGGTTCTGACACCCTTAGGGTACAGAAAACTTCTTGGCGAGCCAACTGGTACAATTTTATTGAAGAAAGTACCTGGAAGGGAAAAAATACTGCAGCAATCCCACCAGCACAGAAGGGAGCTCTGCTTTAAGGCATTCACTTATTAATCCACATCCAGGTAACTGTCTAGAGGTGAGAAAAAAAAAAAAAAAATCACATTTTCACATGTCCTTTTCTGGTGCAAATAGATCAGGGTGAAAATATTAGGGCCATAAACACCCAAACAGCAAGAGCTGCCTTAGCAATGGGAATAAGAGATTCTTCCTCTCCACTGCCACTGAACTTACCTATTGACCACGTCTTTAAAGAGGCTGGCACTGGACAGTGGATTTGAACACAAACACTTTTAACATGGACCTTGGCATATAAGAGGAAGAAACTTGTTTAATGACTAGTCCTTTTCCGGAAGCCCAAATAATCTTTTCTAAAATGCTTCTTAATCCATAATCACACAACATGTACAACTGATTGCAGAATTTGTTTAGAGTTTGATTGCCTGGGGTTTAGCACATGAAATTATCTATTAAAAGCATCAGATATCTAACACTTACTCAGTCTTAACCCAGCAACAGACGGCCAAGGGTAGCCTTTGTCATGAGATATGCGTTTGTGTAACAGCTCTTGGAAATGAAAGACCACAGAGCCCACTGAGAACAGCAGCAACCCCCCTTGACCACAAAAGCTGTGTCTGAATCTGAGTAAAATACTTATTTTTTCTCCTACTCTTGTGGTGAGTTTGATGCCATTATTAAACAGTGTGCGGGCAACTCTCACAACAATTTGATTCTCATTTCTCACCAAAATAACTGCAGTGCCAGCCTGTAACAGCTGAGGCCTGAGCAGCTTGCACAGCAAAGCCAATGAACATTCAAATCCTGGTTCTGTTAGTTTTGGAAAGCAAGGAGTATGCATCATCTAAGCTGCTATGTGTCATGCTGCTTCGAGAAAACCCGATGACTGATTTATCCGAACACGGGTAAACCATCTGGCTTGCTGGGCACCCTCCCTTGTTACCAACTGGTCCTGGTATGGCCAACAGTTTAATGTCACAACCTAAACCATAAAAATCTATCTTGGTTTGTCTAAATTTCACCTATTAGCAGATAACGCTTCAGGCAAAAAACTTGTGTCTACCTAAAAGCGGATCTGGAAATACACTTTGCATTTCTCATTCATCAAGAGAAGGATGTAACAAAGTAAACCCAGTGTTCTGGGATTTTTACAGAAGTGCAACATTAATAGTCATTTTAAATGCAAAAAAAAAAAATAATTACACAGACAAATCCTTTCTATTAAGTTTTAACCCAGTTGTTATAAAAACTTGAATTTGCTGTGGCTGAGTAAGATAGTCAAGACTGATCAAAAGCCCTTAAATTTCCTTCAGCCCAAAATGTAACTGTTATGTAACTATTTGTCCATTATATCGAAGGTATGAAACTGCACGTGTCACGACAGTGAAGGTACCTTCTCCAGAACTGCAATAATTAGATTTTCCTGTGTCACATGTTGGTTTCCTCCTCCCAAAGGCAGAAGCATGCACAATGCAGGCTCTTCCTTTATCCCAAGAGAAATATCTAGATCTCTGTTCTAACCACATATAACAAGCCGATCAAAACCAGAAAGGTGAAGTTAAGTCAGACAAAATAAGACAGCTAGTAAACATTATACTACATGGAGCGGTGCTCTAAAAGTACACTCCCTTAATGCAAAAATTATAGAATGCTTGTATCTAAAAGTTTACAACACACTAGAGAATCCCCTGTTTGGGGGACTCTGAAAGGCTGATAAAACTATCCTTCAAAAATAAAATAATTGCAACTTAAGCTGATCAGAATGAGAAAATACATTTCATTTCTAAAGCTTTGTCTTTTCTTTAGTTCTTGCTTCCACCTTTTCTTCCTCTAAATTGTGAGATTTAACATAAATGTAGGTACCTAATTTGAACAGGGAAGCATATTGCTTGAAAAAAATCCCTCAGCACCTTTCTGCAGAGACCCGAGCTCAAAATGTATTTTAGAATAAAGTTCAAATATAAAGTTGAACATATTACACTGGCTCTCCTACTACAACAAAACACAAGTTTCGTTCTGAATTTGTCAAAACGTACTCTATGGAATCTGCAGCCCTAGATCATTATGTAACAACAGGACACTGCTGACTGAAGAGACCAACAAAAGATGCACAGTAGATTCTCGTTTTGAACGGGACAAAAGCGTCCTCGCATCGAGGAGAACGCCGCTTTGTGCGAGAGAGCTGTCAAAAGGAACAAAACGACAAACTCAAAGCTGAACTATTTTTAAGATGAGTGGGCCTGCATATTCAAACAGCTAGGAAAAGTACAACAGTTTTACTGCTTGGCAAATGTAAAGCACGGGGGGGGGGAGGGGGAATTCTGTATCACACACTTGCTGTTTTCCGCTGCAGGTGGTAGGCAAAGAAATCGTGGGTAAAAAATGTGTTCTTACATTGTTGCATTGGGTTTGGTCTTCAGTTAGACTGTTTCCTGTTAATTTTTATACTCCTGATAACGACTGTTATTGAGCACAGAAGATACCCAAGACATATTTGTGGCATTTAAAAAGATAAGGCCCGACAATCTACTAAAGAAATCTATCACAAAGAACAACGATGTCATGAAACACAGCAGACTGTGCTTGGGCAGAGGGACAGAGGAGGCACGTACAGAACAGAAATTATGTGGAAAGTGCTGCTTTCACGGACTGTTACTCTGAAAGGCTGCTGCTAATGTGTTATGTTTCAAAGAGTTCACCCGAACAATCTGCGGTAGAAGGCATCTCTCAGACACCTCTGCCTTGACATATAGTCCTCAGAAAAACCTTCAGCAGCAGAGACGCTGAGTATGTGGATAGAATAAAACAATCCTGATGGGTCATCTGTCAGCAACAAAACTGGGGGGGGTGGAGGAAAGAGGAGGTGTGTTCAGTGTGATGAAATGCCATAACCGAGTTGGATCTTCACAGCTACAATACCCATTGTGTGTGCTACCATCCTATACCAGGATGGGAAAAGCAAGGTTTTCATCTTAGTGAAGAAAACAAAATAATTATAATCTTTTAACTTACCAGCTCTGGGACTAAGCCAGACCAAATACTGGCTTAGGCAGAATCTCTGACTATATCCAGCAGCAGTTTAAGGGAGGAAGGCCTAAACATAAAATCCATCTAGAAATCCTTTCTCCAGACCACCAAGCTTGCCAGATTCCACAACTGAGTGGCATCCTGAGTCTGAGGTTGCTTATAGACCGTAAGTTCAACAGCTACTGATTAATATATTCTCCATTAACTTTTCCCTATTCCTTCCTTCATCTGTTTATATTGTTGAGCATCCATGACAGCTTATTGCAAACATTTCCACAATTTCCAATTTTGTGGGAAAAAACAACCTTTTCCTTTCACCTCTACTGCCTGACAACTTATATTGACCTAGTTAAGAGAAACAGTGATTAATTCCCAACATCGTTCCTGATTGCCTAATTTTTATTTGATTTGACTTTTCTCTCTCATTCATATTGGGCATCCCTTTCCCTCTACTAAACCAGTAGGACACGGTCAAAGTTAAGTTGAACACAGGTCACAGACTACTTACTATTCTCCAACACAATAAAGAACGGACACATTCAGTTTCTTGGTAAATATGTTCTATTTTACCACCTGCTTTTCAACCATCAGAATGTACGTCTTCCATTTCTCCTCAAGTTTTGCCCGTTTTGGATTGAGTTCCCTTTGAACTGCCCACACAAAACATGTATGTTAGAAAGAGAATGAAATTCTACAACTACTCGTTTGGAGTATTTCATGAGGAAAACAAGAAAAGAGAGCCCAATCTTACAGCTCTTATCTGATCTATTTTTAGTCTTACCTCTATGGCTACAACACAATTGGTTCCTTACACAACAAATACCTTCTTTGTGCTATATCATCACTCAGGTAAAAATCTCATGGGTTGCAATTAGTGTCACTGAATAGTGTGCTACTATGATTTGACAAGTCATTCCCAGGTGATCTTTATCACATTTCAGAACACAAAATGCAACCAGAAGCTAAGGCACCAATTGTATCCCCATGTTTGGTTTACAGTTTCTAAGGTTACTATTTATTTTGCATGTCCTGCTGACACAAGTGATACCAAGGCAGTAGAATGCACACAAAGAAACAGAAAGCGCGTATTGCCATGGCACGAACAGCAAACACCTTCAACATTCACTTCAAGGAGGGGCTCATTAAGACATTTTAAAAAGGCTTATAACTGTAAAAATAATTCACCTGCTTTTTGATGTGTAAATAAAATTTACAGCACAGGAAATAACAACAAAAGTTGAGTGTTTTGGTACCAGAAGGTTGGTTAAGATAACTTCAGGATACAGACATGGGGGAATGACATAGCTATATCCTAGGATTAGCAATTGTCCCTAGGTACAACCAACAGTAGAAGTACATGTTTTCCTCTGAAGCATATCAGTAAGAGAGCAACAAAGTTGGTGAAGGGTCTGGAGAAGAATTCTTATGAGGAGCGGCTGAGGGAGCTGGGCTTGTTCAGTCTGAAGAAAAGAAGGCTGAGGGGAGACCTCCTCACTCTCTACAACTCCCTGAAGGGAGGTTGTAAAGAGGTGGGTGTTGATCTCTTCAAGTCAGAACTGACAGGTCAAGAGGAAAAGGCATCAAGTTGTACCAGGGGAGTTTTAGGTTGGACATGAGGAAAAACTTCTCTACCAAAAGGGTTATCAAAGACTGGACCAGGCTGCCCAGGAAGTTGGTCAAATCATCATCCCTGGATGTATTCAAAAGCCAGCTGGGTGTGGTGCTTAAGGACATGGTGCAGTAGTGGCCCCAGTAGAATTAGATAAGAGGTAGACTTGATGGTCTTAAAGGTCTTTTCCAACCATAGCAACTCCGTGATTCTGTAAAGAGTTAGAGCCTTTTAGCCACCACAGCTGCTGTCCCAAGTTAGTTGTCTGGGAACCTCACAGAAGAATTCCCTATCTCCAGGTTGGGGGTTTTTTGTTGGCTTTGTCTTTAAAGGCAAACACAAACTGTGTTTATACACTCAGCTTTGAGATGTGAGCTCCAAATCTGTGTGCGCAGAGCATACTTGGACCAAAATCAAAAAGAATGCACTGCTGAGTTCACTTCTGCAATAAGGCAGCTCCAAAATCCCAGGATCCTCTAAAAAAATCCCAGCTCCTCTAAATCCCAGGAAAATACATCCACTACTGCCTGTCCTAGACTGATTCTTGGCTTTTTCTGCTGCATTTTGTCTTACTTGGCACAAATAGTTTCCTATCTGCTAAAACAGTAACAAACAAATCTCAAGTCAAGCCTCTGTCACTCAAAACAATATAAAAAGTTAATATCGTTTGTGTATTGGTTTCCATTTTTACTGGATCCAAAAGACAGTTCAGTGATCATGTCATCCCAACATGCTCTTTGGTTTTTGGTCTCTGGTAACTGGGATAACAAAACCCAAGTACTTAGAACGAAGAACATTTCCCAGCCTAGTACCTTGTAAGCTTTTATACAAGAACTTATTGCAACAATTTAGCCATATTAAAATCCACAGAATTGATTTATTTACACAAGAGCCATTCTTTCCATCAAACATGTCTTTCATCTTAGGAAACCACTGTATGTATTAGCCCGAAGTTAATACCTTATTGATTTAAAGTAGACTGACTTCATGGACTGTAAAACAAAAACAGAGAAGTAGCCTGAAGAGGTTCCACAACCCCAATTCAGTGATCTCCTAGTCTCTCCTTTGCAACCTTACTCCTTATGGTTGTCTGGCTTTATGTTTCTAACCCATGTCACAGGCTGAAAAAATAGGATCCAGGGGGTATGGCAGATAAAAAGATGTTATCTCTTCATCACACATTGCCTCTCCACATTTAGACTGAGGGTGCTGGCAGAGAAACCAAAAAGGTGTTCACAGAGTGCCTAGCATGGTAAGACCCTGATTGCATTGCACGGTGTTTGCTGTGCGTAAATCCATACAACTGCAGCTGTAAGTTAGTGTTTATATTCTTTATAACTTCAGGGTTTTCCTGGATGGGCAAGAATGGTGCATCAGCATGTGCTGTGTGAAAGCTGGAAACAGTTGGTAAGGCAGGAACTGTGTAGTTTAAAAAAACAATATGAGCAAATTCCAATGAGAAGAATATAACTGCTGCTGCCCAGGACAGAACACTTCAAGACCACCACTGGAAATCAGTAGTAAAGGCCAGATAATACAGCACGCTGATCACAACATCTGAATTAAGAAGCTTCTAAAGCAAATATCTGGCATCTCAAGACCTTCAAGGTTTTTCCTCCAGTAATCACACAGAGCCATAGCCTGTGCATTTTGTCACTCCTGTTCCCAGAGGAGGTGTGTAGCCACAGGTACAATCTCCCAGAATCAGAGCTTAAGACACAGAGGGAGCATTTTGCTACATATCTTCCAGCCAGGGCATTATTTTCTAGAGAGAAAGAAGAGGCTTCGGTGTCTGGTTTTCTCCAATGCTGCAAGCAAGATTTGGAAGATGTATCTGGCCACGCAACAACCCCCTAGTGTTGTTCTCATGGATTTTGGATAGAATGCTCTTAATATATTTTGCCAGGCTTAATCCATTAACTTGAATTTATAACACTATAAATATAAAACAGCACTGACAGGGAACTACCACTGCTTTGTAACGTACATCCTGCAATCTGCAGGAGGCAATAGCACTGTGTGGCAGGAAAAAAAAAAAGATAATAAAATGGGCAGTTACTGTGCTCAGGCTCACTGATGACTCTAAGTACAAGATTTTCATTAACCCAGTAAAAGACAGTGGAAAATTTACAAGACAGGCCACAAAAGTCAGGCAATGGTTTTGGTTTGTCTGTATCCCAATGTGGTTTATAAAGTTTTTGGAAACTAAATCACATTTTCTGCAAATTAAAATAATTTAATTTTGTTTAAACTGTGTAAGTGGTGAAATTACTAATGACTCTGAAAAAAGTTTTCACAAGGGCAAAGTAGGAGGTAGGATTGCAGTTGACAGTTAAAGGAAAATATGAAATGTTTCTCTCTCATCTGTTTTCCTCAATTTTATGTTCTAACAATATGCTGCTCCAAGACATGGTCTATAACTTTGACATATTTTAATGTGATGCATCTTGAAGGTATATTCATAATCACTAACACATGTTTTTCTCAAATGTAGACACCTAAGGTTAAGCATCTAAAAAAATTAGTCTCTTTTTTAAAAAAGAGGCTGTCACTGAAGTCCAAGAAAGTTGCAAGACCTCTGATCCTGTGGAGATGGAATTAACCAGTAAGAAAAGCAGAGATGAGTAATGTGATTAACTTTCCTAGCCAAATCTGAAGGCATTGGTACACATCTTTCCGAAGGCTGACAGAGGAAACGTCAGGTAGAACAATTAATACCTTCACAAGTTTAACGTTTGTCAAAATGTTAGAAGTATTTTGGCCCAAACTCTTACAAAAAAAATAAATCCCACAAATATAATACGCTGCAGTGTAATCAGAATAGAAGTTCATCCTGATATATTATTACTCTATAGAAAGAATGATCAGGGAAGAAGTGAAAGAGGTATTACCTGACCCTCTAGAAGACAACCTGATAGCCACCAAGGTCTCTGAACTGCTGTAATATGCAAGAGAAAAATCAAAGTCCCGTAGCCAGTATTTAAGTGGTGGATCCTGCTTCTCTCCACTCGTATGTATTCCAGCTACAGTGTGTCCCAGAAGCTGTTTGCCCCAGCTGAAGGCAAATGCTGCTGTTAGTTTAGTATCATCTTCTATAGTGCCTATAGCAACAGCAAACAGATTATTGAACACTTAAGCAACAGCTGATCACTCCTTTATCATAGTTTCAGCTGATAATCTTTGAGTGCTGTGTAAACGACTGACATTCTGTAACATGAGTCTTCTGTACTGTTAACTTTCCCTTGTACAAACATTTTCTTTCACAATACAGCTCAACTCTAGAAAAATATTTGATTTAAGCTTTTAAAAACATAGTTTATTATAGATCTTATTCTGCACCTCCAATACTCACATAACAGCTTACAGGTGTCAAAGAACTTGGCACCTCTCAGAATCTGGCCTTTCTTATTAATGAGGTAGATCAATTACACTAGCAAAGACAGGATGCTAAGCATGGCACAAACATCAGTGAACAAACCTTTACAGCATTGCCATGAGAAGCTGTGTGAGATGTATGAAATGAAGAAGGAGGCAGAGATTAACGCACCAAAGAGGCAAAGTATTTGGGGGTACAGTGATGGAGAGAAATGTCACATTCTCCTGACCACTGTGGTACCTGCTTAAGTTAAATATCAGGTAAAGGGCTTTGGTGTTTCAAGAATATATGACTTGATGAAGGTTCAGGGACTGTGGAAATCCAAGACCAGAGTTAGGAGAGCTGAACAGCACCAGCTGCAGTGGTGGTGTAGCTGTGAAACGTGTGATGGGCAGCTTGTACCAAGAGCCCTGGAGTGAACAGAAGCGTTTTTAAGCAGTGCCACCCGCAGGCAGAAGAGAACTTTTCATCTCCTGTGGCATCAAGGCACATCCATCTATCTTCTGCCTTTCACACCAGCTATAACCATACCCTAAACGCAAAAATCCCTTAATGGGTTTAGAGTCCTGTAACGAAATGGTCCTTCAGAGCACTCGGAGCTACAGGGTCCAGAGTTACAGCTGGGCTGGGTACAGGACAAATGACAGATGCTCTGTTAACCTCCCTCCCTTCCCAAAGGGGAAGGGAAAAGGAATATGGGAGAGACACACATGGATAGGAAAAGAAAACTAAAACATCTTTAAAGAAAATAATAACAGAATGAAATACATACACATATATGGAAAACCAATATTGAACCCAACCCCGTGGTAGCAATTCCATCATGGAGATTCTCACACCCCTGCTAGGCTTCAGCTCTCAAGCACTTCCCATTTAACAACTGATGAAGCAAGACATCCCCTTGGTACTCTGCACACTAGTAAATACCATATGAAGTCATACCTGCTTGCAGGAGTGAGTTTTAGAGCAACGGAGGATAATAAAGTCAGTGGCACTTTTAACACCTTTCAAACTCTCCTGCAGTCAGGGTGCAGGTCTCACAGGGGCTCTTTTCCTCCAGAAGAAATGTGGGGTGTTTGTTTTTGGTTTTTTTTTACCAGAAACATAGTGAGCTGCTCTGTGTTTTTCCATATTCCAAAATTGCCAGATGGATTTGAAGCTGATTTCTAAATCCAATTCTTCCCATGTCTTTTTAACAAAAATCTATCCTAAGAACTACAACAGCATGAAACTCAAAACATATGAAGAATCACGTATTGCCAAGTCATTCAATGTTGGAGCTTTGAGGGCACTAAGAGGGCTCACTGGCCCAGACCAGCTTTACCCAGGACCCACACCCTGCCCAGGTCCCAGGACTCCATCTCAGCCCCTGCCCCAGTGACAGGGCAGTGGGGCCAGTCCCCATCCCTTCCTCAGGAAGCTGCCCAGTCTCTGGGGTTGGGGCTGCCCCAGTGCCCCGGCTGCCCTGCTCCTGGCCAGGCTGGTGGGACAGAGCCATCCTGGGGACAACCCATGCCTCCAAACACCCCAGCCTCAGAGAGCCACCAGTCCCTACCACACCCTGGCATTCATAAGCAATTAAACAGACCACCTCTTCAACCTACTGAGATAGCTACAGCACTGCTTATCTACTTAAAAAAATAAATCAATGAATGGCATAATAGCCTCACAGTTGTGCCATTCCCATAAAAGCCACCGCTGCAGCACACGAGCACAGCAACGTTATCTCCTGTCAGATGTTGGCTCTCAAATACCTGTCACTGCATTTCGAATGTCAGAAAGATGAAAGCAGAGCAGCGTGAGAAGGAAGGTTATTTGACTACAACGATAGTTCATCTTCACGTATATTCTGTTAAATTGTACAGTTGTTTTCTGTTTATTTAAAAAGTTTTCTGGCTCACTCTGCTGTGTAGGCAGCTACACAAGACAGACTGTTTCTACAGCCCTGTAAAAGTACACCACCAAAAATAAATGTGTTAATTATGCTCTGAAGGTGCTGCTACACCACAATGAAAGTATCAAGAACAGAAAAATTCAGACAGGCCCATAAGGCACAGGCTTCTAGAACCGCAAGAAAAATCTGCTTCTAAAAGAGGATTACACCCAAATCAAAAATATTTAGATTCATAATTTCAAGTTGCATAAAACCAGACGTGTTTTATATTGCTTTGGAATGTCTCGTTGTCACTAAAAAGTTATGTGCAGATTTATAAAGACTTTATTATTAGCATCACCCCTAGAATACACTGAATTTCTATGCTCTGAGTAATAAAGATCCTACATACCACCTTTGTTTCAGTACTGGGATCAAGAAGGTGCCATATTAAACTTGCAAGTTGCAGGTACATATCCCGTGGCACAACTAATATAAGTGAGACACTGAAACAATGAATCCCGAGTGTTCCTTTTCTCTCTTTTACTGAGGATATATTCATGATATAAAGCAGCAGAGTACACTGGAGTAGTTGAGGAACAGCTAAGAGAGATGGTAGAACACAGACTTCAAAGAAACTCATTTCCAAACACTCTGCTGCTCCCTAAATTAGGACTTTTTAATCCTTCCACCTCGATTTCTAAAACAGGTCCAATAGTCCAGAAGACACCAAGCTCTGCCAGGTTACTTCACTCGGTGCCACAGTGGAACTCAGTGCATAAAACACCATAAAATTCCTTATAGCTCTGTTGCCATCACCCTTCCCTCCAACCAATGGCTGGAGCACAGACCAGGCACAGAGAAACATCTGACTTAATCTTCCAAGGAAGAAGACATGGCTGTATTACCAGTGGTTTATAGGAGGGTCTCCCTGGTGTCAGAAGCAGCTCTGCTTCTTCATAAATCACTCTCTGCTTCAGAAAAAAAACATGTAGTTGGACAAAAATGCCATTCGAACGCTTTCTTCTTCCTCTTCAGCCAAAATCTGTATCACAGAGAGCAGTCGTGTACCCTTAGAGCTTTGTGCTGAGACAAGGAAAAAAAATAGATTCCAGCTCTAGAATGCCAGTAAGTGATTCCCATGAGTCTGGCACAAGACAAGGCTTATTCCTCCAACAAAGGGCAGAGCTGGAGTCCCAGCTCACTGCCACCAAAGAGAAAAGCATTTATCTGAAACAAAGATCATCTTCCCTAGCTGCAGATTAGTCCACAAAACTTCCACAAGCAAGTACCACAAAGGCTTTGGGTTTTGGTCTGTACGGTGTTTTCCACCTCACAGAACAGTTGAGCTGTGATGAAGTTTGATAGAGTAACTATGAGTTTCCCATTCTTTTGTTATTAGAAGACAAAAAGCATACCCATCACTTCAGTACAGTGGTAGCACACTTCTGCCTGTGTACCACTGTGGTGTACATGACACCATTTCCCACAACATTCTTCTGGAGAAATTGGCTGCTCGTGGCTTGGATGGGGGTCCTGCCTGGGTCAGATATCTCTAGACACATTCTAGAGCACTTCTGCGACAAGCAACACATCACAACAGGTTGGGTAATAATCACAGACCCTGAAGCAGTATCTTGCCTGCTCAGTTGCACGTGAGGCACAGTGAGTCCCTCAGCCTTTTCTGCTTGCCCTAGACAGAGATATTTCAAATGTTTTCATGTGTTTTTCCTGATTAAAAAAGATGAACATTAATACCAATACTACTGTCCCACTGAACTTCAAGTTTTTCTATATCTCCCAAAGCCAGCATTCCTTGAACTCCAGGGGAGATATTTTCTACAGCTGTGATGATGGTACCAACACAGAACAAAACCCAGCAGGCCTCACACAGCTATTTATAGTGCTGGCTTTACCCTCAGGGCATCTCCCAGGTTCAGTTACTGAACTTAGGTTTTACATTTTGCCAGGGCAGAGACTGCCTTTCTTTTTCCTCCACCACTATAGTTCCTTCACTAACAAACTGGCCGCAAACAGCATATTCATGAACCACTTGAATAACATGGCTTTTTAATAACATCTGCTTGCCACGATGGCTTGAACCTCCTGGCTTCTTTGGGAAGTGTTTCTACAGAGAGGGGCTGCTGAGCTGTACGTCCTGCAGCAAGTCTTCCACCTGCTGGAGAAATGCAACATTGAGCTTCCTTCCCAGGAAACAGATGCTACAAATATCTGAGAGCTACACAATGACCAAAAAAAAAAAAACCCACAAAAAAAACCCCACCACCACCACCAAGGTTCCCTTGTTCTTCTCTAAGTGCACTAAGTAAATAAAGGTGAAAATGAAGCCATCTGATTAAAAGGATACAAAGAGGTCAAGCATTTGTTGCCAAGGTAGACCTGAGCCCTGTTCTACTTCACCAGTATTCCTCTGTTAATAAACTGTTCCTGCAAGGTCTCTTGATTTGTGCTTTTACCAAGGACCTGCATTACTTGAAAGGAAATACTACAGGTCTTCTGCCTTTGGGGCTGTTTTGGGTTGTTAACTGTCCCAATAAAGCAAGTAGAGGCATTTCCCAGTTTGTTGTCTTTGCCTAGCTCGGTCGGTTGGCTAAATCAGGGCATCAGGTATTCTGTGATCCCAAACCAACTGAGCAATTGCCAGATCCTCACGTCCTGGAGCAGATTCAGAGTGGATACCAGGCTAAGCAGTGAGGGAAGCTGTTCCCCTGCTGCTCCCAGGGAGAGGAGATGGGGGGGGATACTGCACATTTCTCAACGTGTATCTCAAGAACCAGTAAAAAGCCTTTCAGCAGCACACAGGTCTGTACCAAACTACAGGGTGTTCTCTACTGACGAAGAAGCAGAAACGTGATCTTTAGTAAAGTTCCATTAGTTCTTTCAAAGCTCAGCTAGCTTTTTATTATGCAGGTTCCTTTGGGACTGGCAGAAGCACTTTTCCCTGAGGTGTTGCCTCAGCTTTGAGCAACTCAAGGATGCAAACGGGGGTAGGGAGGAGGAGGGCTGCCGGAATCCCCCGGTGTTACCCATTCTTCTCTAAAATCTATACATCATCAAAAGGGAGGGAAGTTGTGGAAACATAGCCGAAGTTAGGAAAGGATGGGTTGCAAAATTCACGTGGGAGTGCTCAGCAATCTGAAATGGGATTAGCAGGCATCACCAGTAACGAGAGCTGGGCCACAACATGGGCTTTGTAGTTCCTAGATCTTGATAACAAAAGTTTGAGAATTTTTGGCACAGAAAAATTATACTCATTACGCTGCCCTTAACAATACCAAATGGCAAGAATGCTCAAGTGTTATGAAATTTATCTTTTTAGCAAAGGCCAGGCTGGCTCTGCAATTCCCACCCAAAAGCAGCAGGCCATGCTTATGAGCAGGACCCTGCTCAGCAGCGGACTAACAGAGCCCCAGAATATCTGGACATAAGCTGTGTTTTTAATGAGATTCCATAGGATCAGTTCTTATCTCCCCCAGCTTAACACTTCTAGAAGAAAATGAAGTCATTACAGGAGATGTGAAGGTGAGGGAAAAGGCAAATAACAGAAAGGGTAGAGTTCACTGATACAGAGCCATCAAGAATCACATGGTAAGGTGGACACAAGCAATCCCAATGCTTTTTAAGATAAGCAAATGTAAAGTCATGTGTAGGAACAAAGAGAATGACTTCTGCTCTGGTAATCAGAAATGCTGAAAAGGATCATCAAGTGAACTTTGATTAAAAAGAGAATTCTGTGCCCAGAGGGGCTACTGTGATTCTGGGATGTTTAAAAAGAGGAATATGAAGCAGGAGCAGAAACTAAGAGCACAGAAGTTCCGTTAACTCTGTGTTTGGCAGTGCTGCATCTATTTTTAGAAAAGCATAACCCATTTCCAAGTCAATATGTTAGAAAGAACATTGATCACCTACTATGATATCAAAGTACAGGAATGATTCAGAGGTTTGATGGTGCAAGACTCTAATCTTTTCAGCTTAACAGAGAAAAGCTGAAGCCATGATTTGATCAGATTCTTTAAGTACCCAGATGGGAAACACTGGCACTACAGCATTTTTCTGGCTAGCAGCAAAGATACAGCAAGACCCAATGGCTGGAAGTTGAACCCAAATATTCCGAAGAGATAGAACAGAAACGTTAATAATGACAGTACTTACCTGTTAGTAAAAACCATTCCTTCCCCCCCAATACTGAAGATAAAATATTGAAAACCAAGTTTATTCTGATTATTGAAGCCATATAAAAAACTGGTGCACTTACATAAAGCATTAATAGGTTGTATCATGTATTATTCAATTATGGATTCGAATAATTTTCACTACAGGGCACAGTTTTAAATTTATGACTAACAGTATCAGACCATTCCATTTCATTACCATATAAACTTGGCCAATTTTATTAAAATAGACAAAAGACAATAATATTTGGAAAAATAAATGGATTCAAGATGCAAATGCCTAGATAAGGTGTCTGTCAAGGTACAGTCCAATTCTTGACCAAAGCCTGGTACCAATGTTGGATGGCTGATTGTTAGATTTCCAAAACCAGCCATCCTCAACCATAGACAAGATCTGGAAAAAATATTTCCAAAAGATACCTTTCAACAAAGGAAGTGAAAAAAGTCCTTAGACTAAAACTTAGATAAAGGGTTTTCTGTACAACTCATAGAAAAAAAACATTTTGGGAAGATAATGAGTAGCATAAGCAGATAGACATCCTAATTTACACACCTCGGGTAGTTAAAACTCTCAATATTTCATTTACAGAAAGAAAATGAAATATCTGCAATATTTTCACATCTCTTAATGTATCAACCTGTGTACACCGAATGCACTAAAATGCTATTTACTGGCAATGGTTTGCATCGCTTTGTAAATTCTAAATTAAAGCCAAAAAAACAAAAAAGGTTAAAATTAAAATATCATTCCTGTCCTCAAAGATCAATTGTTTGGCCTTTTTTAAACTTCCTGTTTTGCTCTATAGGAACTCTTCTTTATCACACTCGATTCACGGAACATGCTACTATTGTTTTGCTTTGCTTTACTCCCCATCAGCAAAAAAACTACTGCACCTGAACAAGACACTAAACCCCTTTTCCATGCATGTTTTCTCACAGAATAAACTGACATCAGTAGATTGTTTGCTTTTAACCCTGACATCCCCCCCCCCCCAGCCTATTTTTGAAACAAATTTTATTTTCGGATGTCCTGACTCTGATACTAAATTGGAAAGCCTGGTGTGAATTTTATAGAACACTATTTCCTTTAATAGAGGATGTTCACAGCTAATCTGTCATCTACAGGGCAGGCAGAGGCCAGAAGCTGGGAAACCAAGACAGGTGGCCTAGCAGAAGCCTCAAACCTGAACTTTTTTGGCATTTTGTGCTAAATTCAATCGCAGGGAATCTGAGTATTTTGTCAGTGTACCCTCTTTTATTAACACTCTTAAAAGAAAACAGCTCTGTGACAGAATAGGCAAACGCTGCTCAGAAACACTTTCCTGCATAGCAGTTCTTCCTCCCAGAGAGGGAATTTGTGGCCCATCTTTGTTTCCCGCAGGTCTTTTCCCAAGAAGTTATGCCAGGAGATGAAGAACCTGAATTTGTTCAGGCTTCCCACCCACAGCCCTGCAAACACCCACTTGTGCTTCTGTTTTCAACACGCCTTTAAAAACATCTTTACATTCAGTCAGCGATGCCATTCCTCCCTCATTCTAATATTAATAATAATGTAATTGAATGGCATTATTATTCAACTAAGTAGCACTTTTTAATTCATTAAGAACTTGTTAACTATTAGTTTTGTACTTTGCCAGCTGACCCGATGTACCTGCAGAGCGTGGCAGCATCGTCACCAAAACACCCATAAATAGAAGGTCTTTGACTCCTCCCTTTCCACAGCACATCAGCTATCTCCAGGAGACAGGCACTACCACACTCCTTATATCCTGGTAAGAAAGAGTCATTCTGAAAACGAGGCACAGTTTGTCCTCGTGCAGACAAGACAGCTCAGAGAAATGGGACCTAAGTCTGTAGGAGCAACCTTGAGTCAAGAGCAGCCTAAACGTACTAGCTCAGGGAGTGAAGTACAACCTTGGCACAGTAGCTGCGAGGGGACTAAGGTAACCCTGAGCCACTTCATTTAGGCACTAATGGGGAATGGGATTTCTACTGAGCCCCGCAACATGTAACGTCAAACTACTCAGTAGAAACCTTCTCTTGATCCCAACTGTAACAAAAAAGATGTGAAGCATCAGTTAATTAGTAAAATTAAAAGATGAAAAGCAAGTCCTACTTCGCACTTAAAATGAAGTATGAGCTACTCAACACTTGGGAGCCTGCTGCACCCACCACCTCAAACACCAGTCGGATAAAGAGCATGGGGCTTCCCCACAACCCATCACAACAGCATGGAACACACAAATATGCTCCAGCAGCACATTTGCTCCTTCTCCTTCATGTCAGCCTTCCACGACAGTGAAAGCCCTTCATTCGGGTGACAGATTTGACTCAAAGGCATCAGCTCACAAGTCTTCACAGACAAATCCCTCCCACGGGCAGTGCTTTACAGACAAGCATCAGGCTTTACCTTGCTTAACCACTACGCTGAACTCCAATCTAAAGGGAGAAATGCTGCTAAAGACACAACCTGAAGTAAACTTACTCAAAGATTTCCTGGTTTGGACACAGTAATACTGGTTTCGACTGTTTATCATCTTAAAGGCAAACAACAGTCTAGTATTTGGGGAAGTGGCTTGTAAAACACAGAAAGAAATTATAAATGTCTGTATTTCTGTGTATGTCTGCAAACGGGGTGAAAGTATCTGTGTCTGTAAAAATAATTGCCACTACACAAAATAACTGTTCATCTGCGTTACGGTGCTTTCATTTATTATCTACAATTTATAAACCATTTTTTACTAAAAGGATACACACTGCAGACCAAGCACAGAAAAATGAGATAGTATGTACATTTTGAGGAAATTCCTGGCTTTCTATTCCTGGTGATTTCTCTACCTTCCCAGACACGTAAGATAAACACAGCTAGACTGACTTCAGCATTTTATGGTTTACAGCCCACAGTCCCAAAAGCTGCACGGACAGAGAAAAGATTTCAAGAATGAAACAAAAGAAAAAACCTAAACCAAACAAATATTGTTTTCCCCACTGCATTTTTCTATGCTCTCCCACCTCTGAGCAGTTTCTCACAGGAGTGTTTTTTATTCATAGAATGATTATTTAACTTTTCATCTTGGACTTCTGCTAATAACACCAAATGACACGTGTGTGTCTAATGTGTGTATCTATCTAAAAAAAAACCTGCAGCCTTCTGAAAATGTCTTTTTAGTCAGCAGCTTTTCAACACTAAGTTCACTTCTGCGTTTAACTCGGGAGGTTTTTGCATACAAGAATAGGATGTCTGTCAGAGATGGAAGGTAAACTTCATGAACTTCAGAACCCTGATACTTGATTCATAAATGCTGAACTAATGGGCTTTCTGTCTGTCCTTCCTCCCCGTGGCCCTATACTTATTTTCTCCACAAACTTCCTCATCTCTTCTTTATGGTAACAGTTCTGCTAATTAAAAAGTTTTTCAATGATTCTAGATTTCCTATTTGGGGGCATCCTATTGTATATACGTTAGCCTGAAACATGTTTTTAAACTAGTTAAACATAATTTGACAGCAATTATGCCCTTATTTTAGATTAGCATGTCCTTTGTTAATTAGACTCCCCTAATACAATCTTGTGATTGTGAGCCCCAAAGCTATCATCGACTCCACCAGTTTCTTAATTTACACCTGCTGAGATAGGATCAGCAGACTCGGGTTTGTTTAAGTGAAGATTTCTGTTTGCATTACAGAGCGAAGGTGCTGCCCGCGGGCGTTCGCAGTGGGATAAACAGCCACCATAGGTGGCCACTCTCCAAACTTGGCTGTATCAAGAAAAAAAAAAAAGAAGTGAAGGCATAATACACTCCCCGACCAGCATCTGCACTCGCTGTATTTCAAACGATACAAACCTAGTTTTGTTAAACTCGGTGTTATTCTCCCATAATCGTTAAAAAGCTAAGGAATGGTAACGATGTGCGTGTGCCTGTGTGAGAACAGTTGTACGTACACCAAAGCTCTCAAAGCTGACTAGCAGTTGTTAGTCTAATTTGTATTAATTTAGTGCCTTAATTTCAAGAAACCAAGTGCTTGTTTTTGAGAAAAATCAGACTGTAATTTCCATATGTATAGCATAATTGCAGCTAAGAGTATTTTAAAATTAATAGGAACTTCATCTTCAAGGTTCTTTATTAATAAACTAACTTGAAGATTAGTTTTCAGTGAGTCCTTCTAGAAGGATGAATCAAGAAGTCTGTTATTCATGAATTATGAGAAAAGTAATAAAAAGGTAATTTCCAGAAAATATCTTAATACATATTAAAAAAAAAACAAACAAAACCCCCAAACAACAAGAAAAACAACCAACCAAACAAAACCCACAGAACACTGATGGAAAAAACCTTTGTTTTGAAAATGATAGGAGTCAACTGTCATGAAGTTAGGTTTCTGGAACAGCTCTGAATATGGATCAAGCATTATGGTTCTGAAGTTAAGTTCCTAACTAAAAAAATCTACATTAAGTAAAACTTGACATATCACCACCTTCTCTGCAAATGCATTTATGATGAAAACAACTAAATCAATCTGATCTGAAATGTCTGGATTACCCTTAAGACAACGTGCTCCTGACTTGCCTTGCCTGCAGACTTAACTATTCCCTTGTGACTGGCTACATCAGACACTAGATTATATCGTTGGGTTTTCTAACATGAATCAACTACCATGTTTGATTTAGAGATTTGCTCCCTACTGCAAAGTATTTAAGTAAAGTTGGCACCTAGGAGCATAACATGATAACCTGGCCATGTGAAAGGTTGAAATCAACAATTACACAGCTTTTAGTTGTGAAAACAACCAGTAACTCTTGAGGCAAGCCAATAACATTTTCTTCTATTTTCTCACCAATTAAATGAGATCCTCTTTCCTAGTCTGAGGTGCACAGAGGTTATCAGGCATGTGTGTGCTTTTAGGATTAGCTGTGTTCATGGCACTACAACTACCTTGAGGAACTGGGAAGAGTTTGCACAGTCCAAATCCAGCTTTTCCATGTTCTAATTTCTCATGTCACAAAATGCTACACAGCCACTTGTTTTCCAGTGACTGCTGGATGAACAGTCACCTGCATAATTATGATTCATGGCTAGAATGTATCAGACAAGGTCAGTGTCTCTGGCTCTAATATATGCTAAATTGA
Source organism: Actenoides hombroni (assembly GCA_024336885.1). Classification (NCBI taxonomy): domain Eukaryota; kingdom Metazoa; phylum Chordata; class Aves; order Coraciiformes; family Alcedinidae; genus Actenoides; species Actenoides hombroni. The sequence goes on along the minus strand of WUAM01000143.1, from coordinate 14,742,090 downwards.
ATGACTTACTGCAAGTCATCTCCATTTCTCCATCTATTCACTAGGCAGGACTATGGAAAAATTCAGCTACAGGGGGATAGAGTAGAGAAAAACATTCACAAGGGGCAGGCTTTATCAGAAGTGGAAAAAAGTTCTAGGACCATCATATTTTTCCCCCACAATTCATTATTTCTTCTGGTTACAGGTAATAAGTGTGGCCGGCAGGACTAGAAGTGATTATCCCCCCCATACTTGACACTGGTGAGGTCACACCTCAAACACTGGGTTCAGTTTTGGGTCCCTCACTCCAAGAAGGACATCGAGAAGCTGGAGCATGCCCAGAGAAAGGCAGTGTAGCTGGTGGAGGGTCCAGGGCACAAGTCTTGGGAGGAGCAGCTGAGGACCTGGGGTTGTTCAGCCTGGAGGAGGATGAGGGGAGAGCTCCTCACTCTTGACAACTCCCTGAAAGGAGGTTCTACTGAGGTGGGTGTTGGTCTCTTCTCCCAAGTGAGAAGTGACAGGACAAGGGAAGTGGCCTCAGGTTATGCCAGGGAAGGCTTATATTGTGTTTCATTATACAGCATCTGGTGTGAGGCTGTTATGGAATTGTCCTCTACCACAAGGCAGATGACAACCTTAAACCAATTAGTCACATAATATGAGCAAAACAAAAATCCAAGCCAATTTTGTTCTGACAATTTCCCACTTGCTATAGAAGATCATATGTAAACTCAGGGTCTGATTTTTGCCTCAGAAAAAAAACAAATTCACTTTCCATTTGCAGAAACATCCATGTAGTAGATGATCACGTTACAGAGATTGGCAAGTTTAGGTACATTCTAAGGACAAGGTGTGACCCTGAATGTGTGAGTCTTCTCATTAATGAAAATATTAATATAAAAATAGCAATAAAAATGAAAATATTATTATAAAATGGAGTCCTATGGAACGGATTGCAGAAAGATGACAGCAATTCAGCAGCATGCAGCTCTCCCTGTGAAATACTATGTCAACTAATAAACTATTGTCCATAAATTTACACATCACTCCCCAAACACGGTACTTTCTCTACCACTCTCAAGGGGAGGTGCCTGCTCCTCTACAGATGCTCTCAAGAAGGGGAAGAGTGAGGTTACTGAAGATTGAAGTGCAGACAATGCCTGGGGGGATTGAGTACCTGAGATTAATTTAGAGGAGGAAGTGAAAAGGGAGGTGATGGAGTCATTTGCCCCAGGGCTGGGTGAGGAGCCAAGAGACAGGCACTAGGAGCTCCCGGGGATGTCTAGGTGTTGCACATAGTTCCAGTCTTTTCCTGCACAGTCTGTTGCTGACCATTTGTCCTGGTTTGAGTGAGAACAGAACTAATTCTGTTCAGTGATTTTACTTTTCAGCTCAGTTCTTCTAATTAAC
>WUAM01000143.1:14729198-14740601 GCA_024336885.1 Actenoides hombroni | reverse complement strand
TGGGGAGGGAGGGGGGTTAACAGAGAGCGTCTGTTATAGGTCTAAGGGGCTGCCCTGACCCTAAACCGTGACACCATTCCCTCCCTGCTGGGATCCAACTCAAGAAATGGGAGGAAAGCTCTACTGCCAAACCCTGTTAAGACATTTTGAGAACTTCACGCTGTTTTGTTGATAAAGGAAAAGTATCAAAACACACATCATGACCATCTCTGAAACACTGCTTGTTCACACTGACCAGATCTTGTATTGTGAAGGCAAGTGCTTACACCTAGTACAATTCCATTTGCATTGAAAACAGTACTGAAGTGCTTTTTAGTGGTATTTTCTGTTGGAGGGAAATAAATCATTTTTGCCTTGGGGCCAAGAACAGCTGATCACCATCCTTTCATTTGGTATTAGAGACAAAACCTTCACACTCTACTTGCAAATCATGTTTTCAAACCTCTGCCCCCACCTCTCTCTTACCTCTTTCTTCAAGTGTGGTGTGCAAACACAGACACAGCATTCCCTTTAGGTGAGTAGCTACTTCATGTACTAACTCCTGGGTACCCCACATGTTCTTCATGCTTGCTAAGATGACCTTTTTTCCACAGCCAGCTTTGTTGACCCAGATCATTAGGAATGTGATGGAAAGAGGGAAGCAAAGTAGTGTATTTTATTTTACACTGCAGGGGTCTAAGAATGTAACTGCAGTTATGTCTCAGCTGAGGACCAGCAACTCCCCACCAAGGAACAGCAACTGCTCAAACCATTCTGGCTGAATCATTGATAACCCACGGCATCCTGTTAGATAACTGGCTTGGTTCACGTGACATTGGTACCTTAAGATTCTCCTCCTTCTCTTTTTTTAAAAGCATCCATAGAGTCAGTTATTCTTTTATTTATATTTGAGCACTTACTGTGTTTTCTTAATTGAATTTCTTCTTGTTGATGTCTGGATATTTCTTCAAGTTACCAGGATAAATTTTAACTTCTAGTTTAATCATTTATAGCACTTGCAGCCCTTCCCAGATGGATGAAATCCAGAAATTGCTAAGTAGTCTCTATTCATCTGACATTAAAAACACAAAATAAAGGAATGGATCTATATAAGGATTCCATCTAAATTATTTTTTCAGTTTGTAAGTGAAGACATCAATAACTATTATTGATATAATCTGTATCACATGTCCTCATTTAAGAGAATAACAAAATATCAATTCTACTCTCAAGCTGCACCTACGGCTTCTCCCCAACACACTCAACCACTTCAACATAGGAAATCACATCGAATTGACAACATTTGCTCTTAAAAACCCTGTTTTCTTTTAGTTCCTTTATGCTCTCACTACTTGTAACATTAATTGTTTAGTTTGCTATCTTTCTGGTTATCAAAGATAGGCAAAACGATTTGCAAGCCAGGCTTTTCTTAAGAAAAATACTATGTTTATCCTTTTCTATTCCAGGGCATGTTGCTCAGGACTGTGAAACAGAATGCCATCGTTACTCTAAGTTACCTCCGATTTCTGGATTTTCCACCAGTTCCCCCAGCTCCAACATGTTCGTTTTCAGAAAAACTGGAGATTGCATAACTATCACTCAAAAATTTTACTACACCTAGCAGTATAAAACTACCAGGTCAAAGGCCCAATACAGACAAAAGCTAATTACCTTCCCACTTGAATAATTTTTCCTCTCAGTTCTCGACTACTGTTATTTTTTCCATTAGCTGTCCTTCCTCAGTGCTTTGTATTTAAGATGCTATAAATACCAGTGCAGTGCTTCAGAGGATGGTCTCCTTGCTCTTGTTGCAAGAGGAGGGAAAACTTGTTTGACAAATGAGCTTTCCAAGCTGTGACACTCAGTTAAAACTGACACTGTTTGCCTTCCTGTTATCAAGGATAACAGAAGTAAACTTCGGAAATCAGTTGGTTTCTCTTGCTTCAAAGTAAATCATGCGAACTCATGGAGGTTACAGATATTGGAAAATATCTGTAATTCCTGGATATTACTGTAGTTCTAATTTAGGAAATATTAAGAGTCGAGTTAATGTGGTTTGTTTATATGGGACGTCACAACACTGTTATTGTTATTCATCACTTGGCACAAAGGGAAGCTTGGAGTATTTCCAGACAATCTACAAACTGGAGTAATTTCACGTAACAGTTGAGACGGCTGAAGAGGTAACATCAGAAATAGGGGGTTTATCTAGCTCAGACACTAAGATTGACTCCCCAGGTGTCAGGAACACTTCAGGTCTATGATAAATTCAGCTCCAGAAGGAGCTACTTACGCTGCATGAACCATCACACACTCCAGCCAAGTCCTGCTCTCAACCAAGGCGCTGCTGCACAGCAATGCCAGTCTTCAACAGGTTCTATATATCCCTAGGGCTTCAAGTGGTGTCAGACCCTTAAGTTTAGGCAAGTATAGCATTATTTGGAAGATCTTTGGGTCACAAAATCCACTGATTAAGAATAAACTGAAAACCTTGGGAGAATATTTCTCAGGCTGCAGATAGGAACGCAGCACACAAGAACAATTACTAACGTCTCCTAAACTCAGGGATGTGCCATGGCCTCATTGCCGATGTAAATTCTCAAAGTTAAAGGCAAGCTTACTGTCACTCTGCTACAAAACATTCAGAAATTTCCTTCCTTTTGTGAGATGTTCAGTTAACCTGCCCCTAGCAGAGGTAAAGATTCTCTAAATTGTAAAAATAAAGTGGATTGCAACGTTCTTGATTAGACCAAAAGTCTGAAAAAGTATCTGAAAAAGATTAGCACATACCACAATATACATCTGCCTATAAAGACACTTTAAGGTTCTCTCTATGACAAACAAATACAATTTTACATGTGATAGATCAGAGTAAGTCCTTTGGCTTTTCTTTCACATATCTCAACTCAAAATACCAAAAAAATGTTCACATCAACAGAAAAAGATCTGTTAAGTTGAAAAGGTTCTCTAACTTCATGGAAATGTATTTATTGTGGTTACAGATCATCAACAGCATGTTTCAGACTTGGACTCAAGGAGGAATTAATGTCATTAATGGCAGCGCCACTGTCACCAAGAGGAGTAATAAACTTGTTATGGTAGCTGAAAACCAAAATGAAAGGCAGGTGGCTTGTCACTACCACAGGCAACCTGCAAATTGTTCCAGAGGTATTGAGAAGTGAGTAATGCAGGAAACAGCAGCAAAGGAATTAAATCTTCCCCTGAGGAAGAGAGCACTTCACTGCCGGGCTGCAGAGGTGGGAAACACTGCAGAAGGAACCCTGGGAATTTCTACTATTTCACTTAAGGGAAAATTCTCACGTTAGATGCACTGCCAGCCACCAGCAGATCACAACCAAAGGAGCCAAAAAGTAGCCAGTACTTCTATGTGAAATAAATTTTTACAACTAGTATTCTAGTGTTGTTTAAAGTGAAAAGCTACAATATTCCATAAATCCAAACTAAAGTCAAAGAAGCAAATAGGTTCTGGGGTTTGATTTGTGCAGTGACTTCTGCAACGCCCAAGTCATGTACGCACAGCAAGGTATAGGAGGGCCACGTGGGAACAATAACATGAAAACTCTTGCCCAAGGATGTGTCTGGTAGCCAGGGATTGTTACACAAATAGAGGAAATAGCACAATTATGTCAAGGTTGTCAGGCGACAGGACAAGTCTGGACATGCCATGCTGTGCTACTGCAGGAGGTGGCTTCTCTACAGCAGTGAGCCCATATAGACTCAACCATTAACAGGATGCATATTTAGGCAGCAATAAGTAGACATTCTGAATTATTTTGTATGTACCAAGTCAATCCAAAAAAACTCAGCCTGACTGGAAGAAGCTTTAAGGTTTTTAGGAAAGCAGGACTATTCATGCCCAATTTACCCCTCAAAAGTTTCAGTTGTCTGCCATATCAGATTTTAAGTTCTACTAAACCCAGAGAATTAATTATAAACACAAGCAATCTGCTCTCTGCTTCTAAATATGGACTACATGCAACACATCACTATTTTTTTTCCTTAATAGAAATTAGGATTATGCTACTACAAATTGTTATCAAGTGTTATTTAACCTCTCTCAGCTCTAGTGGTCATGCCCCCCCAGCAAGCCCACCCCTGAAGGCCAGCAGCATGGCTGTGCACATCAACCCAACTACATTCTCAGCATTAAGTTCGTTGAGGGAAAGCAGTTCTTTGGACTCCGTGGTGCATATTTTACTTTCTTTTGTTATAAAAAACCCCACGATAGATGAGTTGTGAACTCTGCTGGATGTTTAAGATAAGCAAACTATGAAGCCAAATTAGAAACAGTAATTTTTGCTCTAGGAAGAGTTATGAGGTGCTGCAGTGGTGTTATACTGGTGGTACAACCACAGGGAACTGCTGCGTAGACCCACAGAAGATCTTTTCCAGCCACTTCAGTTTACAGCAACAAAACAGCCTTGCTGGTTTAGAGATCTCCCTGGGGATTTATATATGAGTAGGTGTAAACCAGCAGGTTTTACACCGAGACGCTGACCCAACCTATTCAGGCACAGCAGAACAGATCTCTCTTCTGCCTCAGATTTGCATGTGGGTTTCTCATTCTGCTTTCCAAGAATATTTGCAGTGAAATAACATAGGAAATTCCAGCTGAGAATAGAAGCAATAGGACTTGTGTCTTGACAAATTCTAGCAAGCTTTCCAAGAATTAAATACCTCTACAGACTTAACCTCTAATTCCAAATCACTGGTGAATTAAGCCCATTCTTCTTAAAGCCAGTCCAGGACACTGGGATTCAAGGTTTTATATCAATTTTAGTATTAGTACATTTTCAGACATCATATCCAACTCAAAGCTGTGAAAATTTGATTCATTTTGCATTCATCTGACACCAAATCTGCCTCACCTTGCTCATGGAAACCACTCACTGTTGATTTTCTGTGAGCCAAATTATCATACACTAACAGCTTGAAAGAATATGCATGTAATCATGCAAATATACGTGGTCTAGCTCACAGGAACTCACAGAAGCAAGGCTTTTCATTCAAAACATCAAAGCATAAAACAAAATCAAGACTACACAACCTGACCACACCTTAGCTGTTCTCCAGTAAATAGCACTCATCTCTGCATCTGGGACCAGAATCTGTATTGTATCGATCAGTCCAAGCCCATGAATTCACAAATATTGGTCTACCTTTCCAGTTAATTTGAACACAACCTTTAGCCACAAAAGCACATTCTGATATTCTTTATCTTTGTTCAACAGGGGACAATTTTTTGTTTTAAACAGGATGTGTGCAGGATAAATTTTGTTTCTAAGTGGCAATAACAAGAAGCTTTAAAGTAAATCAGACACCATAAAGTAACTCCACAATGCCTTGGAAAGAACCCAAGACTTGCTGGTACCTAAATATATTCTCTGTGGGTACATGGAGCAGACACCCTCAATGTGAACAATAACAATATTCCCCTGATAACTCCAGGGAATAGTCTATGAAATGAGTTTTCTCCCTGATAAGGAAAAGGATGAAAACTGATTTTCTCCAAACTGTTGCTTACTAAAAATACAGAAGATGCTAAAGATATTACTTTAAAGAAGTAAAATTTCATTTTAATAAAGAACTTTATTTCTAAAACCTTACCTTCAGCATTTTTCAGTGTCAAGTACACTACTTTGTATCACAGTACAACCTGATACATAAGCTATTTAATAATGAGAAGCGATATCCATTAACAAAAGAGCCTCAGCAGCTCACACTTCTTTACTTTGCTCATTTCTATTTCACTACAGTTGAAATACACTGTCTACATTTAGCCTGTAAGTGGGGCTAAGCTACAGCAGCTCCTCTATCACCCAGTGACCCCTCCCCAGCAGAAAGGGGGATCAGGAAAAGGAAAGCAGACTCATGGGTTGAAGTGAAAACACACTAAATGAAACATCAAAACTAATACCAACCCCAATATATAAAGTCGTACTCAGCCCAGTGAATGTCCAGTGCTCACGATAAACAGGAAAGCAGTCCTCAGGAGCAAGGTGATGAATGACCCCCTTTGAAAGGCAACCTTTGAGAGAAGAAGGAAAAAGAGAAGCAAGCTCAAACTCCCCCCTTTATAGTGAGTGTGATGTTTATGGGATGGGATCCACCTGTAGCTAACTCAGGGCAGCTGCCCTGGCTTCTGCCCCTCCCAGCTTCAGCTCCTGATTGACTGGAAACTGCTGCTGGCCTGCAGACCACGGCTGGCTGTGGTCTGTCCCAGCAAAACCAGGACAAGTCCTGTAACAAGTGTTCTGAAGTATTGTGAAAACAGCTGGAAACAGAAACTTGTAATTGTGAAATACCTGGAGACTGCACCAAGTTTCAGGACAGTCTGTGGTTTAGATTTAATATCTCAAATGATGTGCATTAAAATGTTCTAGATTTTTCATGGTGCCCTTCATTTGGAGATTCTTTTCACTAAAGACTCCTGAGATCATGCTTAGTCTTTCAGTTGTATCTGTGGCAGGTGACACACACCAGCACCTTTGGGTGTTTCTTTTTCTCAAAAGTTTGAAACTTATGTCACTAATATTGTGAGAGCTGTGGCACTTTCAAATTGTAAATATACATATAAATTCTATTTATGCTTTAATTAAATCTAAGATGGAGACACATTAGAACTACGTTTAATCTCAAAAAATGAGAGTGTGCTACAATGTACTCGGGGTCTTCCATAGCCAGGACTCCCCGTGAGAAATTCCATGTCTCTACACAATCATATACCCATTTAATTAAATGTGTTTTAATCATTAGGGTAAGATGAGGTGCTTATTCATAATTTACCTGACAAGAAGTATAAATTAGCCATTATTTAGGATTATGCTGCCATAGTTGAATTGGTTTTGCTCCACTAACTATTCTGGGCTTTTCCACTTTATGCTGCAATCTGTAACCCAGAATTTAAAATCTATATATCAAATTACATTCATGTGGTAATTATTCCACATACAGCCATAAATATATTGGTTGCTAAAATTCTTAATGTATTTCCCTTGTCTGAAAATCCATATTCATTTAAGAGAGACTAAGATTTTCAATAAGTAAGTCAATAGTTTTAAGAATATCTGCAAAGAGAACAAAAGCACTGCCACTGGGTTAATATGGAAACTAATGTATGTGGCCTCTGTAGAACGGTTCTAAAGAACAAAATAAAGTAATAAAATCTAATAAAAATATAATATATATATATATGGTTAAAATATTTAAGAGCATCCACACCCCAATTTCCAGCTTACCATACTGGTGGCCTTGTGCGTAGGGTGACCATGTGTCACGACAGCAGAAAGCACAGCCCTTTAAGAGGTCTGGAAATGTGCTCTGATAAGCTGGGACAGCCAGGACCACCAGAGATTGACGTGTATAACACTCACCAGCCCATAAACTCCAGAAGCTGCAGGAAACCAACGGTGAATCAGAGGGAGGAATCGTCCTTCGGTCCGTGCAGCCCATCTTTGACAGCAGAGTCACAGCAGGTGCTGTGCAGACAAGTCCCAGCCACCCAAAAAGGAGCCAGGTAGCCACCCAAAGCAGCTCGGTACCCAGAGCACACAAGGGAGGATGTTCACCACACCACACGTAACTGAGAAAGTGCTCAGGGTAGCCTGAGAATACAGGACAGATTAGATTATCCCTACGTGGGATTTCTTGAGAAATGTTTGTCTTCTGCTTCAACCAATACAGGAGTTATTTTCTGTTCCCATTCCTAAATTAGTGCCCACCTCCAATGCCCAAATACTGCACTCAGATGATGTTGAATGTAGTACAGATGTCTGCAACTAAAGTAATCTCAGACTTTCCACTTCAAGAACATGAAGTCAGTTTTCTATAGCTTTAGTGACACACTTGGACTGCAAATTTTTCATCCCAGACAGATGGCTCTAGCACAGTACAGAAATTTCACCTAAACCTAGTCAGAGATTTCTCAAAATAAGGCTAGAAAAAATACATTCAACCATATTGAATCAATCCCTGGACCCTTTTGCAGCACAGTTTTAATATTTAGCCTGGGATAGGCATTGCCTCAAGTCAGAAGTGTGGCTACTATTGTCCTCCATGAAAAGCTGCCCAAGTTCTACATTTGAAACTCTAAAGAGAAACTGCAAACTCTAAATCGCATGATGAGCACTGGACCACGAAACGCCAAGTAGGAAGGCAGGATCAAGAGCTCACAAAGATGGAGCTAGATCACAGGCTCACAGCAGTCACCAACAGTGGGAGGAGAGAGAAAAGCAGAGGAAAGGTGAGGGGTTGGAATCATGTAGGAGAGGGGGCACTGTTGGGACAGGACAGTCAGGAGATACTGAGGAGCAGGGGTAAGGATAAAGAGAGTGGGGAAAGATCAACATGAAAAAAAGCTTTTTAAAAAGCCAAGCATTAAGGAAAGGCACAGAATATGGGTAGATTACGGACAAGGGAAAAAAGGTTGGTATTTTGAGAATGAAAAGAGGATATAGAAACTAGGCAGGAGCGTTTAGGCTGTTATGGAAAAATGCTAATGTGAGCAACCAAAGGAACCTAAACCAGGCAAAGAGCACAGCAGAAGGAGCTTACAGCAAAAGGTACAGAAAAGACAAAGTAGCAGCTGTCATTCCAGAAATGGGAATTGAACCAATCATCCCACAGCCCCAGCATACTTTTGCTGTCCTGCACTATTACCTCACAAATCCATGGACAATGTTTGTCCTTCGGTCTTCATTTTGTGACAGGCCAAAATACAGGCTCATATAGCAGGAGAGGGGAAGTCCTGTTATTTCATGAGGCATTCCTCAGTTACTGCTTCTTTCCATGCAGATGATGGACAAAGTTTTAGGAAGAAATCAGTATTAGAAGGCAGACAGCAAATGAAGAAGGGACCAGTAGGAGGAGAGATCAAACGAGGCAGGAAAACCATCACCTCAAGGTTAAGGCAATGTAACACCACTTTGGAGAGCTACATCCTGTAAATACGATAAAGTTCTATGTAATAACAGATTATTTATTTTGTTTTGAGATTGACAGCATTGCACCAGTCTCTCAGCAAACAATCAGTACAAGATGAGGTGCAGAAGCGTTGAGCTCTCATAACCGCAACTGAAGGCCAGGGGAATTCAACTTGGGAAGGGACAAGTGCTGGAAGTGCTATGATTATGAAGCACTTCGGTTTCAGTCTTCATGTATCATTTCTGTGTACAATACAGATTAGCTGAGTTGGAGTTCCATAGAAAATGTGTGTGTCATTTCCAATGAATGCCTGTATCATAACATTACTCACTAACGGTTAATTGGATCTGCGCTGGTAACCTTGATTTTGGAAGTTCTTTGTTTAACCTTACCTTGGGATTTCCTAAATTATTACTTTCTTTCATTTTCTTTTACTGGAGAATTTTACATTTTATAACATAATTCAGTGAGGTACTGTGGCTATAATGCTACTGTGTTATAGAAAAAAAAATAATCAATCAAGAGAAAAATAGCAATACAAACAAAACTCACCTTATTTCAATATATATAAACATCTATTCAGAGTGTGTCTAATGCTTGTCTTTTCTACTCTTTTGGGTTCTTGCACAGTTTGGGCTTTAGCACAAATGACACTTGTACAATGGCAGGAGCAAAAGCATCTCCTGTGGTTTTAGCAGCCCGTGTAACTGAGGGAGTACAACGACCACAGAAAAAAGCTGGCCATCTGGGACTCACAACTGGACCAATCCAACCCATTCAACCACAGCTTATAGCAGCCTGTAATTCTACTATGTTCAATGTTTCTTTCCATATAAATCTATCATATTAAAATAAGAATGTCTGTGTTCTTAAAACACTGACAGAGGTGCAGGTTTATTTCCCACCTTGCACCCAACGCCCTGGTATTAGAAACTTGATCCTGGCTTTCACACTTTTCTCCTAGTAAAGCTTAAGGAAAAAAACGTGTTAAAACAATCTGAGGCAACCATGATTTAGCATGAACTTTTTCAATATTACACTCAGGTGCAGTTAAACAAAAAGTTATTGAAGTCAGTGGACATAATCAGGGTTTCTTCTGACCTAAATAAAATGACATTTTCTGAAATAATAAATAAAACATTATCTGCTCAAATAGGTTTCTCATAGATCACCGAGACAAGAATCTGGGCTATATTGTTTTTTTCTCCTTACCAATATAAGACTGAAGCTCACGACACAAAATAGCATAATCCTACTTGAAGGTAGGTGGCGGAAAGTTAAAAAAAAAGATTGTAAATAGGGTACCAATGCTACTTGTGAATTACTTGCCTAAAATAAAAATCTCTGTGTAAAGCAAAATCACCTTCACATCTACAAGTACCCAAATCCTATGGGCTTCCAGGCACACTGAAAAGTGATGTCTCAAACATGCCTAGCTTCTTTTGTTATAAAGACTATCCTTTCTGGGAGGAGGGATTTCCCAAGGCATTAACAGTTGCAAATTCCAGTCGGCACTAGCAAACCCGCAGACGCACATTTTGTACTCCAGGGGACTGCCAGCAGCAGAGGTCAAGCCATTCAGCTATGGAACAGGAACACAGCCCCACCTGGGAACAAACTTCTCCGGCCTCGGAGACGGTTTTAGAGCCATTGTCACGGTGAAAGTGTCACACAGTAGCCGCGTTCGCTTCACTCCACCTTAGGGCATGACCGATTTAACTGGAGATTGGTCTCCCTAAAGGGCCACAAGGCCAAAAAAGAATGACAGAAACAGCTGTACATACATTTATTTTCCTGAAGTACAAAAAAAAAAAAAAAAAAAAAAGATAAATAAAGTATAGTTTAAAAAAGTTAATAAAAACGTGTTCTGGACACAGAAATAACGGTGCCGATGTTGCAAGAATAACGGTAATTCTGGGCACGGACGTCAAAAACATGTAAACATGCTGGCACGGCAGTCGAAAACCACTCTAAACCACGCTTTTAATCTGCACGACAGTAGCATAATTCCGCCAACACGGGGTTTGCGAAACTCTCCCGAGAAGATTCAAATAAATTACATAAATAGGAGCGGGGCCGGGCGCCTCGCTGCCAGTCCGCGGCGTGCCCCCGAGCGAGTCCGTCCCTCAGACGTCGGGGTAGCCGCAGTAGTAGACGGCGGTGCTGGCGTCCGACACGGCCGAGGAGACGGGCCCCGCGCCCTCGGGCGCCGGCAGCCCCGCGGCCTCGTGGCCGGCGAAGGGCAGCCCCAGCTCGGGCTTGCAGGCGAAGCGCAGGTACTGCTCGAACTCGGCGCGGTCCACCTCGCCCAGCAGCTCCTCGGGCGGCAAGCGCTCCAGCCGCTCCCGGCACGGCACCGCCTCGGGCGGCGGCGACGGCTGCCCGACCGCCCCCGGCGGCTGGCACGCCTGCCCGTAGTAGGCGTGCAGCGGCGCCGGGCAGCCCAGCAGCCCCTGCAGCGAGCCGCCCGGGCCCAGCGCC
>WUAM01000143.1:14702709-14719314 GCA_024336885.1 Actenoides hombroni | reverse complement strand
GCGAAACGGTGCCGTAACGGAGAGAGGCCGCTCCCATTGACTCCCGGATCGCTTCCCAGCTCACGCCGAATTACTGACTCGGGCAAAGCTGACCGCCTAGGACTGGAACGTGTAGAAGAGCGTGTTACCTTTTTTACTAGCTGACCTTGTTACAATGCCAAACCGTCCCTTTTACTCTCTTTGTAGCCGAAACGTTTTCGTGAGCCAAGGGAACAAATCCTGCGAGAGCTTGTACTGGAAAAGTTCCGCGGGTAGAGGGACTGCCTGCAAATGCACTTCACAGCAATTCGGGGGCTGTCACTTCCAGCAGCAAAGAAAATGGTGGGGTTTTTTTTATTCTATATAATGAACATGAAGTAATAAACCGAGCAAACCGCCGCTGACTTTGTTTGGGAGATTTGTGCAAACTGTTTCTACAGCTCATCGGTCTGGGATCAAAGGCAGAAAGGTGTGGTTTGAATCGAAGCCTAGAAAGTAAAAGCTCCCTGGTTTGTACAGAAAATGTTGGCAGTTTGTGACCCTTTCGGTGCCCCTGGCATCATAAATAGATCATCTCACCTATTTTCTCGCTTTCTGTTTTGACCGCTTAGGCATTTTGGATTTGTAACTGTAAAACACACCGCGCGGCACTGACTCTGACCCAAGCCGCGCTCTCTCCTTACACCTCACTTCCCTGAAGCGTTTAGGAAAGAGCTTCTTCTGACGCTCCCGAAACCTTCGTGGTCGCACGACTCCTGGGGTCATTCGTTAACTTTCCCAACCTCACAATGCCGCCGAGAGTTCATCCTTCTGATTTATTGACCTTTTAAACCCGGCGGTGCCGAGCGCGGGGGCGCGGAGCGGGGATCCTCCGGCGAGAGCTGTGTTTCTATTTCGGGCCCATTACAGAACGCGGTGTTGGAAGCGGGGCTCCCAGCGTTATCAGAGCCGACCACAAATGCCACATGAAAAGCAGCAAACATCCGGAGGGTTTCCTGCAAATCGAGCAGTTTCTCAAGACAAGAGCCTTTTTTTAAACGTGTATTTAAAGGCGACGCGCTTTGCCTCTTTAAAGCGGTTCAAAACCGCGAAATGAAAGGCAGCCCAGCCCGACAGCTCTGCACAGTGCGAGAAATCTCCCCGAGTGAAGAATTTTCGGGACTTTGCGTTAGGAAAAGTGCGTGAATCGCAGAGGCCCTGGTCAGGAATGACCCATTATCGAGAGGGGGGGAAAAAAAAAAAAAAAAAAAAGAAAACCACAAACCAACCCCCGAAATATATCCCTTGCAGGAACACCGGTCACCGAACCAGCGCTAACTATTTTACAGCAGTGCAACAGTCCTCAGCGTTCAGAATGCTGCTGCTTCGCCCCGCGGCAGCTCACTCCGCGAAGTGCCCGCTAAGCAAGCGCACGCAAAGCCCGCGGCGCCGGGAGCTCGCTGCTCGCAACCGCGCGCAGCAGCCGGAGCGCAGCCGCCTCACGGAGCGGCCCCCGGGGCCAGGCCGGGCCCCCGCGCTCAGCGCTGCTCGCAGCTCTGCGCCGCTGCTTTGCGGCGTGTTAAGCGGCCGCGTCCCTGCGTTTCGGCACTGAAGGGAACCCGGCGTGGGGAGGAGGGAGAGGGATGTGCGCGACTGCCCCGCCGAGGTAAGAGCGGCTTCGGCTGGCGAAGGACACGCGTGGGGTCCTCACCCTCTCCGGGCAGCGGGAACGATGGGCGAGTCCCCCACCACTCCGCACCTCGCCTGGCGGGCTCGGGGCCGGGCACCGTCGGGCAGGGGCAGCTCGGCTCCGGTCCCCGCCGTCTGCCCGTGCCCGGCCCCGCACGCTGCCTCGTTAACCACCCCCCCGCTGCCTTCCCCGGGGGCCCTCCCGCTTTCCCGCAGCCCGCTCTGGAGGCCCTGAGGTGCCGGGAGAGCCTCCACTCTGCCTCCTGCTAGGAAGGGGTTAACATTGCCACCGTCGAGACCGCCTGGGCTTGGCTTTAGTGCGGGTGTAACGCCTTCCCTACCTCGGCCGAAGACATAAGTCAAATGTATGGGTATCGATGGGAAAGGAGCAATAGGTACTTCTGCAACATCTCTTCCAGACAGATAATACGTGGACTCAAACAAATTCCAATGAAGTCAATGGTAAATGGTGCTCAGTTTAAAAGACATTGAAAGGTAGCCTAGAAATGGCACTTTCCTCAAATTGCTAACGACGCAATCTAGACCTAGGCTCGTCATCCATTAAATTAATGAACTTACCTACTCCTTTAATGTAAAGAATAATGTACGAGACTAAGATCACAGACCTGTTGCTTTTTCCTCTGTAAAATAAGATTCCAATGGTTTGATTACATAAGGAGTTCCCAACTTCATTTCAGTTTTGATGCCCTTTGGTTTGAGAAGGAGTTGCATAGAACTATGAAGCAGTACAATAGCTGGAACCAGGCAGAACCCCCTTACACTTGAATTTCCAAGAACAGAAATCCTGTCAGTTTTCATACTTAAGTACATAGAAGTCATTAAAAAAAAAAAACAAAAAAAAAGAAAAAAAAAAACAAACCCCAAACCAACAAGCTTTATACAATGCTGGAGCTACTCCAAAAGATCAGGGGGTTAAAATGAACCAAACAATTTGGCCTGGCCTCTGTTTGTGTTTATGCTGCTTTTATGTCAGCGGAGCTCCTGAGGACTTGTACTAACGTTAGACTGAGTCTGACATGCTAAAGAGTGATGGCTTAGTGAAGGACAAGTCATGTAACTGTACGATTGAAAAGCTGATTGCAGTTCCAGTGGGGAGAAGTAAGAAGTACATTTCTGTACTGGTACCACTCAGCTCCCACAGTATCCTTAACGAGGTCAGAAGAACCAACGTCCTAAGATACTCTCTAGGCTGTGCTACTATGTATAATGTTACTGCAGTCTAGTAGTGTGTATCTATATATTGCTGTTTTGACAGTAATTTCAAAGTCTAAAGTTCTTTGCCTTTAGTCAGAATAAAATTATTACATTATACAAATGAGAAAGGATCTAGGCCTGGAAACGAGCAGTTACTTTTGTTCCATCATCACCTGTTCCATCAGGGAGTGTAGCACACGGAAATAATCCTATGATAGCAGCTTAGCAGCAGTACCTTAGTGACACTAACAAAGATACCTAGTTATGACCACATCCACGCTAACAGCTTTCCATCTAGAGGTTTGATGTATCAGCACAGACAAGTCAGGTTAGAGATTAAGGATGGATTTAAACCCTCAACAGCACTAAAACAGAATAAAACCTTTTGCCAAGATGGAAACATTGATACATTTATTTTAAAATAAATTCCTAACCCCTGAAATTAGCAGCAGCAGTAATGTTGTTTAAAAATACCTGTTCCATTGCATGTCTGGCAAGGGGATTCTTTATAACGAAGACACAGGAACGTAGAATCGGATTCTGCTTTGACAAATCCAAATATCAAATCGTTTAAGGTTCTAATTTTAAAATTTGCCCGGTGGAAATGCTCTGGATTTTCATTGTATCTTTGCAATTACATTCAGTGATTAAGTGCACTACAACTTTTGACATCTGACATTTATCTAAATAAATAAACTACAGAAAAAAAAAAAAAAAAAGTAGGCAGTTGGAAGGTTTGGGAAATGAATTTGGTTTCATTTCTTGATAGCTGCAGCTGTTTGCTTTTCGGGTATTTGCATCGAGTACTCTCAATGCATAAAGTGCATTTGAATTTTCATATTAAACATTTTTACGCAAATGTAATCTTTATTAATATTCACTAACATTCCAATTATGTTCCATTGAAACATCATCTAAAGCTGCAGATGATAAGAAAAAGACACCAGCACACCTTCCAAACCGAAAGCAGACAATCTGATCACGTTTCTAACAGCATTTACCGAACTCGCAGCACTTTCACTGGCGCTTTTGCTGTACAGGGCACAGTGAAGTCCCCAGTATCTCTGCCTAGAATCCACTAATATTCAATGTTCTGAACATCTTTGACTACCATGGAGCGATGAGAGAGAAGGGAGCAGCCTCTCTTGGGACCTTGCCTGACACGGCTGGCAACTAAATAAAAGACAACAAAGGTGCAGAAACCTCCAAGCTAAGTTGAACAAAGCAGGTTGGGTTGGTTTTTTTTTTTAAATCCAGTCATTATTACTTGGGCTTGAGATATGTTTAGAATTATCTTGCTGTGGTTCATCAGTCACACCTATTTTACTAGCATGGCTCATTTCTGATTGAGTAAAACCTAAGACCCAAAGTCCCCTTTCCTCCTGCTTTGTCCCCTTAATATCACCTTTTTATCTTCGCAGCACCCTTTGAAGAGTATTTACTGAAAGGATGAGAGCAGCTATCACACAGAACTGAAAACTTAAAATAAACCCCAACCCAGGAATTTCAATAAACTTACTCTGTAGCTAGATCGAGAACTAGAGATCCTCACTCCTACTGCAAACAACCTGCAAGATCTAAGATGACTTCTACCCAGCTATTGCCAGTTTACCGGTTCCATTAAGATAGGATGCCTGTTTAATGCAGCTTTAGATCTAAATGTTGCAAGAACATTCAGTTTAGAAACCTTGCTTCTATGATAAAGTTAATGACCTTTTCTGTTTTTAAAAGTTCAGTCCAATCTTCCGTAGGAGCCAGTTTGTGTAGTATCTAGATGTCCCGTGCTGACAGCCCTCTACCAGTAAAGCATGGGGAGGTTTGAGTTAATGAAGCAAGGTGGATGGCCACAAAGCTCTAGTTTCTGGGTTTACATGGGTATAAATATACTCACTACAAAAGCAAAGCACAGTCACGGGTTTTGGTTCAGAACAACATCCTGCACAAAGTGAAGATGGTAAGTCACTCAGCACAGGAGAAACTGAAAAATGCCCCAGATATATGAACCAGCTCCAGTGGGGATTTACTAAGGCCAGAGCTGGAACTGAAGAACATCACAATTATCTTAAACAACTGTAATACCCAACTTTCCATTGGCATTTCTTGCCAGCAGTCAGCCTCCAGCCTTCCCTCCCAGTTAGGGAAAAATTGCCAGATTTACTATTGCAAGCCCTTTGCCACTTCAGGAAATAAAGACAAGGAGTGTTGACAGTTGCTAGCAACACTTTATATGCCAGGGCATGTGGGTGCTTGAATACTGTGATAGCCCATTGAAAATAAAACCTGAACCAAGCCAAAACGCCCATGTAGTTCAGTTGACAACCACCCAACCACTCACCAGAGGGAGCCCATTTTCCCCAGAAGCCAACATCTGCAGCCCAGCCAACCTGCTGGGGCTCAGACCTACCCCCTCCAGCTCTCCAGCTGCTGCCAGGAGTAGCTGCCAGCCAAGGGAGCCTGGCTGACATACCCGCAACGGGAAAGGGGTTGAGCTGCTCGATTAACTCTTGCTGCAGCACAAAAGCTGCTTCAAGAACATCCAACGTTTGCCATTCAAACAGAACATTGCTAAGGGAAACCTGTCATGTATCTGCAGCATGTCACTGGCAGGAGTAAACATTTGACATTGTCCTAGGCAGCCTTCTCATTACTGCATTTGTGATATATGGCCCCTGAACACCTTCGGGTAGGTTCTTGCAAGAAAAGTATAATATTTTTTCAATAGAAAAATGAAAACTCTTCAAAGCAAGATGCTTCTTACTTCCTCTTCCCTAAAGGGAAAGAACCAGCCTTCCAATGTATTAGTACTTCTTATATATTCTTTCAAGTCTAACCAAAAACCTTCAGCAATCTAACTTGCATTGCAACTCAGCACAGGAAAAAAAGTCTGAGCTCACAGCGAACGCCAGAATCTGTCCTGTTCAGGAAGGACCTGCAGCTCCTTCCAGGGCCAGGCTGTGTGTGCACGCTCGACGTTGGAACAGGGCATATTAGAGAGGTTTCTTGGCAGCTCTCAGAACCTGACAGAGCAGAAAAGCTGGGTGGGGGTTTCTTTCTTTGTTTTTAGGTGGTTCAGTGTTTTTTGGGGTTTTTTTTAATCTTAGGCCAGCTAAACACAAGATCCGTTGAGCAGTACAAGTACCCTGCTGCCTATCTAAACAGGAAAACCTTGCTAGTGAAGATGTAGCTACATCAGTAAGCATGTGTTTCTGGCACTGGAAGATTACCTACGGTTGCATACCTTCTGGTATCTGTCCTTCTTTTCCCTTCAATATCATGAAATATTGTTAAAATACTACTTTTGCTTTTAGTATTGTTAAAATAAAATACAACTTTTGCCTTCTTGGTTCTTCACGATTGTTTCTTAATCACTGATTCCTACATTTCCTCAGCATTTTTCTTTCTGCAGACGCTTGTAGCCAGCATTCAGTAGATGCCACAGCACAAACTGAAGTACCGATAAGTAAAAATCAAGACCCATTGATTATCTCCTTTCAATAAAAAGGAAATCTATTGGTGCAATCAGATTTTTTTTATTATTTTTTTTTTTCTTGTGGGGAGGCAGATTTGTAAATTTTTGTTTCAGGTTTGCAACGCTGCAGCCACCCACTTTTGGCCACTTGTCAGACGAATTCAATAGCAAAATCACAAGCAATTGAAGATATGATCAGTGTAAGTGGTAGCTGTACACAGGTTGCTAATTAACAGTTGTACCAACGATTTCAAACTAATTTTTAGGATTCTCTTTGCAGCCTTTAGCTTCAGAGACATTCTGAAATACAGTCAACTCATTTGTCTTTAAATATGTGCTTACAGAACTAATGCTGGATGTATCACCCATCTTTGGAAAGGCACTTGCTGGCCTGCCAACAACCCTAACTAGGTACTGAACATTAACAGGGCACTGGCAAGACATGAGCCTATCAGAACTTCACTTGAGATGAGCAACAAATTAATCTGAAATTGAAACATAAGATAAGATAAAGTTATTCAGTTACTAAATTACGTACAGGCACGAGCAAGGAATCTGGAGAATCCCTTCAACAGATGCACACAGAGTTTATGTTCATGTCTTAAGAGAGCTTTTCCTCTTAGGCACACAAAATGGTAAAATATTCAATGGATATTTTTCCACTAAACAGTGAAGTTACAGAATGTTTGGCAGTATGCTGACTGATTTCATGTACGTCTTTATAAACCACAGCCTTTCGTGTCATGAGCTCAGCCTGACATTGCAAACTTTCCTTACACAAAATCAACCACTGCCTCTCACAGTTACCCACAAGTGGTTAGTAAACGTGCACTGTAATTTTCTTCCTCAAAGAAAAATTACTCAAAGCTTTTTTTTTTTCCCCCTTCACTAGCGATCTTCAAAAAGATAGAAATGTAAGAAATCTGTATTTGAAAACTAGCAGATTGCAGCGTGTGTTCAGACTCTGTCCCAAACAGCAGCAGATCACAGCCCTTACAGAAATACTTTCCCAGTTTACTCTATGTGTACCTGCACAAGTTGAATTCATTGGATTAAAACCATAGTGATGAGGTGTATGACACTTATTTCTTCTGGTAGTACCACCATAGTGCTGCAGCAGTGAGTGATTAGAAATCTGCAAGGGCACAGCTTGCAAACACTCTAACTAACATGTAATACTGAAGTACACAGTTCCCTAAGATGTATACTTAATTAGGATTTTAAAAACCCCACAACGTTATTATAAAGATTAGGGACACAGACTGCAGATTATTGACTGCTTTCGCAAAGCACAGATTGTTTTATGTCTTTACTCACATAAGAAGAGTTTGTAGGTTCACATATATTTAATGTGATTTCATCCACAGAATAATCAGACATGAAGGACATGGTTTATACAGGTGTAGGTCAAAATCTACCCTGCAATACTGAAATCAGAGGTGAGTAGAAAGACATATCTGTATGACAGAGTTTGATAGCAAATATTGTGAATAAATCTCTTCTTTTTCAGCTCTGTAAATTTCAGTGATGTATCTTAGTACCTAACTTAGTTAAATACATTTTTGCAGATAGAATTTAAATAATACTGTGACATAAATACAGTACTTGGCACCAGAAGTATTTAGGACACATTGCTGGGAAGATCACAAAGAGTTCAAGGTTATGTTTTAAATTTCTACCTAGAATCAATACATCTGTCCTGGTCACTGTATAAGCATGATACACTCACTAGGGAAAGTTTTCTTTCAAGAACCAATTATTATCCACTACTCTGTTAAAAATAATTTTAAAAATGGCTAACCAGCTTGACTCTTAGGAGAAGGGTTGGATGCAAGGCTAGTAGTATTAAGACAATTTTCCAGGAAGTAAACAATTCAAAATCAATTGTATAAATTCCATAGCAACAAATTATTAAACCTCCCCAAAGTTCTTAATCCAAAGCATTTAACCACTTTTTTTTTTTTTTTTGATAACTTGAGGAGGAGGAGCTCTGAGCAGTCCCCAGTTCCAAGGAATAACCACATGTCCAAACAGAAGAGTGGTCCAGGAAGAAAGAAGCTGGGAACTATCATTTCAGCAGACCCTGAATAGTCTACAGCTGAGCACACCGAGATCACCCCTTTGTCACAAGCCAAACTGCAGGTTATTTTGACCAGCCGTATCAAGAACTAAAGCAAGACACTAAGGGGCTAGAGCATTCCTTGAGAGTTCCTGTGTGATGGCAACATGAGATGATTCACTCCAAGTTGTGCTTATCAGGCCTCTTCCTACTGTTCTTCCCTTGTAATCGAGGACCTTCTGAGAAAAAAAGAATTCATACTTTTTCCAAACCCAGTTTTTGTATACATCTCACTACAAAGCTCATTTATATGTTATTTTTCATCCACCCAGCACTTTACAAATATAAGTTAATATTACTAACACTGTCCTGGGCTTTTGGGAATTCAGGACAAACAGATGTTCCAACTAACCAGTCCAAAGTTGTAGCAGAGAAGAAAAAGCCTGTAGATCATGTGCCTTTCCCTTTTCCTTCTCCAGTTTGAAATGCAGTCCCATGCTGAACCAAAAGATTCTGGTCTCAGACTCCCTCTCTCCCATGTTCCTGCTAAAACTGGGGGGGAATCAGAGCATCATTAGGACTCTTTGGCAGATTTGCCTTTGGTAGGATGACTAGGCAGGGATTAGCAATAACAGGCTGATTACAGTTAATTGGGAAAGGGTAAAGCAATGGTCTAAAAGAAAATCTGAAGTGAAAATTTAAAATCTAAACCCTTCCCTTCTACTGTGTATTCCGGGAGCTATTCTGGAAGTACAGCTTCACTCTCCTTTCTTCTAAGCTTAATTATCTTTTTTCTGTATTGATCCCAGAAAACTGCAAAGTGGCAAATCACAGAGATAGAATAAAAATGGCTACATTTGTGTATGAAACAGCTCTTACTGTATGGTACATGTGACTGCATAACCCACACACGTAAACCTGATTGGTTTCACTACAAAAAGGGCAATGGCAAACTGAAGCTTGATTTTAATAGAATTTTGAATGGAATCATAGAATTGTTCTGGTTTTGGAAGAGACCTTCAAGACATCAGATCCAACCAGTACCATCAGCTCTGCCTACAAGAAAAGCAAACGAGCGAGAAATGAACAGTCAGCTGACTTTTTATAGGTACTCTACTAATAAATAAGTGAAGGAATCAGATACAATTATTCCTCTTACAACTTGTATTTGACGCCAAAATATACAAGGTACAAAACTCAGGCAAAAGAAATTAAGAGATACTGAAAAGCTCATTTATACATCTAAACCCTCAAATTTATAACAAAATATTGGTCATTTAATAATAAAGGAGTTTCATGTTTTTAGAAAAATAAAGATATTGATACTGTTGACCAAGTGTAGGTAAAATTCCAATTTGGGATCATTTCTTTTGACTCTCTATAGCTTTGTTTACAGTGTGATTTCATACTGCCTAACCTGAGGCTCCCAGCCTAGGGATTTGAGATAGTTTATTAAAGGTAAGTAGAAAGAACACCCTGGGAAAAAAAAATGCTGTATATTTTTTTTTCATTTCACATTTTAAACTCTGGGTAGTGCCACTCGTGAATTATTCAAGTACAGCTACACCCCCTGCGAGCAACAACTCCATTTTTTGTGATATATGTAAATTGTATAGAAATTTTGAATCTTTCAGGATAAGGTCCTCTATAAATATGTCTAGTCACTGGAGAGACACGTTAATTGCTCTGAGTTTCTCAGATATCTTATTTTTTTCTTGTAGTAAAACTTACACAGAGAAGAATTTCCTCAGTAATTTGTTCATCACTATTCTCCTTTTAAAAAGAAACTCAGAGATTGTTTATCAACGGTTCACTATCAAAACAGAAGAACAAATAGACTGGAGTTTCATGTGTATCAACCAGTGATAAAATTAAACTTTTTACCAAGCTGTTAGGAGAGGGAATATATTTATTAAACTTGCAAACTTCAGCAAAGTGAGAAGAGGCATGAAGACATTTCAAGAATAAGACTGTAATTAAAATTATCTTGAAAATGATACAAATGGCCTAAACAGAGGAGCATAAAGCTGATCATGGACAAATGCAAGGTATTTTAGTGAGGTAGGAATAAACTCTGTTAAAGATGAGGAACTTAAAAGCAAGAAGTATTGAAGAAAAAGATTTGGGGGGTAATTGTAGATGCCAGTTTAAACATCAGTCAACAACGTCATGCTGCTGAGAGGAAAAGAAGAGAAAAAAATACTGCTCTGTAGCCTGTGAAGCAACCTCTCCTTTCTCCTCAGGGAAGAGGAGACAACATAAGAGTCTTCATGTTCCTAGACATTTGGTGCAGTAGCGATGAATATCCACAGAGGACAGGACAAAAATTAAACTGCACTCAGGAAAATGAAGTTTTAATGATAAGCAAAATAATCTAAAGAAGGTTCAGCCAGTGAAGTTCTGGAATACGTTGCCTACAGAGAATAAAAACCCCTACAGATTTTACAAATAGAGAACAAATATGTTTTAAAACCAGGCTGACAAACCCCTGTTAAGAATGACACACCTACAGATGATCTTGCGTCAGGTCAGAGTCACAGAAGAGTTGAGGATGGACAGGACCTTGAGGTCATTGCGTCCAATCCTCCTGCTCAAGCAGCTCCACCTAAAGCCAGTTGCCCAGGATTGTGTCCAAACGGCTGTTGAGTATCTCCATGGATGGAGATTCCACAACCTCTCTGGACAACCTGTGAGGGGGCAGAACAGTCAGCTCCTGAAGTTTCTTCTATCCTCTTTTATAAACTTAAACAAAAAATTATGCTAATATTGTGTGCTGACTTTAAGCCTAACTTGCTAATTTGTCTTCATTCCCTACTTAAATCCTTGGTTTACCATTTCAGTTCCCTTGTACAGCCTTGTTCATTTAGGAATTGCTGTTCAGAAACTGCAGAGAGGACAAACCATGTCCTGTGTTACACTCAGCCCTTCACAGTATTGAATAATCCTCCTCTGTAGATACCTACAACAAAATAGCAAATTCACAGAGCTGGACTTAAGGCTTCTAGCACAGAATTAAAAAAGAAAACATTTCTAAAACAGGATTCAGTAAATAAATCTTATAGCTAGAAAGTATGCAAACGATCTCTCAGGAAAAAGTTTAAACTATGCAATTCTGATTTTACAGTATGCACACAGATTATGCTAATTCTTCACAGCTTTAATTTTCAGCCTCACGCATAAAGTACATTAGTCCCATTGGGCAGTCTTGTGAGGAGGAGGAGGAGGGAGGTGTTCCCATCCTTTTAGATATCAAATGCTTTATGAGATGTTTAATATTGCCAGTGAAAAGGACAAACAAATCTTCTGCATCCACATTTTACTAATTGCTCCCACAGAACTGTGGAAAACTAAGACTGAAAACGATAAGCGGTACAAAAAGTAACTATATGTTGAAAAGCTGATTTTTTTCAAGCAAGCTTCAAGGAATTTCCTCTGACTGAAATGTTGGAGTTAAAAAAATTAAAATCAATACTTCAGTTTGAAAACCATCACAAAAAGAAAATGATGGGGATATCTTTCCAGGGAGAATACAGTTTCTTCCTCACTTTTTAATCACTCCAGAATCATATATTTTTAGTATTGACCTTGCAATTTATATCTAAGCTCATGACAGCTCACGGGTGATTAACATCTCTGCAAAGCATCTCTCTCCTACCACAGCTCTGGTCTAAGATATTCTGCTACATCCTAGAATACCTTTCCTAAACAAACTCCAGAAGGTAAATACTTAAGACAATAGCAAGTGAGGGGTGAATGAATGTAAGAACTTCAAAGCTTCTCTGAGGGAGCTGAACTACAAGAGAAGCTTTGAACCCGGGTTAAAATGTCACAGGGTGCTACCTGAGCACTGCATTTATCAATTTAATTCCTTCAGAATCAACAAATAAACTTTGTGACAAAGATAAAGAAAATGGAAACCTGTATTTCTTTCTTCAAGCCATCTTTGAAGTTACCTTATACCTTAATGTATAACTACCATTTCAGACACACATTTTACAACATTTCAAACAGTTTCCCAGGAAAGCCATGAAAAGATGCATTCAAACTGTCACAGACACACCTCCCCCCCCAGAACAACTGTCATCAAACAAGAGAATACCAGTAAAAGTAGTTTTAATTTGATGATGAATTCTGGGAAATAAATGCCAGTTCTCTGCTCAAGTGATGCATCTCTCTTTCCAAGATGACCAGCAACAGCCATTAAGCACAGGACTTTATCTAACGAAGTAAATTACACTGCAAAAACTCCTTTAATGAGAAATTCCCAGCACTAAACAATATGCCCAAATTTAGTGACCAACCTTTTAAAGTACGAACCTAAAACTGAGTCTAAGTATCAGTAGCTCAGACCTGGTTTGTGTTCCTATCTGCACTTTAAACAAAAAGATTTATTTCATTGGTACCAGTTCTCTGTACAGTAACCCCCAACTGAGATGTGTTTCTAAAACCCTTCCCTCAAAATCACTCCCTTTACTGAGGCATCTAAACACTCTTTGTGTAATTTGGTAAGTTTTGGTATAATCCTGCCCGGTGAAAAAATGCTGAGTGTCAAACCCTGCTTGTTCACACAGTGGAAGGATGGGCAGACAGCCTCAGTTATTGTTTTTATCTTTTTTTTTCCGTCGACATTGTCCGAACTCCATCAGACAAGAATGCTGGCTTCTGATGCACAATGCAGAGGGTGAGGAAAGGGCAGGTCGGCTTTCTCATGCTTCCCATAATTAGAAGAGTCAAAGAAAAAAAACCCACAAACCAGTGGCCTGTGATGATGTAACTGTAAATGAGCCAAAGGCACAGATTTTTCAGAAGATGGATGCATGGGAATCACTACAAAGGAAGAAGATATTGGCATTCAGGATGTCGTTGGCTATTTAGAAGAGGTACCAGCTTGAGTTACTGTACAGAAAAGTGACTTGTGAGGTTTTTTTCTCTTGCCGAGCACACCGAGAATGCTCCCAAAAAACTGAATACAATCTTAAATTAATTTTGTTAAAGGTTCTTCTAATAGCCATGGGTTTACTAACTCACTGCTCTACTTAGACATCAAGCACTGCTTTTTCCACTTGTTAAAGAGACTAATGCCAAATCCCACGTGAAAATGTGGCTTCAGCAGAATCCTCTGACTTTGTGTTTGGAATTTTATTTCAACTTACTGTCCTCAGGTATTTGGAGTCAAGTCAGTGATGAGTTCAACCGGGGAGAATATGTGAAACACACAACAGTTATTATTGAAACAGAGAGACATGGAAGTGACACTGAAACAGTAAATTTCTGGGGTTTTGTTTATTTTATACCAGCAAGGGAGTAAGGAAACATACGCTGTGTCTTTGAAAGAGTGAAGGGAGCTCAGTACTCCAGATGATGAAATGTAGAAGATGAATAGCCAGTGATAGTTGTTAAAGGGCATAGCTAATTTCTCTCAAGTTGATAGGATGAGAGGAAATAGCCTCAAGTTGTGCCGGGGGAAGTTTAGATTAAATATTAGGTAAAATTTCACCCCCAAAAGGGTTGTCAAGCTGTGGGCCAGGCTGCCCAGGGCAGTGATGGAGTCCCCATCCCTGGAGGGATTTAAAAGCCATGGAGATGTGATGCTGAGGGACAATGGTTTAGTTGTGACCTGGCAGTGGCAGGTTAATGCTTGGACTTCGTGATCTTAAAGGTCTCTTGCAACCAGAATTATTCTATGATGCTAGGAGTTTTTGACTTGGAGTACCTCAGAGGCCTGGAGTGGGGCACAGAGAGAGTTTGATGCTGTAATCTGTCACACTCAAACACCCCTTCCCTGGAGAAGCTGTATCAATGGCCAAGGACAGTGTAGATTGTTTGGTAACAGACTTACAAAAACCAGCACAAAAATGGGAGAGTAAAAATCCACAGGACTGATTTTCTCACAGGTATTAATAAAAGAGAAGCTTCTGGAAATTTCCTTTTAAGCAGTAGAAATTGCATAGTTATGCAACCAGTACTGTAAGTATCATGGAACTTGACAAGTGAAGATTCTTCAGAGAAGCCTTTCAGCCCAGCTTCAGTAAGTCTTACACTCTAACACACACACATTGTTATGAGAAACAGCCTGCAAATTGGCCCCCCACCTTCAGATGCTGCCTTCCTCAACTCTGACAAGCTTTATTCTCTGGTATGATCTTCTGATAAAAACCCTTCAAACTTTTTCCTTTAGGAAAGAAATCACTGAATTTTAATCCAAAGCTTTATGAACAATATATGTACATCCTTGTTGGAGAAATACCTGGCAACACTGCAGCACAGCACTTCCAAGCAGAGTATCTGTGTAAAAGATAAGCAGGTTTAGCCAAACAAGCCTTTATCCGGGACTGCAACGCATACAGAGGGTCCTGAAATCCTTCCAGCTTCAGAAATTAGCTGTTTATTTTGGAGCACCTACATCAATAACAACAAAACATACAGGAAAGGTACTAACTATTCCTCTGCCTTACAAAAGTGGGAAGGAATGTTTTGTTTTTAAATCCGAGGAGGAATAAAATAAAAGGAAATGAAAATGAACTGTCATCCGCAGATCTGGATGATAAGTTAACAAAAAGAATCTCCCAGCTAACTTACAGAGCATGGAATTTCGACCACCACAACAATTCTAGGATGTTTTCATGTCTGAAAAATGAAATTGTCTCTGCGCTTGCGAAAGGATATTTCTGTCAATACCGTCCCACACCTTCTCATGTCTCCTGACCCCCTCAGCTCAACTTCTTCATTTGACTGCAAGGTGATGTAAACACCTTTGGCTGGTGTTTTCCAGTGACACCCTAGGCATGGCTGTGTGGATTATTTAGCATTTTTCCACCATTCTGTTCTTCTCGTGTGTTAGAAACAGGATGGTAGGTATCTGATTTTGGCACTCTAGCCAAAGGACGTATGTTTAAACATGTGCTCTTCCAGTCACTAACGTGACTATTCTCAATTGGTGTTTGGTTTATTCACTGTTATTTCAACATCAGAATTTTTCCACTATAGTGTAAAGTACATTTGTTTACTGATCTCTTTCCTATCAATCTGGTTTGCTTTCTCCCCCCCACTTTATTCTTCAGCTTGGGTTGCCTGGGTTTGGAGGAGCTGACTGACTTATGATGCCATGAATCAAAGCTTGAAAAGAGGAACCCAAAGCTGTGCAACATTTAGGCTCAATTCCCACTTCTACATGCAATATTCTTTTATAAAACAAGATCCTGAAAGCAGAGCTCTCCAAATTAAACACAGAAAAGCATCACATTCTGCAAAACTTTTCACTGCAATGGCTTTTTACTGCCAGCTTGTCAAGAGGGGATGGAGTGGGGATGCTTAAATGGAAATAGCTTGATTGCTATACCTTGTATTATAACAATGGAGTGTTTCAGAAGTGCAACACAACTGAAAAGTTCATAGCTAATAAAGAGTCAGAAACAAAGAATACCTGCCACTGGAACCAGCCTAATGCCACCAAGATACTAAATGAAACGTGGAAAACTTTTATTGACTAGCAAGCTCAGCATGTTGAAATACTAAGGAAGTTTGGAATTTCCTCTCTCATCTGGAGTGTCTTTGCAGAAATATCAGCTGGTATCCACATCAGGCTGTGCTATCTATAGCTTTGTTGATTTACAGGGGTCTTTAGAAAGCACACGCCCAGTGTTTTGCTTCACATGAATAACCCTTGCAGACAAACTGCCTGGCACACCCGAAATTTGGAAAGTGGGGGGGAACATTACATTGTACAGTTTAGGTCATTAAAAAGGATACTTGTTTAATTTCAGCATTATCAAACTAAGGGATTCTAACAGAATTACTTTCTAGATATGAAAGGTATTCTCCAGACTGCCAAAGGACAACTGCTTGCAACACAAAGAACAAATAGTGATGAAGGAAGAATCCATGATTTCATTCCAGTCCCTACAATTAATGGAATTTATCTGCTTTGTCTTTTTCAAAATATAGTGAGAGTTTTTCAATAATGTTAATTCCTTTTTTTTGAACTGCTCTTTTTGCTAACGCTAAGTGAAATCAGAAGACAATATGAAAGGAAAAGGGAACATTAAATAAACAATTGAGTGCTGTTCTTCAAATATCCCAAGTTATTTTAATGTTTCAATTATTTGCATCACATCAGTGCCTTCAGAGCCAGGGCGTAATGCCTTCCTTTGCCAAAACACACCTGGTAAAAAAAAAAAAGAAAGAAAAAAAGAAAAAAAGAAAAAAAAAGAAGATA
>WUAM01000143.1:14679183-14702609 GCA_024336885.1 Actenoides hombroni | reverse complement strand
TTATGTTTTGAATTAGTGGCATCACACCAGTGCCTTAAGAGCAAGGACATAATGCCTGCCTTTGCAAAAACACACCGGGTAAAAAAAAAAAAAAGAAAGAAAAAAAGAAAAAAAAAAAGAATATATACTCAGTATTATTATTTCTTTTAAAATGATACAGAATAGAGTTAGAGGTTAGATGATTCACTTCATGTCACATTGGTATATCTGTGGCAGAGGTCCAATTAAAACTTGGTCAGATGAAGGAAAAATGCAGCCAAGTGTCACTCAGACAAGTAACCTTGTTAACTTAAACGCGTGGTGCTTGCTCTGCATCCCAGTAAATCACCTCACCCACCCAGTTTGCTTTCCTCCTTCCTTCTTCACAATGGTCAGGTTTTGCCCAGCTGCAAATGAGTGAGCAAAGGAGGAGAAAGGAATCAACACTGATTTCTGAATAAAGGAACAAGCAGTTCTGTTAAAATGACATCACTAATGGAACAGAACTAATGTAGAAATTCAAGCACACAGTATTTAGAAAATTCCTAAAGATTCTGCATGCAAAACTGCATTTGGGACTGGATCCTGCACCATGCCCACCAGCCACGAAGAAGGGTTTAGCATTCCTGCTCCTGCTTGGAGTTTCTGCAAATCTGCAGCTTTTTCTGAAGTTACAGCAAGCTTCAAGGACAGAAGTCACAGATCTACAGATAACAGAGTGATTTCTGAAAGCCAGTAGCACGACTTCTCTTCTAGCAATAAATACTGTGTGTATGATGAAGGGTTTACTTTCCCAGAAGTGCTTATGGGACTTCAGATTGCACAAAAGGGCTGTGAAATGTGTTTCCCTCAGTTCTGGCTCTTTGGTTCCTGGAGCCTCAGGTCACATTCAACTCATAGTTCCTATCAAGCTTTTCCCAAAGGACCTTTGGGCTCCTGCAGTAGCCAAACTTCCCTGGAACAGGAAACTCTATTTACACTGGTGTCTTAAAGCCTGGTGCTCATCCATAAAAGGGAAAAAGAATACTTTTAGGAACTGTATTTTTTCTTAACCTTTAACAGCCCACAAGTCTAGGCTAAAATGAACGGGCTGTAAACGTGAGTTTTCACGAAACCAAGAGAACTATTGCTGAGTAACCAAAGCCCCTTGTTCCCCTGAGGTGCCTGCAGCATTCTGACAGTACACAAGCTCTCGAGGGGAAAGTGGAAC
Source organism: Actenoides hombroni (assembly GCA_024336885.1). NCBI lineage: Eukaryota > Metazoa > Chordata > Aves > Coraciiformes > Alcedinidae > Actenoides > Actenoides hombroni. The sequence continues at coordinate 14,701,420 of WUAM01000143.1, read as the reverse complement.
AGAAAAACACACATTAACTTGTCAGTTCTCACTGTCTTATCTGAAGGAAAGGTCATCTATGAACATTAAAAGAATAAAATAGATTAACATTTTATCTGCATTAGTTTTGATGCAGGAAATTTTTTTCTGGAACAGGGATTGGGCAAACTTCTGTTTCAACTCCCTGTTCAGGGGGCAGAACCAAAGCCTGCTGTGATTTCTTGTGAGAGCCTTTAAAAGAAATTCCACCAGGAATTGAAATTCACCCTCACAATGGGAATGTGACTCTGGAGCAGAAAGATCCTGTAAGATCTGCTTCATATGTGATAAGTTACGACAACCTACTGGGAAGGGGAATTAGAAGCAGCTCCTTTTCCCTGCTTGTATTACATGTTTCTGTTCCTCACTCTGCTTAGTAGAGGGTTATTTCACAAGACCACAGGTAACTTCCATTTGTGAGCAGCTTTTTGATTTATTTGTTTTTTAAACTGCCACTTTGCATACAGGGGAGGAATCAAATCAAAAGTCAAAATGAGGATTTTTGTTTTTAAAAAAATTGAAGACTCATCATGATGATTAAGATGCTTTTTAATTAAACATTAAGGGTTTTTTTTTTAATTTTTTAAAAAATATATCTTCATGCAGATAGGAGTTTAGATTTGCACTTTAATTACTTCAGTGCCAAGATCAAGCTTTCCTGCATTATTACAGCTTATAATCACATCCTGTCTTTCCTCCCCTGTAACATCTTTTGTTCACTGCGGTTTTGTCCCATCTGAAGGCAGCTACAGCGCCTAGCGCCTTACAAGCCATGTGGAAGAACAGCATCTGTTCTCTGCAGGATAGGTGTGCTGAAGGCTGCTTGGAGAGACAGAAAAACCCTTCTGCGAGCTGATTGAGTTGCTCGCGCGAATGCTGCTGGAAAGGAGCCAGAGCATTCGATGCTTCAGGCACCTCAGTTTCCGCAGAAAAAGTCTAAACTGCAAACCTCGTATTCAGACTGAGGTTTTGCGTGGAGAACACGCTGGTGTTTTCAGTAGATGTTTATTAATGAGCATTAGTCTCCTTCCAAAACCATTGCATCATACTGAATATCTCTTCAATAAACTAAGATACTTCACTTTTGGATTCTTACTCATGTTTTTACAGAAATCTACTTTCCAAATACAAAGATTTCAACTTCTTTGTCAAACCTCACTTAGCTCCAGCAAAGAAACTGATGTGCAGATGATGTAATCTGATCACAAAGAGAAACTGCATCTTTTAATCTAGTTGTGGACAAGATAAAAGATAAAGGTGCTGTTACAGTAGCATATTCTTAGTGAGGACATTATTTTGGTTGAGAAACTATTACAGTTTCTGGCTTAAAGCTGAAAGATGCAACCACTTTGCTTACTAAGAATGGTTAAAATTATCTGCACGATCTTTTCCAAATTGTATTTTAATGCAAGACCTTTAATGCTTTAACTATGACTCGCTGGATGGGCAGACCTATTTAATTTGATTCCAAATGCTGGACAATTCTTGGCCTCAGACTAGGAGTCTGGAAACATCACGGTTGTATTCTAGGAGATGAAAGCAAGCAGAAGGACACAGGGGTTTTCCATAACTTACTTTCATTAATCACAAGGGCTTGACAATGTAACGTCTCTAATCTGTCATCTAGGAAATGAGTAAGGGCCTAAAAATAATTGGGAGTATCCCAAGGTGAATAAATGTAGGTCTATTTAAAAAAAATAAATGAATATATTATCTCTGTATAAGGTTACTGGGTTCTTTATCTTGGCATTTGTCCATCTCTGTCTTGTTCTTGTACTGATTTCTCTTATCTGTCCAAGCCTCATCATCACCTCAATTCTACAAGCTCTTCAAAGAGGCTGGGTAGATTTTTCATTACTTCCTATTAGTACCTTCTTAGTTAAAGCTAAAATGTAAGAATAGATAAACTCACTATTAATAGCAAAAGCTTTATTAAAATGTTATTCTCTCTCCAGCTTTTAAGTGTCCATAATATTGTGCATAAAATAAGAGATATTGCCCATTACCATGTATGTTATTTTTCCATACAGATCTTAAAAAATAATTAATACATTTAATTCTACCAGATTGTTCTGTTTTACACCCAGTTTTTTGAACTTCTGATTGTTTTCTTGGTTTTAAACCAAAGCCCATGATGCAAATTGCACAAGAACTGTAATTATCCAAACACAGACTTTGGGGTTTCAGCTGCAACCTACACAACAAACCTGAATATGTATCTGGTTGGTTAAATACAATGGTCTTACTCATTTAAATTTGCAGTTGAGTGTGTTTATAAGGCTTTGTTCTTTTAAAATACTTAAGGTACCTAACAGACTCAGTTTCAATGTAAACGTTTGTAGTTTACTTCCACTAAAACCTCTACAGAAGTCAAACACTTACTGATACCAATTCAAGAATACCCTTAGAGATAAAAAACCCAGCTGAAGTTGTACAAGACCTGACAAATTTTACAAAGGTAGAATACAAAGGTAATATCTAGAAGAATAAAATGCCTCTCTGATATGACACATATCTCTTTAGATATTTTCCAGCAGGAATGGAATAAAATATTTAAGACCTTCTGTTTTGCATGTAAAACAGAGGCCTTGAACCCTCAGCTCTGAACTTCTCCTTTCCTCTCTCCTCTGGTCTCTATTTCATGTTCTGAAGACATCTGGGAGACAAGAGATACAGAGAGCACACCCAGTGTAATTGCATTATCTAGACATACCTTTGTATCAATTTGGACCAAAACACTAAGGTCACCATCCAACTACAGCATAGATTTGCAATTTTAATCTCGTAGAGCTTCACTGAGGTACTGAGCTTTGTACATCATAGCCCCAAATATACATTTTTCTATCCAAATATGCAGTCATGTAAGAGTTCTCTTTTGACTTTCTGCATTTGCTTGTTACGTGTTTTCAGTCACCAAAAAGTTGTATTTGAACAAAGTATTGAAAATTTACTAATAAGGCAGTTGCTACAATATGTAGACAACTGTATCAACTGGTGAACACAGCTATGGTTGAGCTTCTAGAGATTTATAGACCTAGACAGACAGATGTAGCTTTAATGATTCAAAATCTCTGCTTAACAGCCACAATTGGAAGGTTGTGTGGCTATTTTTTTTTTTTTTTTTCAAATGACAGAATAGAGTCAAAGTAAAAGAGATTAATTTTCATTTAGTACCTGGCTAAATAACGTGTTTGCCAAACATTTAGAATCATATTTAGGAAGCACCAGGAATTCCATGGATACGATAGAATGGTTTGGATAGGAAGGGAGATCTTGAACAGTCATCTAGTTCCAAACCCCCTGCCATGGGCAGGGACATCTTTCACTAGGTCAGGTTGCTTCAAGCTCCATCCAACCTGACCATGAATAACTCTGGAGGTGGGACATCCACGGCTTCTCCGAGACCTTTAAATATCCGAAATTATATATCTACCCTTAACGTGAGTAATTCCCAGCATGTTTTGTTTCAGGGATACAAACCCATATAAACCAGTTACTCTCACTTTAATGTTACCTGGACAGCATTAGACAGATAGAACAGGTCTCTGGCCCTTCACTAAAGGACCTCAATTCTGTGTTTTGCACAGGAGAGTCGTACCCAAATGTATCACATTTAGATTAATCTCTCCAGATGTTTAAGATTTCACGCTGCTCCTTCACTCCCATCTAGGATATTATGTAAAAATCTCCAAGGCTTTAAAAGGAACAAATAAAAATTCCAGAACATGCGAGGAAAAAAACCAAACCAACCTGACAACTGCTTATAATTAAAGATTTATATAGTCTGCAAATAGCTTTTCACCATTCTTTCAAATAATTTCAAGGCTTACTAATTTCATTTTAACATTTCATAAAGCTGCACTGTATGAAAACAAGACTGCTGGCCCCCAAAAACTTCTCACTTAAGCATTCATATGAATAATTCTGCAATACACGTCGTGTCTCCATGCACAGGCAAAGAAGAAAGGCATAAAATCACCATGTTTACTGGGGAGTCGATCAGAAATGACTAAATATTATTGTCAACGTCTAAGTGATATCTTGGTTTATTTTTAAACTTCTGTATTGCATTCAGCTGATTGACTATTAAACTGGCAACGAATCTCTTCGTGGCAATTCGATAGTGTGAGCCTTTCACAAGAGGTGTATTTTAAGAAGGGATGTTTAAAAGGAAAGGGTGGAGGTATGAAACGGGTTTGTTTAAAGCTCATGGCCAAATTCACATATTACATGACACTGCTGCCTTCAAATTCTCACTAGAGATAAATTTGGAGCAAGGATTTTTAAGTAGTTTCGAGTATTCCATCATCATACAGAGAGAATTGTTTTATTGGAGACTCCAGAAATATGAGGTCTCAGTCATTTCCTCTTCCCTTTATTCCCTCATTCTGCCTTATCTCAATTTCTAGTGATGTGTTTATAACAATGTGATATGGTCTGATACAGACAGTGGTTAAACAGCAGGAACCATCTGAAAGTGACTTCATCAGTCACATGCAGACCATCTTTTGCACTTGGCCTTGACCTGGGTATAGGAGGCAACACCAGAACAGGCAGCCTCACTATGAACATCAAACCACCCATAAAATTGCTGGCTGAAATTGTCTGTAACTATGAAATGTCCCAAGAACTGTATAACCATTCTTTTATTATTATAAAAAAAACAAAATTCTAAATCAAAACTAAAAAAAAAAAAGAAAAGAAAATAATAGAATTTCTTATCAAAATCTTTCAACTCTTAACTGACTGAAAATAATGGTGCCTGACCACTTCCCTTCCTGACTTGACTTTAGAGGCTTTATAGGTGGCTGCAGTCCATGTTTCCACCTTTTCCAGCTTTCTGCCTCTGGTGTTACCATCTCCCTTTTCTTCACAGTATGAATTTATTTTCTTCCTTCCTTCCCAGCAGCCCAGGAAGTCAGGGCCAGTACAAGACCGGAAGGAAAGATCAGGAAGTGCTAGAAAAAGTAAGGATCCTGTATGCCAGCAGAATAAGGCCAGGAGAGTCCTCTACCTGTCCGTAGTCTCCCCAGCACTTCCACGGCTCTCTGAAACCCACTTTCCCACGCACCTCTTCATCCTCCTTCTCCAAAATTTCGGCTGATCCCATATCCTTCCCACCTGAAACTTTCATTTTCCCAGTACAGAGCTTCAAAACGTTCACTGATACCTCCTAATCCTTTTCTCCTCCTCCTTTTTCCCCCCCAAGTCTGTTTATCCAGTGCTGCAAACCCCAAGTTTGCGTAGACCACTGCAAGGCCTCAGATCAGCTCTAACCCATCACATGGGCTAATGGAACAGATTCCCCTTTTTTTCTAGCTAAATATTGAAGCCAATAGCTAAAAATGCACTGCTATTTAGAAAATACTGTATGGAAATAGTGGATAAAGGCAGTCAGGACACACATCTGCATTACAATCACAAGGTAACTCTAGCTGGTGTTGACAGACAAGAGCCAGGCAGCCTAAGCCAGGTATCGGTCCAGCCCGGTAACACAGTGTTCAACATCAGCTGCTGGGTCTAACTAAGCTTCCAGGTAAGCATAATCCTGTATTACCAGTTCTAAAACTGAAAATAAGCTTCAGTACATTTAAATGAACAAACACGCTGTCTTCAGAAAGAACTAAAGGTATATCTAGGAGGAAGAGAGGAAGGTAGTCACAAATTCATATATTAAAATGGACTCTATAGAAGAAGCAAAAGGAAACTTCTTCCCCTTAATTCAATTAATTCACGTTTCTGTAATCTGAGCAATGCAGAATAATTAGCTAGCCTGCTAAGAAACTACTATTCTGTACTTTATTCATTGGAAGCAAAGCAGCCAACAGGATTGCAGAAAATGAAAGTCAAATTACCTTTTAAAAATAAAAATGGAAATCTGATAGGATACTACAGGACCAGTAGAGAAACTCATAAAAAAAAACATTCAGAAAAGTGATGGGCAAGGAATGTAGAGTAGAAAACATTGAACTAACTCTGACAAAACACCACAGGAACTTCACTATCACTTTAGAACAGCAGGGCCTCAATATTCCAAGTCTTGCTTTAGCTCTGAGGTGCAGTGGTTTCACTGTACACCGAGGTAGCTGGTTTCATCACCCGCATCCTACATTTTTGTTTCCATGTGTCAGTACTGGGAGGAGCTGTCGTGCCTCTGGATCATAGAAAAAGCACAGCAACCTTCCCTTCTGTGAAGGGAGCTATGTGTTTAAACTGGGAGCAAATGAGATCTATACAGCAAATAATATTTTCCTGATTATCAGAAAGCGTTCTACACCTGAAACTCTATTAAAACTTCCCTGAGATAAATAAATCAGTCATTTATCTTTGTAAGACAAAGAAGGGAAAGTACAGAAGACCTGTAAAAAACACTGTAATGGACATTAAGCAACATATAAACACCTACAGGAACAATTTCCTTTTCTTTGGTGTGTCAAATTGAGATGCTTGGTGTCATCCAGTAAAGACTCCTGTGCCAACACAAAACTGCCCTCCTCCAAATAATGCCAGAGTCAAACTATGCAGACAAAATCATGTCATGTTATGATGATTGCACCAGCTTGACTGCTATGAATGATGATTATAATGGATTTTTTTTCTGAAAAAAAGGTAATAATTTTCAATCTGTGGCTTAGATCTTTTTAACGTTTCACTGCTGCTCAAACTCCAGGACTCACATTATAGACCTTAACAAAACTACAGCTACTGTCTTAATAAATGTGTTCCACTTCCCAAGGGCTGAATTATCCCCTCTCTATACTTCACTAAACATAGTGGGCATTCCCTTACTCGGTCATGTAAGGGAATATTTAAGATTACTCACTAGTAAACGCAGAAGATGTTTATTTCTTCATGCAATGAGATTTGGTTACTGCACAGAAATTTAAGTATAAAGTTAAGCTTTATAGATACCACTGATAGAGCCTTTTGCCCCACTCCACCAGGAAGATGCTCTGCCAGACACACGTCTAGCTCAAATGAAAGCTGAGAATCTGGCCCATCATACTACAGTACCTATAGATCTATCTCTCAGTGATAAATTAGATTTTCTAAACCAACTGTGTCTGTAAAATACATCTATACTAACCAGCTATTAATTTTCTACATTAACATTAATGGGAATGCTTGTTAAAGATTCATAAGTCAGTTGTTCACATTTCATTAATGTCTGACAGAAATTGAGACCACATTATCCCTCATCACTGACGGGCATACAACAGCCTCAAGAAGAAGAGGCAAAGTGCAGTCAGACACATGCATGACACACAGTAGCAGACTTGTTCTTGTTTGGTTGGTTGTTTTTTTGTTAAAGATGCTGTTCTTTTCTAGTAGGTTTTCTACCTTTCATATCCATAAGATAGTTCACATTAAAGATATAACTTCTCAAATCCTTACTATAATTAAAATGAAGCCAGAGAAGGGAATAATTGATTTTAACTATCTTGCTCCCTTTAGACAGAATAAAAATTGATATTTATTGCAAAGAAGTGTTAGATTATTAAAGAATTTACATCCGTTTTACTGCAAGACTCTGCTGGTGCTATAGAACCTGGAGAAGTAGCTTGTTCTCTTTCCCTTTATGACTCATAATCTTGTCGATCGTGACAGAAGAGACTAAAAACACACCAGGCGACCTCAGGCAGCGTCTGCAAATCGCAGGAAAGAAGCAGCCTTAGACACCGACACAGCTCGGCTGGCGACCAAGCGCTGGCCAGCGTGGCAGCGAGCGGCTGGAAAGCGGACACTTTGTGCTGCCGCTGGAAGGACAGGAAGCGTGGAGAGTTTCTGCAGCGGTGGTTGGCCTGAGATAATCCCATTGTATAAGGAGGCAGAGCGGCCTCTCCCAGCGCTGGGAGCCCAGGGCCTGGCGTCTGGCTGCCTGGCCCCCGGCCAGCCCGGGCCCGGGCGCTGCGGGGAGGGCGGCCGGACCTCGGCGCTCCGCGCGCAGCCCGAACCACACCTCGGCTCGCAGAGGAAATCTGGCCAGGGCTCCAGACTTTATGACTTCTTCTTTACGAGGCCCTGCTTTTTTTTTTTTTTTCCACTGGACTCTGGTAGTGGTATTCACACGGGGCTCTCAGGGAGCTATTTAAAGTTACCAGCAATAAAGGAGCTGATGACGGGATTATTGGGGAAAGTCATACTTGGTGCCCCCAACTGCACAGTGCGTTCCTCTCGCTTTTCAAACGGGGGCAAATTACTGTCGCTGCCACCCATCCTACAGAACAAAAGGTTCGTTTCAACAGGCAAGAGCTCCAAGCTTTTTAAAGTGGTTCCCCTTGAATTCTAGCAGGTTTATTTAAGATGTGTGTTCTGCTTCAAATGGACATTGTTAACACACAAAGGAGTTCAAGGATGTGGCATCGGTGTGCTCCCACCCACCCCTTGCTCTGACCGTGGTAAGAGTCGCTGAAAAAAACCCATTCGGGTCCCAGGGTAAGTAGTGGAGGTTTTTAAATGATGTATTTCAGGAGAGGTAAATCAAAGATATTCAAAGTTGAATAAAAGTTTTCCTTTTTCAAAAGCTGTGTGAAAAAAAAACAAACACCAACAAATAAAATGTGATGTAGCACGGCCAGCATCTGCTACTTGTGCTTCTGGGAAGCAACGTGTTCCAGTCCAGGCAGATTCCCTCACAGCACCTCTCATATGTGTAAATGTATATTGAAAACCTGATCATGCTGGATTTAAGGGTCTCCTTAAAGCACACTGTTGAAAAGGCAGCATACAGAAAAACAGTACATCCAGCTAATTAGTGAGAAACTAATATTGGCCTTTCCAAATATATTGGATATTTATTCAAGTCGATGGAAATTAGTGTAAGTTTGGAATAGATTTCTATACCAGCATTAAGGAAATTGATTCCTGGTTTTACATTAGCAATAAATAATCTCTCAGTGTGCAGTACTCCTTCATAGCTTAATATTATCATAAAAAGATAAGTGTTTCAACAGGTGAATTACCTGTACTTATTTTATACATATATTTTGCAGAAGTCTATTAAGTAAAACCAATTTAATTGGTACAGCAGCAATATTTGATGCAGCAATAATTCTGGCTAGCAATATAACTGGAGTTCATTTTTGTAACATGATTTTTGTATGGTTAGTAAGTAAAATCACTACAGCAGCAAGACTTCAGCTCCTAAACAGCACATGCAAAGGAGGCCTTACATTTAAGTCACTACGCTTAACCTGGATCTATGGAAGGGATGGGTAGAGTAAGACTTTTTCCAGGAGAGGTATAATCCATGTATTGTGAAATGTCAAGAGCACCAAAATTCAAACTGTTACAGCTGAGTTTAATGACAGCTCACATTCTGAGACAGACCTGAAAAATAACCAACGTCACTAGCTTTAAATTGAGTGCTTATAAAATAGGAGGTTAACTTGCCTTTTGAATTTTGAACCTCTAGGATTCACATTTTCAAGCTGCTTTGTAATCAAGAAAGAAAGAAGAATACTTTAGCATCATATATCTATCAAGTCACATGACATTCAGAAGGAAGGGTTTCAAAGGAAAACAAAATAACTTATTTAAAGCTTGGTTTGATTAGAACAGTTCAGGTATATTCTAGAAGCATAGAATAGTTTAATTGCTATCTCATGTTTCTCAGCCAAACCAATCTGTGCATCCAGAAGTGACTCATTATAAAAGAGGCAAAATTTAAAATAAACTATTTTGTTGCATATGCCAACATATGAAAAAAATATTTAGAGTGACGGATGAATATAAAAGACAAAATGACAATCAATTCTGGATAACAGCTTGACACATCTTAAAAGTCTGATTCTTGGAGATGATTGCTCAATTAATACAAAAAAGCTATTGTTTAATATTGAACAACTGAGAACAAGAAACTAGTGTACAAGTTTCTCTTGAGAAGAAGAAACTAGTGTACAAGTTTCTCTTGATTCCTCTGAAAGTTGTAGCAGAGATGAAGTCCCAGAGGGTTAACCTCTTCCTTGTCGCACCTATTGTTTCTATGCAGCAACAAAACCTGGTAGCAGCCTAGACATGACCCCGTAGTAACCCTGCTGAATGCACTTCTCTGTCTCCTTTGGACTGATCCAACTGGTTGTCCAAAGATCCAGTAAATATTTGCATGCGCAGAGTAAGGCAGTGGCACTTTCCGTGTAAAGCTGGTAACAAGACACAACATCTCAGCTCTGTGTCAACAGCAAAGAGCAAACAGAAGCTGCTAGTAGAGAACATCACCTTTCATGCAGCAGTCCACACTCGGGTACTCACGGCCGTGACCTACACACTTTATCACACTTTGATCTGCACTGTGAGAGCGGAGGCTGCTGCGGTGCTGCCCGTGCTGGAGCCTTGGGGGCTCTCTGGTTCTAGAGGAATCTGGCTGATCCTCTCTGTTGCTTCTTGATCCTTTTTACCAGTTTTTTTTAATTTATTTTTTTTTCAGACAGGATGGAAACTACATGATGGAAGATGAGATATATCTATGCAACTGTTGATCTTAAAACCATGTACCTACTGTAAAATTCAGCCTGCAGTCCAAGGGCAAATAAGGATTGCATACTACTAATAGTACTATTAGTAGTAGGAGTTGGAGGAACTAGGCAGCAAGGGGCACTGTAAATTTAGGCACTGAACAGATTAAGATCCAGTCAAATTTAATGAAATGCCTGCATACAGCATTTTACCACGTTGTTTTTCTGCCAAGGAAGAATCCTATCTAAACAACAGTGGCAGTGTTGTCTCTAACAGAGCTCAGGCTCCTGGTCTGCTGTCCAGTTCTACCATCCATCCTGAACACATGCAGAATTTACTGAAACACAAGTTACTCTGCGTGATTATTACAACTATAGTAAAAAAGATAATGATCTAATTATAATATATTATATAACATATATGTAATTATAATTGTAATAATATTTTGCTGAAGGGAAATACCTCTGTACAGGAGCTTAAAGTAGAATATATGAGCTTTGCAGAGTGAAGAACCTATCTAAAAAACCTGAGATCAAAAAGAATTAAACAGGTGTTGTACTAGAATGAGAATTATAGGTCTTGTAAATTCCTTACGCGTTACCCTTATTATCTGTCAGGTTTTTCTGCAGCCTCCTGCAGAAAGCACTTTGGGCTGCAGTTTTGTATTGATCTGTTCATGTGCTACTTTTCACCAAGAATCCACAATGCTAAATATATTATATTAAGCATATTAAGATATTAACATTTTTAAACTATTAGTCTTGGTTTGAAATAAAGGAAAGTGAACTATCAGAGGGAGGTCAGAAAATGTTATTCTTTTTCTTTACCTATTAGTAGGAACTGCAATTATTCCTTACCTATTTTATTTAGGGAAAGCAAAGATTGTCACAGTTGGACAAAACCCACAACCTAGTCCAGGCTAAGTGCAAAGACAATCCAGGTTTGTGAACCTTCAGTGAAACTGAAAAGTTTTTGGCATATTTTGGACCTCTACTAAAGCAACTCCCAAAAGCCATTTTATTACAATGCATTGCACAGCCCTGATGATGATGCAGACTATATTTATATGAAATTTAAACAAATGTGAGAGCCAGAATCTCTTCGACTGCATTCTACAGAACTTATCAAGAGCAGCTTGCCAAAACATGCAGAAAGAGAACAAAAAATCCTCAGCAAAATAGGTAGCTTTCTAACAGAAAAGGATTGGAGTGGTGAAAGAAGGAATGTTCTTCAATACAAAGGAGCCATAGTCAAATAAGAGAATATATGTACGAATAGATAGTGAATTTAGGAAAGAGTAGAACAGTAGGTGGAATTCTTTGATTTCTCCCCTTTCATCCATCCGAGTCTCAGCCAGAGCTTTACAGGGTTCAGGGGTGACAGCCCGAGTGATAATTTTAGACCCAAGTGGTTGGCAAGGCATTTTGTGATCAATGTGTTGGTTGGTGGTTTCAAGACTGTCAGGAAGTAACACGCGACAGAGCAGAAATCGATATTCACAACTGCCAAGTCCCAGAGCTCACATGGCACTTCATGGGGAACAAAAACCCCACCCCCCAGAGCACAGGATGGAACGGGATCAAAGGTAGGCAGCCAAAGCTCTGATATGTTTGAGATCACAAACAAGAGGCAGTTTCTCAAATGATTTTTAAGAAATATTTTTCCAACTCTTTGTAGCTGGATGTCAGTGTCACAACTGCATCTTCTTTTGTACATTCCCAAGGTTTCCCTGGGTTTCCTCCTCTTGCCAGCACTCCTCTCTGCTCTTCCATCCCCCCAGTCTTGCTGCTGCCTCCTCACTCATCAAACACTTTGGGAGTGAACTCTGCCCCCTGGTTTTCTCCGGTACTGCTGCCTCTTCCACATCTGCCCCTGGCAGGTTCAGCCACACCAGCAGGAAGGCCAAGCTGTTAAGCCCTCTTGTCGACTGTTATGGTGGGAGCAAGGAGAGTTGGCTGAACAGAAAAATGTTTGACCATCTATACATGGCCAGAATGAGAAAGCTTGACAGCACTGGATTTATTTCCAGTGTGTGGTATGCTAGAGCACCTGTAGACTTTCATGACTTCTCACACAGCATGCAATTCCTACAAATTCCCTTTCTATTTCCACAGAATTCCACTGTTTTCTTATTCTCTTCCTCTTTTTATAACTCTCCTTTGTCCCTCTCCCAAAGTTATGGTCTCCCTCATCCGATGCCATCTCTTTATTACTAACCCTTTGCATTTTAGCTCGCCTTCCTTTCTCCAGGATTCCAGAAGGAGGAAAAGTAAACCATGAGAACAGCCTCTGTCCAACTTATGTAGCTCACGATCAGTTACTGAAAAGGCCTTCCTTACACTCTGCTGCTGTATTTTGGGGCACACTCAGTAATGGCAGAGGCTCTGACTACATGTTAGCTTAAAATTTAGTGAAAACCATCAGCATCTAAAATTCCTTATTTTTTTTCTCATGAAAAATATAAGAAGTATAGACCCATGGGAATTCTCTGCCTCCCTCCAAACAACTGACATTTCAAATCCCTGTGTCAAGTAATGTAACTGCTAGATTGCTGTAATTTAGAATTAGTTAAATACCACAACACTACACAACATGACAAAGGAATGTATTTTTCCAAATCCCATCTTCAGAAGATTCTTTATATTCCTTTAAAAAATAAAATCAAATAAATAATATCCCACTAATAACCTCCCACCATGAGCCAGAAACTCAGAGGAAATTTTCCATCCAATTTAAGTACAGTAACATTAAGAAGATCTTAAAGTGAGAGCTATGGGCACCTGGGCTGGAGCTTGAGAAAGCTTACAGTGTGGTCAGTTCCAGTCTGAGCACTGTGATGTGATCCAAGAAAAAAAAATTCCAGCAGGAAAATAAAATCACAGGTTCTCTTCCCATTCAAAGATGTGACCTGCAGGGTAATTTTTTCTCTTAATACTGCAGTCCATATTGAAAAAGCAGATGTTTTTGAAAAGCTTTGTTCAAAACTCAACATCTTATTCCTTCGAAATAAACCCGCGGTATTGGCAAACTTACATCTGCACCAGATCAAAGGTAGTTCAGAAGAGGCAGAGCCTCGAGGTGACTGAACAGCAGCAAAAGCCACTCAGGAGCCATGGACCACAACGTTGCCTTTCCTCTGCTTTTTGAGCTGAATGTTGTGAAGAAGTGAATTCTGAACACCAGAGCATGGAGAGGGGCCTGCAGGGTGACTGTGCCTGCCAAGAAGTCTGTACCTGAAATAAGCAACCCACAGTACTATGAAGGATGCAATTGGGCTGATTCAATAATATAGAGGACAAGATAAATTTCTAAAAATAGATCTATATATCTATATTAAAAAAAACCATCCCATCACGTTTGGGATGTTCTTTTTTAGCGGAAAATTCTCCTATTTAATAAAACTCCAAAGAATAGCACCAACCGTAACAAGATAAGTGAAACAAGAGAAAGAAACTTTCTTTTGAAGTGGAGCAGAATGGCAAGAATGCAAATTTGAACGATCGTTTAGGTGACAATAATATTTACATGTCTAAAGGCACAAAATAATCACTTGGAGGATGTCTGTTTTCTGCTCTTCAACATCGTTCCTATGATTCCAGACAACCACTGTACAGACCATAGCCTTGCTTCGTACAAACTGAAATAAACAATATTGAATTTGTAACAGAGGATGACTTCCATCTACGTGCACTACATATTTTCCTACCCTTGGAGTAAGCAGCCATGGGAGCCATACTACACGTGCCTTCTCCTGGACAGCTACCGGTTCTCAAACACCTTATCAGTACAGCGAGATCAGGGGAGGGAGAGGTGGGCTGGCAGACCTGCTGATAGACACTGCAGCATTACAGCGTGAGGAAATAAAGTCATGCAGGGCTAGCTGAAATCTTTTCAGAGGCACTCCTCCAAGTTCTCCCTTGCTCTAAACAGCACCTATCACGCGGCGGTGCCAATTTACCCTTCTCGCCCACGCTACGGTCACCCCCGGGATCTGGGAGGGAGTTTCACATGGAGGATGACATGCAGTGGTTAACTTGCCAGATATAAACTGGACACCATCCTTTAAACCAGTTTTCAATTGCACTGGGGGTAACTCCTCAGGCATCAAAAAAACCCCCAAAACCTAGATTGCAGATACATATTAATTAACCCTAATTTTGCACTTTGTATGGACAGGTCACAGCTTACTGCAGAGTAGCCTAGAAACCCTCTCAGGGACACGTGTCCCATGGAGACCACACGCAGCACATGTACTGGTTTGGCTATGGATAATGTTTTGTTGTAATGACAGAAGCAACGAATGAATTTGTCCAGCTTAATTAGCAAGAAAGACTTGTTTTGTACCAGTGGTAAAAGTACGGAAACTGAACAAAGGTTTTTGTGATTTTTAAGTTTCCCAAGATTTGGGATCCTGTTCCTACTCTCATTATTTTCACATCTGTTATCCTACAGCTGAGCATTAGCACAACAAGCACCCTGATACAGCTGTAGTGAGTAATCATTTTTTTTTCTATATTTAAGATATGGCATTGTAAGTGTTTTATTCTTAAAAGTATTTTTCTTCCAGAAATTCCATTTTACAGCCTTCTCACCAAAAACGTTTCATTGACTTCATTGATGTGCTGGAGCTTATTTCAAGCTTTCATGTGTCTGCCTACATTTTTTTCAGAACATGCTCATTACAAAGAGTTCAGGTCTGTTGAAACCTGAAAGTATTTTACTCTGCAGTAGCCTCTCTAGTACAGAGGCAATCTCCTACTGGAACATTTACGAAAAGCATTTATTTTTTTTATTTTCTATTTGTTATCTCCACTTAACTTCCAGTTAAGAGGCACAAAACTCTAGTTTCTTCATTTCAGTCTAGAGAACACATAGTCCCCTCTCAGCTTACACTAAAGGAGATCATAGGCTTATTTAGAAAAGATGCTGATTTTGAAGCACATGGTCCTACAGGCTGTTCTTCATCCCCCCAGAGGTATTCTTTAAAGGAGGTGCTGCTCCATCTAGGGAAGGATACCTGGAGTGGCATTACCCCTACTTGTTTGTACAACCCTCCAACAGTAGCAACCTGTGCTGATTTCTGCACGGGTATACAGGGAAATTTTGGCACGTGTT
This sequence comes from Actenoides hombroni, assembly GCA_024336885.1. Classification (NCBI taxonomy): domain Eukaryota; kingdom Metazoa; phylum Chordata; class Aves; order Coraciiformes; family Alcedinidae; genus Actenoides; species Actenoides hombroni. The sequence goes on along the minus strand of WUAM01000143.1, from coordinate 14,685,832 downwards.
TAATAGGAGCAGGCCTGGTCTTGTGTTCTCAGCGTAGGCAAGTCTCCAACAGAGCAGTGAACTGGCACTTTGCCTGGCTGAAGAAATAAACGTGTGGTTTCGTTGCACTCTTACTTTAATAAATACCGAAAGAAGAACTGAAAATCCTTGATCAGAGTTTAGTTCTTACGCTCTCAGCTTTTTCATCCTGCTGAACAGATAGTTCGATGGGTCGTAGGGTTCTATCAGCTACTCTCTCAACAACTTTAAGGAAAAAATTAGATCAGGGGTTTGAAATCATAAGGCTGCAAGAGCCTATTTCCAATTTTACAAAGGGACCTGTGAGAGGGACCCTGCAAGCACCGTTCCTCAGCCTTTATAAACTGCCATCCAACTCAACTGCAGGAAGAAGACAACAGATCAGCAGCCACCACCCCTAAAAAAAAAAAAATAATCTTCAGCCTGGCTCATACCAAAGTGAGCATGCTGACATTTTCATGTGGTTGACTAACTTTTCTTTATGGCTACCATAAATTCAACTTGTTATAATTACTGTCAATAAAATTAATGAAATTACAGGCTGCTCAACAAAAGGAATATCAATCTGTAGCATTTTATTAGGTCAGTAAGACCTTCATTTATCACTGGTACATTTTGTGTAAGGCAGGGATTTGGCTCGTGATTTGTAGCTGTTGTAATTTCTTAAAGTTACATTCCAGGATCTTAGAAACATCTCCTATATTGATTCTGCTTGCTTGATCAAGAAAAAGCCTCTCAAATCAAGCTGAACTTCTAAAAGGCTCTCTAAAAACTTGGAATAGCTTCTCTCCTGAGCCAAATGCAAAAAGACGAGCAGTTTAAAAAATGAAATGCAGCAAATTTTTAATAACTGCCAATTTGGAAAAGCATCTTGAGTACAACCCTTCCTAAAAGGGGCTGTAAGGTTTTCTGCTTTGGAGCAGCAGGTGTGCAGAAATCCAGAGCACTCCAGTTTCCTGACCAGTAAGGAGAATGCTGCACTTTTTTTATTTTTTTTTTCATTTTTGATACAGTATCTTCTCTTTTATAATTAACCTGAAGTCACACTAACCCGTTTCCAATGTTGAAAGAAAAAAATCACAAGCAACAAACATTCAAATAAGCCTGACCAACACAACTGTGCTTTATCTTCCTGCGTCGCATGAAGAAAGAGGTTCTTGGGGATTCCGTGATCAACTAATGATGGAATTGCTTTGTAAAGACTTTGACACTGGCTGACTGGTAGTCTGGTGTCAGAATCCAATTCTTGAGCCCCAGACAACACTGAGAGCAGGAAACACTTGAATTTCACTTTTGAAGCTTTGAGTGACCTTACTTTCAAAATTATGTGGGTTCCTTCATAACCTGCCTTCCATTTTCAGCCATGTCCTGGGCGTTGAACAATTCCAATTTCACTGGAAGTCCATGGGACTTAGCACTTGTATTATAGGAAACCACAAACATCACTCTAAAAAAATCCCAGCAAAAAGCAGTTAAAGAAATAGCTCCACAGGTTGTACTGTTTAGTCAGACTTCACAAAAATACTTTATTTACTTTCTGGAATCTTCTGACCTTGCTTTAGTAAAAAGCCAGTCTGGGCAGGTTATGTCTGATGAGTGCAAGTTTCTGTCAGCAGTTTGGGCTCTCAGTAGAACAACCATCTGCTGCTCTCCAGAATATTAAAGACCTAATCCTAATCAGATTTTTTTTTTTTTCAGTGCTGCATCTTTCAGCCACCAGCAGAGCTGCATTAGGGCTTTTGGTTTTGACAGAAAAAAAAACCCCAACAGCCTTTTTTTCATTTGTTCTTGTTTTCATCACTGTATCTTGCTCCCATTTCCAGCAGACTAAACTGAACAGCACAGAGTGCCTACCCTAAAGCTCTGTACTGGTGCAGATAAAATGATGGAAGTAAATGGGATAGCACTTGAAGGGACACATCCACGGGGAGTTTCTTGCTTCAACATAAGCATCTCAGCATCAATGGTTGCTGAAACTAGTGCCTTGTCATACAACTCCACCGTAAAGAGATAGTCTTTGTCAGTTGTACATGGAGTTACACAAGACCTGTGGGTTTGAAAAGGGGTTTAAACCAAGAAAAACTGATACAAGTAAAAATGTTTAAGAGGATTTTTTACACCACCATAATAAACTGTAGTACTATGTGCCATGAAGAATCTATGCTACAAACCTACATACAGAAGTCTTTTAGGCACTGAAAAAAGTGAGGCATGTATTCCTCTTTGGATGGGTTTGAACTTGAGATTGGGCTAGAACTCTGACCCATACCCCATTTGGAGAGTATCTTAGATGTGCAAATACAACAGTTCCACTACATTGCTGCAGACTGCAACACCAATTCATTCTTTATGGCAACACAAGCCCATGTATAACATTTACCCCTTTTTGTGATATTATCACACCTCAGAAAATTAATTATGTCTACTTCCTGCTGTACTTATTATTTAGCTAAGGATGAGCCCATTAATTTTCCAGCATGAGCCTGTTTTGCAGACCCACACCTTTAGGATTAGAAGACAAGTTTCTTTTCTCATTTAGCAACACAGGACACTGTCTCCAAGTCTTCTTCACTGTCTTCAGCTACTAACCCTCCCTTTTCAGACCAGTCACAAACAATGAACATTAAGAAAGCAAAGTAGATAAGGTAGGGACTTAAATTCACACTGAATTTTGAGGAGGTTGACATTGGAACCATCCCTTTCAATAATCAACTGGAATGAAGTGCTTATTTCTATAATGTTTACATGTTTCTCAGGTTAACTTAAAGCATCTCCTTACAGAATCTCCTAACCCAGCTGCCTGCAAGATTACCTTCTGTAGGACAGGATACATTGCCCTCCCCAGTGCAAGTGAGGAAACTTTACACCCAGGTTCTCTGAATGCATCTAGATTTGGTCTCATTTAGAAAAATCTCCCATGATGACTAATTTCTTTCTTTTAGTGTATTTTTTTTTTCCCTGCTAAGCATTCTCAGGTCAAATCTCGATGAACAGCAGCCTGAACTGATAGCCTAGGAATTAACTTCAGGCAAAATTATGAGACTGATTTAAGAGAGAGCAAATCTGCTCTGCAATGAAAATCCCTCCTGGCTCTACAAAACTGAATTGGGCCCATTAGTATCCTGTCCAACCCTGACAGCAGCTGCGACTGGAGTTGTCACAGTAATCAGTGTTTCATAAAAGAAATACAGGAAAATTAATTTAGAAATACAGGGACAACACTTTTTCAAGCAGTAAAAAAGAGAAAGATTAGTATATTAGAGTAAAATATCTGATTCTGTAGCATGAAAATCATGAAAATAGTATCAGAGGCTCCACAGATGTGGAACTAGCCAAAGGTGAGGACCAGAGGACCCATGAAAAGCAAGTCATCACTTCTCCCATAGCTGTTGGCCTCTCAGCTACAGAAGATCAAATCCTCCTTCACTTCTGGTTTTAGAATGCTACTGGCACAGCCTCTCCAAGGAAATGTTAGAATTTATTTTGTTTTACAATACGTTCCTCAGTATCTATTTTCAGGGGAAATAGATTTGAAAGCACTAAAAAAAAAAAGGACTTTTCTAAAATGTTGACTTTATATCTTGGGAGAATTTATCAAGCAAGATCACATTAAAGAGTACTGGGTTATGTCCTCAGATAATTTAATTTGGAACAATGAGGCTGTGCTTGGAAATTATACCTGTCACTTTAAAATATACCTCCTCCTGATTTAACACCGATTCGTGGCACAAGACCCAGTTTCAAAATTACATCAAAATGAAAGCAGTGCTTTTTAAATGACAGGTCAACTGAACCTGAGTGATTTTAGTGAAATATAGTTATTTGTAATCACCATCTAAACTTGTTTGGTTTATACATGCATTTTTAAAGGGAAAACAAAGTGCTTATAAGGTGTTTATTTTTCCTCCTGATGAAGGAAAGCCAAACACCTTAATGTGAAATCACTTCTGTGAAATACCTTTCCAGTAAGGTAGGAAAAAAAGATATGAAAACCAGAGAAATCATACAGGGTTTTTATTAACTAATTATCTCTAGTCACAAGTGAGCAGTGCTTAGTAGATCTGGTAAGAGGCCAAGTGAGAGAACTAGCACAAATACAAAAGAAAGCAATTTTTATTCTAAAGAGTTTGCAGCTAGTAGGTCATAATCACTTCCCAGCAAGATAATTTAAAAAGTAACCTTTTGTTTTCACAGGGGACTCTTGTGTGAACCCTATGATGTAGCTGCTTTGCTCTTCACTTCTGAAGCTGAAGATTCCTGAACATTTTGACTTTTACTGTAAAAGACAGTTTTGCAGTTGTCCTGCAAATTCTCCTGAAGAATACTTGGGGTAGATGAAAAATCTCTAACTTTAAATCCCTCTACATTTTTTTCCACTCTTTACAGAAAATACACAGTTGTTTTTCATGGCACATAAGAATCTGAAAACATGTGGTATCTAACCCAGAATTTGCATCAGTGTAATTACAATGTTGGTAGGATTGCCATTTTCCAAGAGGCTGCTTCTGAAGAACTGTGCACTGGGTTGCCAAAGCTGGTTCTCTAAAGGGTCAGACTAAGCCCCACATGAGGCCTGAGCTGAGCAGAGCAAGATTCCCAACCTTCATTTTCACTTGAATTGTGCTATGAATGTCAGGCCTAAAGAGGAGGGCAAGTTAAGCACCATCATGACACCTGCAATAGCTGCTCTCACTTATGTTGTTACTTTAGCAATGCTGTTTCAGAGGCTGGGTCTGTGTTATCACAGCACTTCATTAACTGACCCAAAATGGTAAGCAGCCTCAGATAGGAAGGAGACAGTAGAAAAAATATTCCTGCAGGACTAAAATGCCACCTTTTTATAAGTCACCTGAGAAGCAACTGAAGTTCCCCCTAAGACAAAGTACATCCACGATATTATTAGTCACCAGTAACTAGTAAGAGGTATTGTGTTTTCAATACACTGTATAATACAGAATTTGGATCAAATTAACTTTACAAGCAGAAATATCAATCAGATAATAACACTCAAATGGCACACTGCCAAATGAGGCATAAAACTGATAAGTTTTATGGAGAAAATCCAGAACAAAACCCAAAAAGTTTATTGCAGTGGCTCAGAGTAAGACCATAAAGACATGGTTTGTTTTGGGTTTTTTTCTTACTAGCAGAAACCTGCTGTGGGAAAAAAAAAAATTCTCAACCCAACTGTTTAAAACAGAGCAAGGGAAGACAAAGTATGCTGTGCTGAGATGACACATCTACTGTACATCCTCTGGCAAGCGGGCCCCAATATTCTAGACAACACATAAACAAGTGTCTTTTTACAGAGGGACAGAATGGCTCCAGTTCCAAATCATAGCTTGCAATAACAAAGCAGGGAAGTGAAAACTCCAGTTTATTTACAAAGCCTACGTGCTACAAATGACAGAGATAAAAGCCTTTCCGAGAAGAAATTCAAGGGACTTATTAGCTCGTAGCCTTACATCACTCTCTTTGATATACATGAAAAATAGAGATATATATGTCAGGAGCCAGTTGTGAAACTCTGGCAAATGGTAAATTGAAACCTTCTAAAAAATTAAAAGGTATAATAAGAAAAAAATTGAAGAGTATCTACATCTGTCTTGAGAAAGTGAAAGTTGTTCCAGTTCAGCTTTTGAAAGAAAGAAATCAAAAGGTTTTTCTTGGCTCAAAATTTTTATGGGTCAACAACACAGACAACATAAAAGTCAGGAGGAGGATGGAGTTTGCAACAGGAAGGAGAATGTGACAGAGCAGAGTGGGAAGGAAAAAAATAAATCAGATGGTCTTGCACAGTTTGCACCTTCTAAAATTTTTTGTGCAATTTTGCCATCCTATTAATTTCTTTGCATCTTTTGTTAGCACATAAATTACATGGAAAATTAAATTTGCTTATTTTTATCAACAAATACATTGAATTAAAAGAACCCGAACAAATCATCAAAACCCACAATGTGTTTTATACATGTTCAAACTAGATTACCATACATATACATTCTAGTTCTATAATCCATGAGAAAAATTAGGCTCTGAAGCTATCTTTGTTGTAAAATCTGTTCTTAAGTTTTCCTGGTGGCAGCAGTAAAACATGTCTGAAGTTACCAAAAGTTTTAATGTCTTTCAGAGCATTTATCTGCATGAGAAAGAGCCCAGTCTGACACCAGTTCTTACATACCATCAGGATTTAAAACATCAGCAACAAATCATAGAATCATAAAGACTGGAAACGACCTTCAAGATCATCAAGTCCAACCATCTACTAAATATTGTCATGACCACTAAGCCATGTCCTGAAGTGCCACATCTGGATGGTTTTTGAACCCCTGCAGGGATGGTGATTCCATCCCCTCCCTGGGCAGCCTGTTCCAAGGCCTCATCACTCTCTCAGTAAAAAAAGCATTTCCTAATATTCAACCTAAACCTCCCCTGGTGCAACTTCAGCCCATTTCCTCTTGTCCTTTCACTAGTTACCAACTAGACATCAACCCCCACCTCATTCCAACCTCCCTTCAGGTGGCTGTAGAGAGCAATATGGTCTCCCCTCAGCCCCTCCTCATGAGACATTTCCTCCAGGCCCCTCACCAGCTTCGTTGCCCTTCTCTGAACTCGCTCCAGCACCTCAATGTCT
>WUAM01000143.1:14635268-14679083 GCA_024336885.1 Actenoides hombroni | reverse complement strand
CCTCATGAGACATTTCCTCCAGGCCCCTCACCAGCTTCGTTGCCCTTCTCTGAACTCGCTCCAGCACCTCAATGTCTTTTGTATCCTACGGCACCCAAAAGTGCCCCCAGTGCTCCAGCCTCACCCGTGCCGAGCGCATACCGTCATTTCCTAAGAGAGCACATCTAATTAACCGCTGACTTCACCAGATGCTTACGGCACACCCTTTATACAAGAATGGTTTTACAACCATAACTTTATTCCTAAACAATACTGAAGCCACCTAAAATCAATTTTGGCAGCCTCAAAGCTGGGGTTTGTGGCTTTAGCCTTGCTGCTTTCTTGTTACCAAGGCCCTTGTGGAGAGCGGCTGGATGTGCTGCTGAGAGAGAATTTCATGGCGCCCTTGGAAAGAGAGTCTGTGCCTGGCTACAGGAAAAGTGAAGTTATTAATCCCCCCTCCCCAGCTACAACGAGAGAGACAATAAACAAAACCCTCACTTCCCCAGAAATCACATTTTCTCTGCAGAATGGGACACGGCTGAATGCCCAGGTCAGCAGGGCCCTCCTGGCCTACCTCCTTCTGGGAGCTTCCGCAGAGTCTTCCCCAACTCTTCTTGACAGGCAGCAGCCGCACGCCTGGCCTCACCACCTTCGTCATTCTCACAGTCTCAGCGTTCCCGAAAAAAACTCCATTTGAGGCCAGAACAACATAAATGTGCAAAACCCTTTCATCCTGGGGAGAGCGGCTGAATCTCTGTCAGCGCTCGGGCGCTGAGGGTCACGCTCCCCTCTCATCTCCTCCGTGCCCACAGTCACTTTCCTTTGGGATCACTCTTCATCCTCCATTTTATTTGCCTCTTTTTTCCCCCCACCACAGAACTTTCCGGAGAGTTTCTCCTCAGAGGAGCCTCTTGGCCACCCGTGGGTGCGGAGGGCAGAAGGAGGGACCTTCCATGGTCCATGGGCCCAGCTCTTGGCTCTGCTGCCTGCCCCGAAAGCCAACCCAAGCTGAAAGCCGACAGGACTAAACTCCTGCGCCTGCTCATCTCGGGCGTCTTGGCCATCCAACCCCAGCCCATGTCACCTACTTGCTGGATGTTAAAACCTAAGAGGATGGGCTGCACGCTGCCAGAGGCCCAAGCTGCCAGAGCAGCGAGCGGAGCAGGAACGGTTCCCTCCTCTGCCCCGTGTGTTAAAACGTGCAGCCTGATGGAAAGCCTTCCAAGCCCTAACGTTCTGTGATTGTGATGCTTTCGATCCTATGAAGTAAATAAAATATCATACATTTCATATGAAGTAAAATGAACACTAACACCCAGCAAGTGTCAAAAATGCCTGACTTCCACACTTACATTGGGGAATTGACTTTTTTTCTCTCCACACATATTCCTTCAAATTTACTATTCGAATACAGAGTTGATCTTGTGGGTTGTTTCTAAGCAAATTTTGTTAGAAAAAAAAATCATGGTAAGATAGGTACTTAAAAGTTTGGCACCCAGCATATTTATTTTTTTTTGTCATAAATACCTCAATGGAGGGAAAAACAGCAACAGAAATTCCTGAGATTTTTCCCTACAATTAAAAAAAAAAGGATATCAAGTTTATTTTATTTCACACTTGGCTTTGAGTTAACAAAGGCACAACACAGCACAAATCCTTTTGGATATTATGTGTAATGTATTACCTTATTTTTGGACGATTGTGCCTTGACTGCAGCTGTTTTATAGGAAACTATGTTTAAAAAAGCTAATTATATTTCAAGTATTCCAAGGGAAGTAGCCAGAAGAGAGCATAAATGACAAGGATATTCATCAGACACTGGCAGGAGCAAAAGCGTGTTGTGATTGGGATTTTAACACATTTCAGAAGCCTGCTGCCTGAGATAGTTTTGTGATTACGTACTCACTCATCTATTTCCCCTCAGTGTTTATGTTGGGAGGATGGCACGTTATTTTGAAAGAAATGAAGAAAAAAAAAGTTTGCAAAGGAAACTTTAGCAACTGGTCCTGATATGGAGTAATTTAACACTCAGACATATAAGGAAAATGCACAAGTTAAATGTTTAAAAAAATTAACATGCAATACTAGTGATTTAATGCTTTCAAAGTAGATTCTGTAGTATTATTGTCCCGAGGGTAGTATGAGTCTTCCCCTTTACTCTAACAGACCCTGAATTACACCATATGTGTAGTTCTTCCTGGTTGTTTTGGGAGGATTGAAGTTGCTTTGCTCTGTAAGGAGAGCAGAATATATATTCCTTCCAGACCAGAAGCTGGGTCTGCTCCCCACTGTAGACATAGGTCCAGGTGTTGCCTCTACCAGCATTTCCCCTCCTCTTTTCAATTGTGTTGTTGAAAGAACATTTCTGTTGTGCTCTCTATTTCTTCTGATTTGGGTGATTCCTTTGGTCATCACTCAGCCAGAGCAGTAAAAAGAGTACTGGAATTTTTGTGACACTGTATGGCACTCAGGGCAAGGCTGGGTCTACCTCCAAAGAGTGAAATACAGCACTGTTGTAGATAAGAATCTATTGGCAGCCTTGTCATTTCAACGTCTTGAAAGAGAGTGAAAGTATAATTTTCTTAAAAAGGGAGAAAGATTTAGTGGTTGTGAGTTATTTAAAAACCAGAATCTTATTAAAGCTTCTAGCCAGGTTTCATACAGCCTTTAGGGAATTCAGAAACCCAATAAAATCACAATTCTTTTTTTCACACAGTCATAGAAAAATTTAATAAAAAGGAAGATGAAAAAACTCGTACCTACCAAAACCATTGTCATTTTAAAAGAAAAGCAAAGAACTCTGTCCTGTAACATATCCTCTTTCTGGATGTAATAACAGTCCATAGCATGACAGGATTTCCCCACTGACTATCAAAAACATTGGTCAACACCTTCTTTCAAAGAGTGAAGCGGTAAAGTTGTTAATAAGCAAATAGCCTTCCAACGTATGTAGGCTTTCAAGTGTTTTTGTTTTGCTTATTTTTTAAAGAGAAAAAGAAGAAACAAAACACTGAGGTCTTCAATTAGCAAAGAGGAATTGGGGCAGATGAAGTATTGAGTTCACAGGCTTTGCCTCAGTCCTCACAGGCTATGAATAGGGTGGATGAAGACTTATCTAATGTAAGCTTGTAACAAACTTGTAACACCTAGGAAATACAACAACATATTCCTTTGTAAGTTTGGGGCAAAATATTTATCACCGGCACATGAAACACAGCTCAGAAGAAGGCAAAGAGGCTCTGCAGTTCTCATAGGATCCCAAAGAGATTGTGGGCTGACCTGGATTACAACTGCAGTGATTTTCACAGAAAATGCTGTACTTAGCTGAGAGTCAAGAAGGGCTATGACAAAGATGCATGAATTCCTGCAGTAGAAGACGGGGAAAAGTCCCTGTGTTGGATGATACTCTAAGTATAATAAATAGTTCCTGGAAGAAACCGAGGTCAGCACTCTGCAAGGTAACTTCTTTTCAGCTACTCACAGCACTATGCTATAAATTCAGATTTGAGAGGTCCAGACAAGGTCCCATGGCCATGACTGTTACTCCACTGACTCAGAGTTAACAGCTTTCTTAAACTGGTACATGTGAATCAAAATCATGTTTGAAAGCAGCTGTCCTCGCCCAAAGCTGAAAATAAGTCCTACTGTAAAACAAATGTAATTATGTCTCTGCAGGAAGGAACACATCCAGAACGATCATGAAGTTGGTTGTAATCAATGACCTTTTCCGAAATACCTTGAACTCTTTCTTTTGTTGATGGGACTTTCTAAAAGTATACTGGGAGCCATAGGTTTCTGGCTTGTACCCATTTTAAACATTGCTTATCGCTCAGTGCTACAATTTGTTATCAGATGACCCTGTGCTCGTACACAAACACAACCACTATCAGGCACAGACAGGCTATAATCTGGCCATAACTCTAAAACACAGAAACAAACACAATGTGTAGGGAATATTAATAAACCCAAGGAATTCTGGCACAGAATAAGACTACTAATAAGTATTTGGTGGGAAGTACAGTAAGACAAGATAAAAGTCCACATTAATTCCAGTCCTAGTCCCTATGACATAAACCATCCTAAATAGGTACCTGACATGCTCTACTTAGAGCAGTTCAAAACCATTTTGAGTCATCTAGCTTTTGCAAATGTGATTATTACCTTGGGTTATAGAATTCTGTTTTGCCTAATGAGCTAATACACTGACATTTTTACAAAACCAGTCATTTAATTATAACCATTATTTTTGCTTCAGAAGAAAGGTCTTATGATAAAGACTCTTCCTTTAGCAGATACCTTACTAGCTTTCTTACAGGATAAAGTTATCAAATTTTAGAATTCTTCAGTACATGTCACGGGAGCCAGATTTTTTAAAAGCATTCCTATATAGCAAGATCTGTAGCCCAATTCAGCAACTGCCATGGTTCAGAATGTGGTTTGGGTTCACAATCTCTCATAATGGTAGCTTCTCAAAAATGATGCTTCATTGTGCTAACCTTCAATAGAAAGCCAGTGAATTGTTGTCCATTTACTAAATTTACTAAAATTTACATTTACCATTTACTAAAATGGGGATTATTTCCCTGCCCCAAGTGAATGCAATAAAATTAAGGTCCATAAATGACTACACAATTAGCAGATACTTCATTGATGAGTCGTATATAACCAGTTGGATGAAAAACAACAGAGAATTTAACTGCCTGTTTCTTTTGTCAGCATAACCTCTGGAGAGTATGGCGACTTCTCACTAATTAAACAAATTGCCTGTATCAAAAAGACTCAGGTATACTATTCACTGAATGCTATGCATGACTTGTTCAGGGGCATAGCACACAAAATACAAAGGCTATAAAGTTTCAGTTTATGGTTTTGTTTAAAGTTGGCTTTGTTTATTTGTTTTGTCTTTTTTTTCATGAACTATGTGTTTGCCCAGTTGCAAGTTCATTTTCCTTGGCAAGTGCACAGGTAGACTTAAAATCCTCATTTTTCATCCCTTTCTATCCATTCATCTGGCAGAAGCCAGGAGGAGGACCAAGCACACAGTCTTTCTTCACAAACTGTGTCCATCCCTGGGATCCAGAGGTCACAATACAACTGCACAGCTAAAATCCACAACTGCAAAGTGGAGCAGGACACAGTGATGGGACAGATGTGTTCAGCACCTAGCCTGAGCAGACAGTACATACATTTTCTCTTTAGATTGCTTTAAGATACTATCATCTTACTTCCCTCTCCTTTTTTTTTGGACCAAACCTTGCAATGCATTCATATTATGTTACCAAAACCAAATTTCAGAAACTTTGGTCAGTAAATGTGTGTGGCATTAATAAGGATCACTTAGGAATTATGTTTACCAAGTGTGGAAATAAATGGGATTCCATTTAAATAGTGCTTGCTCTTTCTAACCTTATCCCTCAAGATGATGCAAGAGTTCCTGGAGATTTTCAAGCTTTGACATTTTAGAGATAGCATTACTTAAGAGAGCATGGAAGATTTTAAGCCACTCAATACCATTTTGCTTTGATACGTGAGGCACATTCCTTTTTTTTTTTTAAAGATCTCAGTAGTTTATTTGCAAAATTGGTTGAAAAGAATCAACACTGTTCAGAGAAGAGTTTCATTTTAAAGAATCCAATCTCTAGCTTGACCATTCATCTAGGTATTTTAATAGAGATGCTCTTCTCTCATCATTACCATGACTTCACTGATTACTATATTCCAGCTGACTAATCAGGAAGGAGGCTATGCCTAAACTGGATGAGGTTATGACTCCCAAGTATTATCATCTTCTACTAAGGAAAGATTGGTTGGGGAACTCCCACTCAGGAATTCTTTCTTTTGACAGTTGAGGGAAGGTTGGAGTGCCAGTTCAAGCTGCTTGATCATATACATTGGTAGATTGCAGCCGTGCTTAGGCTGTGAAATAAATCCACTCATTCTCTCTTATTGCCATAAAATATTTGTATTTGAATAGCATCTGCAGGTCTCATGGCACCTTTGCAAATGTGAGAAAATCACATTCTTCCCTGGAGACATTTATTATCTAAAACTATCAAAATGTGATGTGGAAAAAGAAGGCAAAGAGGGATATAACCACATTTACATCGAGGGATGTATGGATGCAGACATACAGTTTTCATACTTCATTTCTTTTACCTACTGAGCTTCTGCAATATTCTCCTTTTAAAGTGTTTAGATCAAGGAGACACATTCCTCAACTGATCCAAACTGACAAAGAGCTGTTCAAGTTATTTCAGTGTTGATTTCAGCATCCTGAGAGATGGATTCTTAGACTGCAGAAAAGTGAACCTAAAAAGAAACAGGAGAATTTTCCATTCTCGTTCCCCTCCCCTTTTATCTATTTTAAATAACATATCTGAAAGAAAAATAAATAAATATCAGGAGGAAATTGCTGAGTGATCTGCAGATGATAGTTGTTTGTAAATGTAAAGGTAAGGATATTTCCATTGACTGAATTTAAATGCATTCCAAGTGGCACAGCCAGTACAGTGTCAAGTTTTTTGCGGCGATAAGGCTAGAGGCAGGAAGCCATGAGAGGTCAGGAAGGAAGCACTATCAGGCCTGAGAGAGGACCGAACAGCACAGGGAGCAGCAGAGCCTCTTGTAGACTATGTAACAACTGCACTATTTTCCAGAGATAAACAGCTACAAGTGCAAAACCTCAGCTACTGCCCCCTTAAACTTACTGGGGGGGGGGGGGGATAAAATCTTTGTTTGCGATGTTTGCCTTTTGCTTTTAGCAGCTTTGCAGGGAGAAGAGAGAAGGAGGGGAAAGCCACAGGGAAAATATGATTTTGCATGAACATTTCTTCTGGGATGCAGAGCGGTTTGTTTATAGCAATTCAGCTTGACCCCGAGCACACCAAAGGAAGTGGCTTTAATACTGGGTTTGATCCATCATGCCAGAGCTGAATCCAAGTGGTTTAGTTTGCACTGGTAGGTTTCCAAACATCACCTGCTTCCCGATATACTGCCCAAGGGGAAAAAGGTCAGAGAGCAAGTTAAGGAGAAAGGGAAAGCTCTTAGAGAATTTGGCTCATAGAAGAGCTACACAGAGTGAAAACTCCAGGGTTGTTGCTGTATTACAGCACCAAAGAGTTTCACAGTCAGTCAGCCAACCAGCTAAGATGGGCTGATACACAGTTCTCCCATCCCTTGAAATGAGGGGACTTGTATTTTCTTCGTTTCACCCCAAAATGAAATAGAGATTCACCTTTTCCCTTTGAAAATGAGACACACAAACAGCAGGAGAGCCACTGGCCTGCTGGGTGTTCATGCACTTGCTATTTTACCTACCAAGGTTGAAGTTCTTGCTCTGTTGTTCATCTGTATTGGGGAGAGGGTCAGAGGAAGCCTGGCTATATGACTTTGGATAGTTTTGAGATGTTCTCCCTAAACACCAACTGACGCTGAAAGACACCAGCTCAGAATAGCTGATACCTGGTAGGACAGCCATGAAGGACAGGGCAGATCCAGACCAGAGCCAGTAATCATGGTGATGAACCAGACAGTGCCAAGTTTTGTCCTAGATCTCATTTCCTTTTCTTATTGTCTTGTGCAGGGGATGTCAAGTAGCCTAGAGTGGGCTAGTGTCTGTCTTGGTCTCACTGAGTTTTAGGATTTTGCACATTCCTTTGATTTTAAAAGCCAGCATTAAAAAAAAGTGTTCTGTTCTGCCCAAATATTCCTCACTAGCTCTACATTTAACTATGCATCCTTAAAGTCAGTTAATGCAAAAATATATGGCCACATCCCAGCAGTGCTATGATTTTCAGGCATAGAGAGACTTCAATTTTGTTTCTACTATTTTATGCTTATGTAGTTACATGGAAGCCAAACAATTTACTATTGTACTAGGCCATCTAAAGCATAAAGGGTGTAAGCCAGTGCCCACTGCCTTTAATGAAAGCAGGATGTCAAAAATAGTACCAGCTCCAAAAAACTGTCTAAAAATACAATTACTCACAATAGTTGCACACGTTTTGGGATTTGGGCCCAGCTAGGTGCAGAGAAACTCATTCCCAGTTAACTGGTGGAATTGCTCAGCTGCACTCCCTTGAATTACAGAAGTACAACCAAGAAGTTTATCCAATCTACAGCAGAAGTGAGAGCTGTAGATTGGTTATCACAGTTCTTTCTCTATAGGAAAAGCAGTGTCAGCAGCGAGAAGAAAAACAAAGAACAGAAAAAATGAGTGGGGTTGGATTTATATATTTAGTTGTTGTTCCCAACCATAGGACTATCATTAGTTTCCTGTTGTCTGGGATCTCTTTTTTTGGAGCAACTCAAATGAAGCCTTTCCATGAGTGAGAGATTCATTAAAAGGAAATACAGAAACCTTTGAGCTTTTCAGTAAGACCGTGCAGGGCCCAACCTTCTTGAGGAGGCTGCATACTTGGGGCAATTTGCTTCTTCCATTAAAACCAGCAGGATTATCATAGACCACTGGGTTATTTTTTTCACTCTCAATCTAGTTTTCAAAGCAGCGCAATGCAGGGGAAGGGGAACAGCTTTTTCTGAGGAGGTTACAAGCAAGCAAAGCAGAAAACAAAAGTCAAGCAGCATGGAGGAGGAGAGGAGGATGTTGTTACCTAAGCTTGGTTTTGGTAGGCTTTGGTCATTTTTTTTGACAACAGCTGCTTATTGTTCTTTTCACTAACACTTCACTGACAGCATTAAATTTGAGAAACTACTTGGAGAAGTACTTGGATTAAAAAAAAAAACAAACTACTTTGAAACTGAAGACATTTCTAAAGATTGGAGCAAAATGGCAGAATGAAGATATAATGGAGACAAGTAATAGGTGGGAAATGTGATGCCTGTGAAGTGTGGCCATCCAACAGTGACTATTGGTGATATACCAAAGCTACGATTGGCCAGCATAAAACATAACTGCTTATTTGCCTTGTCTGCCTTAACTTGACACCCTGTGCTCTTTAAGACTGAGTCTTTTAAAATTATATTTATATAAGTTAGTAAATATTTTTAAAAAGAGGTACACAAAGACTGCTTCTATAATTCATATCTATCACTGACATACTGAACTGGAACAGCAAGAAGATTCAAGAGGTAGACAAGGAAAACCACTTCAGCCATCAGTTTTTGAGCTATCAGAAAGAGATTAGAGGCAACTGTAATGATTTTTATATTTCAGTAGTGTAGCCACCATCCAATATTTGATGCATTTTTAAAACCCCAACTGCCAAATAATATTATTACTTGTTTTCAAAACTCATAGATGCTGAATAAGAATACAAATATTAATTTGAGGACCTCAAAAGCCTTAACAAAAGAAACTAGACAATTTGTTTTCTGAAGTTTTGTTAAATACATTTTCTTGACCTGGGAGATAATAGATCCTGGACTTAAGTGTTTTGAATACACCAGACCACCAAGAATTGATTTTTTTTGAAGCAGTACCTGACTTTCAGAAGGTGAACCTAGATCAGAAACTTCGAAGTTCCAGAGGGTTTGAATGGAAAGATTTTCCTCCAAATAATAATTATACTATGCAGGAAGTACCCACACTGGGAAATCTGACATGTGAAAAATAAATGTGAATAGTCCTGCAGTCAGCAAGAGCTAGGAATATTGTGATAGCACCCTAAGCAAAAATTGAACTTATGATAAAGCTAAAACTCTGGCAAAATTTGAGCTTTGCTCTGCGGGAAGAGACCTGAGCATTTCTTAGTGTGCATGAATGTGTTTGTCCACATGCCTAGTCCAAACACAGAAGATAAAGTCCTTTCCAAATCCCTTCTCAAGCTGAAACACCTTGCGTTCGAATGTTTTCTCTGCCCAGTTAGAACACAAAAATGTGTTTAATCAGAAAAAGTCTTGACCAATTCAATAAGAATAGAAAGAAAAATTCAGTATTCAAGAAGGCTGAAAAGGCAGCTCAAACACTGTATAATTTCATTCCCTTTAAGAGTCAGCTTATTCCTGCTGGAGAAAGGTGAAAAGAAGTTCACTTTTGTAAAAACATATTACCTACCTGAGCTGCCAAGGTCAGTGAGACCTCTCCTGGGTTGAATAAGTACCACTGGGGCAAAAGAAACAGACTGGGAGGTAGCTTTAACTTATAAACTACTTTTTAGGTTGCTAAACACCCTAGAGAGACAAATGTATAGATTCCATCACCTTAACCATGTTTGTACAGAAGAAAGAGAGAGAAGAATTTGGTTCATGGCATGACGCTTGTCTACAAGTAATTCTCTGCCTCTGCCATTAACAACAAACTTGTGCAACATTTTTGTGTGGCACTTCCGTAACGGGAGAGTTAGCAGAGCCTGACAAAACCTGGCCCAGTGTTACATCAGGTTTTGAGACAACTAGGACAATTTCTGGCACGATCCAGAGACTTTTATTAAATCAGAACTGATGTAAAATCAGGCTGGTCCACCTAAAGCTCAAAGCGAATTTTTACACTTAGCTGAACTCAAACATTTATTTGTACCCACAAATCCTGCAAGTTAGAGCTCACAAGGCTTTTCAAAAGCTCTGCCAGCCATCATTTGTGATGTACTGAACTCTCTCTGTGTATGTAGCAGCTATATAAAGTTAAATGCTAATATATCATGAAAAGAACAACAGTTTGTTTACAAAAAGTACTATTACAGAATTGTTTCAGTTGGAAAAGACCTTTAAGATCACTGAGTCCAATTACATATATTCAAAGGCATCACGATTAGCCCAATTTTCCTTTCCTTAAATTAAATCTGACTGCTTTACCTGCCCTCTACAGATATTTTTTCTCCATGTACAGGTAGCAGAGTCCTAAAAGTAGACACAGAGACCTATTCTGTACAAATCTAGTCTAACTTGCCAAGCAGACAGCTTTTCTCAGTATTGTGGTCCACAAACACATGATTTTTCCTTTCCAAGTAGACATCTGAGAGACACTTTTCATAAGATTACATCCCACAACAGGTACTCTAGAACAGGCACTGTAATACCCAGTTAAAAAAGGTACAGGGAAATGAAATTCAGGTGACCAAGCTGGAGGATAAACAACCTTTCTTGTAAAAACAAACAAAAAAAACCCCAAAAGGAACAATACTATGCAGTTTAGAGGATCCTTTAGAAATACCTTAATAAAGAAGAATAAGTAAATAGGTTTCATCACAAATTCTTTAGCCCAGTGACTAAACACTATGGGGTCTTCCCTGATATTCTCGTTCTTGTCTGCTGCCTTTGAACAAAAGATGATTTTCATGTTTTGAACTGTAGCTGTTGGATTTCTTTTGTAGAAAATGTTCTCAGACCAAATGCAACTATTTACCTGCTCCCTCTTGTGTGCCGTTACAGAAATGGCTTGAAGAATATACCTTAATTATGGAACCAGAAAAATACCAACTAAAAATGTCGCTTTAAAAAAAACTGGATTAAGCATTATCATTTCCCTGTTCAAGACTCTGTCAAAGGTGCTCTAGTGGGTACAGTGGCAGCAGTTTCAGATGTGACAAGTTTGAGTCCCCTGCCTGACAGAGGTTGCTGTCCCTAAGGCATAGGATACCTCTAGAAGTTCTGATTTACAGCATCTTAACCGAAACAAGGCTGGTGCACACCAGGATTGGACTAGGAACCAGAAAGGCTGAGGTTCATGTGCACATCCCTTCTGTGACCCTGCTGTGGGTGCTAACCTCTGTAGGTGTTAAATCCACCAAAGCTAAATCTACCTCAGCCCCTAAATCAGCTCCTTTCCAGAAAGTATGAAATACTGACCCATCTTCCCCTCCCAGAGGGGCTTCTACTCTCCTCTAGCTTGCTGTAGATTAAAGCCCCTTCTGCTTGAAGACTGGAGTTGGCTGAACGAGGGGTATAAAACTGTATGGTGAAAGATTTAGTGGGCATGTTGTTTGCCATTAGAATTTGGTTTGGAATTTTAAGGAGCTTTCAGGAGACAGATAATGATCTGAAGCCACAAAATTGCTCCAGGCATTTCTTCATCCCACTATGCACTACCTAAGGCAGTATCACCACCTTCTGTGCCTGCTACTTAGCAAAAGGGCTCCTTAATCTGCACTTAAATGCTTTCCTCATCAGGTTGCTTTGTGTTTTTAAGCCAAGAGAAATTCAGGGATTGAGAAAAGTGCAAGGATGTTGATATACTGGAAGCAAATTCTAGTAACAAAATCAATAACAGCACAAACTTTCCACGAGGAAGTGAAATGCAGTTGTTACACATCACTCCAGAATCAGCTATGTTACCCATCCTCTCCACTCAAACGAAGACCAAGGTTGCACTGTGGAGTGCGAGGTGGCCAATGAAAACTCATTCTTTCTGCAAGGGTGCTTGGACTGCCTTGCTTTTTGAAAAGAGGAGAAGAAACTGCAGACCTGCAGAGTCACCAGATACTCCCAGCCTCTGACACACACCATGGACTACTCCTGTCTGCAACCCAAACTTGCTTTTGAACCCTCTTCAAAAATGCTGTTTTCACAACATACCAAAGACTGTCATATCTGAGTACTGCAAATCATGGGAGGTAAGAGAAGGACATACTGAGCTGAGAGGTTCTTACAGCCTGAGAGACCTGGGGCTGTTTAGCCTGGAGAAAAGACTGAGAGAGGATCTGATCAATGCTTATCAATCTATAAATGGCAGGTGTCAAGAGCACGTGGCCAGACTCTTTACAGTGGTGTCCAGCAATAGGACAAGACACAATGGGCACGAACTGAAACACAAGAAGTTCAGACTTCTTAATAACAAAAAAACTTCTCTACTTTGAGAGTGACAAAGCACTGGGACAGGCTTCAGAGAGGCTGTGGAGTCTCCTTCTCTGGAGAGATTCAAAACCTGTCTGGACATGATCATGTACAACCTGCTCTGGGTGAACCTGCTTTGGTAGGGGGGTTGGACTAGATGATCTCCAGAGGTCCCTTCCAACCCTTAGTATTCCATGACAAAGGCCATGGTAACTGCTCCCTTTCTGGTAGTACACAGCCCCTCACTGAGCTGACCTGTAGTAATGTAACACTAGAGAACTTCTAGGCAGGTAACCCATGTGAGGCTGTTCAACCTTAAAATTCCAGTTTGAAGTCAGTAAACAGCTGGTGCAGACCAGAGATAGTCACAAACACTTGAAAAAACAGGCCAGAACATTCTGCATGAGATTCATGTTCCAAGCAGACTTAATTTTAGCCAAATGTTGAACATGCACCGTGTCTGATGGTCCCATGTCCATCAGAGGGTAACAACTCACAGAACCACTGTCCATCTGAAGAGGGTCACCATTTGGGTGAACAGGTGATAGAAATAGGGATTATTTTTCCTTCCCCCCCTCCCCCCCCCCCAACAAGAAGTTGAATGATATTGTGATAAACAGTAACAAATGTTAAATAAGCAGAAGGCAGATTAATTTGGAACATTTCCTCTGATTCTTCTGATGAAGTCACAGATATCTTTCTGTCTTTGATCACCTAGTTTCACCCCAGCAAAAAGGAAAGACAGTTTACTGCCTTTCCTATTCTTTATAAGACAACAATAGAGATTTGGGTGCCATAAGGTAGTACAGAGTGTAGAAGACTGATGGATGGTGTAGCTGAAATCTCTTGTCAGAAAAGCAACTGTCAGTCACAGTCTCCTGGGATGTCTAAGCAAGTAGCGAAGCAAGAAACCAAACCAGTCACGGCAGCATCATCCCTCATTCCAACCAACACTAACAGGCATGTGAACCACATCTCATGATCCCAAGCATAAAAAACCCAACTAATCTACATAGTGACACCAGTGTGGCCACCTTGGGAGAAATCCTATGCCATGGAAGTGACCTTCTTTCCGTTATTTAATTAGTACAGACTTATAAAGTGAAGCTTAAATATTCCCCATTCACACCAAGATTTTCACATGGGAACCCAAGATATCATCCTTTTTTTGTTGTTGTTTGGTACTGAGTTATTTGCTGTGATATATTCCTGAGAACTTTAACAGGAAAGAACAGTAGCTGACATCTGGCAGAAATATAGACAGTTATGTAGATTATAAACAGAATGATCTATCACTTTTAGCAAATATATACCAGAACAAAAGACATTAAGTAGAAGCCTAAATGACAAAACATAGATGTCAGGAAGAGATCAAAGAAATCCTGCCCTTTACTACATGAATAGAATAGGTGAAATTACTATACAAGGAAGAGTCTTATATAAAATTAGCATTGATATGTTTATCCTTGTTTTGAATACAGCTTTGTTTGAACTGAGAAAAAAATCATAAAGCGGCCAACAGTGCTCAAGAGTGGGGATCCTTTATTGCTGTATTATGTTTTCAGGAAAGATTGATTTCCACCCTCTCCTTTTCTTACCCCCTGCCATTAAACATAAAGGTTTCTTCTACTAACACCCTTTCATTCATTTGAAAGCATTCAATGGACACATTATATAGAAGTTAGAGGTCAACTAGATGGAGAAAAAAGTTTTCTTCTTAAAGAGCACATTTTCATAGAGCACTACATTAAAAAAACCAAAACAAAACTGAAAGTTAATGCTTTCATGTCCTTAAGAGCAGATAAGCTCTATTTAGGCAGCCGTGAGGTGCTTCAGGGGTGGCAGAAGCTGCAGGTGATGGGTTTGCACAGTCCTGCAGCCACTCCCAACAGCAGGCAGGACATGAGGGCTCCGCAGCCCCCATGGCTTTTCTAGGAAATCTTTCCCAGGACTTCCTCCATTTTTTTTAGCTACTAAAATGTTTGCCATTTTTAAGGTCCTACTTATGAGCTGAACTGTCCAAAAGCAGGAATTTTGTGAATACACCACTGAAATACACAAATCTCATAGAGCTGTCTTATTTTGTCTCTCCTAACAGCTCTTGCAGGTATGATTTCTTCCCCTGCTTTTTTTTTTTTCCTCCTGGACATCATCAGTGTAAACTCAGCTGCTGGAACAGAAAAGGCTCAGTCCAGAACCTGCAACCGGGGTGACTACACTGTGTGCATTTCCTTAGACAGACTTTGTTGTGGGAGCAGTTGTAATCAGATGGATGCTATCACTTGATCCCTGAAAGCTGCATTTCTAACATCAGCAACCAGCTCTGCAGCTCTCGCAGCACTAATGCATTGGCACTTAATAAGAAGTAACTGGAGATAGGAGATGTGACTGATGTTCAACTGTGCCTTTGTGCCAGCGTGGTGCTATAGGATCACTGAAACAAGATAGATGTGGGTGCCTTGGGATCAGAGGATCCAGCCTAAACTGTTGGCTAATATGGTTTTAAACAAAATTGGCTAGTTTTATACTGCCACATATATCCCATTTAACACTGAGAAAACAGTAACTGGCCACAAAGAGTCAGAATGGGCCATGAATTTTTCAGCTTGATTCACTGGAATATCTATGCCCATCTCTTCATGAACTGAGCTTTAGTTCTTAGTTTTTCTGCATGAAGTTGTTTCAACACAGAAAAAGAGAAATCATTAAGAGTAGTGCAATGAGGGAGTCCAGTTGCACTATTCTCTGTCAGGAAAACCTAGAAACTTTGCTTTAAAAAAACCAGGATCAAACATTAAAATAATGAGAATGTGATACAATCACTTCAGTATACTGACTGCAAGTCACAAAGACAATAAATACCTGGCCTACAACTTATTTTAGTTGACTCTCAGATAAGATTGACAAGGACTTTATTTCTATACTCTGAAGAATCCTATTATACAGTACCTTAAAACTCATATGTGGGGCTTTGCTATATAAAGAAGGTCACCTCAGTAAAAAAATAACCAAAGATGTAAGAATGATCATTTCAAAATACTACATAAACACTGCTAAGATGAGCAGGTTGTATTTCAGTGGCTCTAATGTCTGGCAAAGAGGATTTCATTAATGCAAGTGCATATTAGGAAACTATAGAGTAATTAATTGTTTCAGAGTATAACAGAAGCAATGTATCACATAATGCATTTTTTAATTTGTAATAGGGACAGACTAAAGCAACTCAATAGTCTACCTGACCCAGTGTGGGAGTATTCATAAAAGGCAGGTATTATGGTTTGAGCAGAGAGTTTAAGAAACCCTGAAAGATCCATTTATAGAATATACCCAAGGGAAAGTCCCTTCCTCATTGCTTTCAGCATAAAGTTGTCTCCTGTTCAGGAGCAGCAGAGTTCAGATATCTCTCAAGCTACTGGGATTTGCTGTTCATTTAATTATCACACCATCTGCATTATTTAATTTATCTATAAAGAATGACTGATGCTTTAATGAATTACACTCTGTTCTGTGCTTCAGTGAAAAGGATATGGACCAGTACCTGTTATCAACAGCTGCTTAGAGCTTTTCTGTCACTTGTGCAAGAATATACAGATCTATGGCTCCTAAAGCATTTCACAGGAGTGTCAATGGTGTGTTTCTAAAATTTAAGTACTTTGATCTCATGAGAACTTTCATACCTTTCTGTTCATATACCTCATATCAAGGAGTTTGACATTTTATTTTACCACTATTATGCAATACACAAAAATAAGGACTTGGCTAATGCTTCTTTTGTTTTCCCAAACGTAATAGGAAATGATCAACATTTTCTCTCTTGCACAAAATCAGAAGTTTTACTCCAGCCCAGATGTGTTTCTTACTATTATATGTTTCATAGCAATGCCTACAGGCTAGCCCCAATTTCCAGGCACCTATATATGTATATATAACCTACTTCAGGTCTTGAATCAGGTTGCTGATGACAGCCTCCTGAGGATCCCTTCCCAGAGCCATTCAGAGCAGGTGCTTGAAAGTAAATTGTGTGAATATCTCCTAAAGAAACCACTTCTGGCCTCCACCCCACAAAAAGCCTTGCAGAAGGAAATTCTGAACACTGTATTCTGTAGAAATAGTTGAATCCTAGCGTATAAGGTCTTTGGAAACCTTTTTCTTTCTTATCTCTAGCTATGTAAGCTTAACTTTTTTTTCCCCTGCAGAGGTCTTCTAGTCCTTGGCTGCCAGCCACAGTGAAACAGCTGAACACCTTGATTATCAACAACTTCAGCTGCATTTCCATCCTCGAAATAATTTCTTTCCTGACGCAGGTGGCAATTCAGGCACAGAATAACAGGAAAATGAACTTATGTTTCCAAAAGCGTATAAAACTTGTGACATTCACGCTTCAGCAAGAAGCCTGATCTGAAGAGTGGAGTTTGGCACTTCAGCCTTAAACCCAAAAGGTTCAGAAGGTGCCCAACCGAGTTCAGGGTGTTTATACAAAATTATATCTTTAACCTCCCGAGGCCTTCTTCCTGTGTTAACAGTGATAGCAACAGTCACCAGTATACAGCTTCCTTCGGGTAAAAATGAATGTGACCATCAGTCTATCAGAAGATATTAACAATGTTTAAGTCTTTTGAGGAAAAATATTCCATTGTCTAAGCTGAGAGCAACATTAGTTTGCATGCAAGTGTGACCAGACATTTGGGGTTAGTCACTTTTCATCACCACCAGCTCTTCTTCTTCTAAAATTTAGGATTAACACCACACCTTCCAAATCAGCAGGTCTGTCCTATAAAAGTGTTCTTCTTCAGCACCCCTGAACTGAAATCATTAGTGTATTTCAAAAGAGGATGAGAAGGTAAGGAGGATGTGTCATCAAAAGCTCCCCCCCAAGATGAATTGAAAATGGACCATCATTTTTAGCAATATATCCATAACTTCAGGTGGGTTTTTTTTAAACCCTGAAGTTTCTAATTTTATTCCTGTTTAAAAAGATGTACAAATAATACCTTTGAGGAGCAGGTGCCAACTTCTAAAAGATTCTCTAATTACCAAACGTTCATGTTTTTAATTTCAAAAGTATGGTCTTTATAAATTAAGAAAAAAAGGCTGGTTCCCAACTGTGTAGAAACTTCATTAGTTAATCAGAAATGAAGATAATCTAAACAACAAATAGAAATCACCAAACTGCTTTGAGCAAGATTCATTGGCATCTATTCCACACAGCTGTTTTCTCAAAAAGCCTTGTTAGTTCATGCAGATATTTATTATTTCTGTGAAAGCAGAATGTTGGTATATCACTGCACCTAAAAGACACTGTTTAACAGCACTGAATTGTCTCTGATGCAACCATACCTTATAAAACTGTATTCAGATATGCTCTAAAAGGCCTTGACAGTTTTGTCAAGTACTCCTAGCTTCTATTTCTCAAGCAATTTTATCTAAAGAGAAGTTAACTTGTTTTCTTACTGGATGAATTTTCAACACTTACTATCAAGCTAATGTTCAGCCTTGGATACCTAATTCTGCTTGAGCTAAATAGGCATTAAACTTTACATTTTTTTCCTAAGGAACACAGACCCACTACAGATGCCCAGGGTCACTGTGGACACGTGACTGCTCACCAGAATTTGGTCACCTAAGGATAGTTATCTACTCCAAGGGTCCTTGTAGCAGAGGGACATTCATTCTCAGCCTGAGATACAAATTAGCTCTGGGCACACAGAAGATAAGCTTCAGAAGTTTCTGAGGAGGTAGATTTCCTTTTGCCCTTACAACACAGCCTGAGTGCCTCTTCCAGTGCCCAGCCCACAAAAACGCTGGGCATTAGGGACAGGTTTTGGTTCACTGTAATGGAAAAGAATGAGCTTAACTAACCAGAGCATGGTACTTGGAAAACAGGCAGGGGAGAGAGAAGAGGGCTGCAGAAAGGGAAACAGTATCATGCAACTCTGTAGAGAAAGTGTCCCTATTAAAACAAGGCTAATAAACTGACCAATTAATATATCCAGAAAACTAAAAAGATACCAACATATCTGGGATTTCTTTTGGAAGTTTTGTGCATCTGAAAGATAGCCTGATTTTTTTCAGCTTCTTTAGTTGTTCTAAGAAAAAAACCACAACCATTCCCTCTATAAAGTTTTCCTCATACCTCCCTAATCTGTGAATGCTGTAGAAAAGATAGTGAAAATATAAATCTGTATGAATTTAATTTTTTCTTTTTTTTTTTACTTTCCACTGTATTATTTTATGTAATAGCTCTAAATATAACAGTTACCAAACCAAGCTAAGCTTTTGATCTCCTGAGGTGTCTAGAAATTTTATGCCTTACAAACACAATAATATTAATCTGTGTACTCCTGCTTAAAACCTTCAGGATTTGTCTGCTTATCTAAAATGGTCTCTACTTGAGGTTGGAAAATGCCTAGCTCATTTTCAGTTGCAACGTTCTACCTAGTTGTCCTACCAGGCAACCTGAGGTCCTTCAGCTGCTTTCCATGAATTCCCTTGGCAGAAGTAGAGTGGCTGCTCCAGAGGACAGCTCAGAGCAGTGTGTTACATTTCTCATCTGCAGAATTCTGTATCAGAATCACTCTCCCTGAACATAAAGCAAGTCTAAGGAGGTTAGGTAGCAAGTAAGAAACCTTAATAATATGCCTAAAACCAGGTAGTGTTAATGTTCTTCTTGCTATTAAATAGGAAGTGTCAACAGCTTTAGATACAGTTAAAGACATTTTGATAGATAGTTGAATTTGTTGTGTCAATGCTGTCATCACAGCAGTAAGGATATGAGACAGACAAGGTTTGCACAGAGATTTAATAACCTTATTCTACTAAGCCATGTGATATAACTAAGAAAGAAGCAAACAAATTTGTGAGCCAATAAACTCTTTAAATATATTGAAATTGCAAAGCTTCTCTGGATGGAAGCCACTTACACAAGTCCAAGGGGAATCTGCGAAAGCCAGAGGAAAAGAAATTCATAAAGGGTTACTACCTACACAGAAACCATGTCTAGCTCAGGAAATCCCAGAGCTTCAAGTGGTTGAAGGGTGGGAGAGCATTCAGGAAAATAAGATACATGCTTGCCCTGTTCTTATAGTTCCCCTTAGGCATCTGCTCTTGGCCACTCCCAGACACGGGATACTGTGCTAAGCAGACCTTAGTCTGACCTAGAACAGACCCTGTTATGGACATATTTATGTTTTTAGGAAATAAACCTTAGAAGTGAATCATAGTTTTGTCTTTTTTTTCTTTTAAGGCACCATTTCACAGTTGAAAAAACATTGTCCAGGTGACATTTCAGAGAACTCATTTGTCTCTGCGTGCATATAACATGGATAATTCTTCATTCTTTATGAAATAAATTACTTTGTCATAGCACAAGAACAACCTAGTTTATAAAAAGCAGTAGATTTAGTTCAGGACATACAGTAATGAAAGGCATAACATTTTCCAGTGAGGGACTGATACATTCCATTTACTAACAAATAATTCAAAGCCTTTAGAATGCATCCTTGCCCTAATTTAGCTTGCTAGTTCTCTAAAAGAAGTTTAGGAGATGAAAGCAAACGTAATCCACAACCCAGTCCCCTTCCTGGTTTTATATGCAGCACCAACACAATGCCTCTGTGATTAGAAGCCAATCGGGTACAGAGCGCAAGGAGAAGCCATCAATGGAAAAGATGTAGATGACTATTGGTTTAGTTAGGATGGGACATCCTCTCAAGCCTAATCTATGCAGTGCTATCAGGTGCTAAAATATTCTCTCTGGCAGTACAGCAGCAAACAAACAGGGGCTTTATTGTACTGCTCCGAAGTATCTCGGACTCACTTGGGAACACACACTGTTAGGAGAGGAATGTGAAACAATAACATCACAGCCCTGGCGAACACCTTCACAGGATTTACCTGTCAAGAGGACAGAGGACACACTGCATTGAAAGGCAGGGATGATAGCTCATTTCCTTGTTTTGTCTTGCTTGCAGAAAACAGGCCCGTTTGAGGGGCCTGCAGCCGAAAGAGAGAGAAGGAGGGCAGAGAAGTCTCTGTTTCTTAAGTTGTGACCTGATAACGCTAATAGAAATATAATGCATGATCTCTTTGAGCTGTCACTCAGGCTAGCCCAGAGTCAAAGCTATGTAATGATTCCCTTGTAACTCCATAGAAGCACAGTGCTGCCTCACAAACAGATTGAAGGCCTTCAACTATTGTAAACTGGAGAAGCCAGGGCATGAGCTGTGCTCAGTGGTACCAGCTATGGGTCTGGCATGAAATCTTTATCACCTTGGCAAATATGTACTTAAGTAGAATTTCAAGGTGATATTTTATTTTTAATGTGAAGCCTTGTTTGAAGCACAAGATAAAAAAAGTGCCTTTCCACTGACTATGCTCTACCTGAAAAAACCAGTAGGGAACAGCTATAAGAATAATTCCTCTTTAGGAACTGGTAGTAACTGTGAATCGTAACAGAAACCAACTGGTACAGACAGTTCCCCTACCTCCAGAACAAGAGGACTTGGTCACAGACACTGAAGCAGTGTCTTTGTTGCCATAGTACTAATTCAGGTCCAGACTAGGCCTAATAGCTTCTGCTGTACTGCAAGTAGATTAGACCAAAACCTGGATTGTCCTGAAAGGGGAAAGAGAAAAGACATTGCATCTCTTCATGCTGGAGAGGAGAGGGCTGAGGGAAATCTGATTGAGATTATAATGAAGACAAAGGATAAGGTGCATGTGATGAAGGTGAAATCAGTAATCACCAGTTCTGCAGTAGCAGAATAAGAGGAAACTTACCTCTTCTAAAGTAATTTTCTAATAGTTTCAGTAAAATATTTCTTTCCACAGCAAAGTAAACTTTGGGAATTTGCTGCCATGGGAGGCAGTGGAGGCAGGCAGTGGCAGCAGGTTTGACAGGGGGTTAGACAAATGCAAAGGAAACAGCTCCATAAAGAGGTTCTGAAGAGGGCTGGATAATCCAGACTATCAGGGGCTGAGACATCTCTCAAACATGCCATGTGGGATGTGGACATGGATCCCCCCAGAATCCTGCCTCTGAAAGGGAGTGAGCACCCAGGGTTTTAAATAATAATGAAAGAAACCCCAATTGCTCACAGTGTATACACAAGAAAGTTCCCACTAAATTAGAGGTAGTGTATGGCAAGGTTTGCAGCCCTTGTATGAAAATACAACCATATTTTTTATATAAAGGTCTGAGCCTTTTTTTGCCCTGTAAGAACAAAAAGATGAAGAGAAAGTAATGATTTCTCACATTGTCCACCTAAGATCTGCTGACTGATAAAATAAGCAGGAAGGTGGAAATAGAAGACATGCATGCCTGCTGTTAAAGAAAAGCCTATTTGCACATAATGCTCTGCAGAAATTATTGAACACTTCATCCACACAAAATACAAGCCCTGTCACTCTGCCAGGGTCAGTGAGACCTGGGCTAATCTACTGAGTCCATTCTAGTTATGCAAGTTAAATGGTTTAGTGGCTGCTTTAATTAGGAACCCCTTTTTGTTTACAAGCTCTCAAAAAAAAAAATTGCAGAAAAGAATGTTCCATGCCCATGCTTACCAGCCCCAGTCCTTGTCCTAATCCTCACCCCTCCAAAAAGTGTTTCTTTGCCTCCTTCCACCCATGCCTGGCAAGCTGCCAGAAACACATTCCAGAGCATAGCAAATAGGTAACAGCATTAAAGTGAGATGTAGCACAAAGCATCTCTGCTGTGACAATCTCACGTAGGACAAGGAAGGCTAAGAAATTATTGGCACTGTAAAGAAAACAACAGGAATTTAAATTAAAGAACAATAAAAAAAATTATTCACATTTTCCTACATCTGTTAACAACATCACTGCAAATGTTTTCATTGTGACATCAATCGTCCTTCACATAATGCTCCTTTCTCATTCTTATCTCACAAACATATCCGCACCTTCTTCCACGCTGCTCTTTCTAGCAGATAGGAATGACCTTCCAGAATCTATTTGTCCAGTTTCATCCTTACCTGACACAAAACCTGCCCAAAGCAACTTTTTTACTCCACTGCTTCATTAAAGTTCGGTGTATACTGAAGACAGAGACTCAAACGCCAAGATGGGCAAAGCTAATCCTATTTCCATAGCACAGCCTCATCCCCACTGCTCAACTCTCTCCTGAGGCTCTTTCTTCTGACACTGTACACTGGCAGTAACTGAGAGCCCACAGACCCCTGCCGTTGTGAGTGGATATGATTCTCAGCAGAGACCTGTGGATTCTCTCCAGCTTTGCCTGTCAAGCTCATCATTTATGAATGATGCATATGCTCAGTGTGGCTGGGATCATCTTCCGCACATCCCATAACTCATGTAGCATGTTTGAAAGCATTGTCACCAGCAAACAGCAGTAAAAAGCTGTCAGATGTATGTAAATACCTCCCACGTTAGATGTGGGTATAAAGAGCCGATTCAATATTTCTCAAAGGACCTCATTTGGCTGCTCTGAAGGCAAAGCTGCGACCAGTCCTGTTCTAGGAAGCAGGAATGAGAAGGGCCCACTTTTCTGTCACTGCCCTGCAGACATGAAACCCTCACTTGGGTAGAGGAGCAGCAACTGCTTCCAGTTTGGTCTGCTACAGTTCTAGCAGAAGCAAAGAAATCATTGCTTATATGGTCACTCTTCTGCCTGCCTTGTCTTTATGTAGAGTTTGCTTTAGCTATACAGCTTTTACCAATGCATATGAAGGAGAAGGCTTTGACTTTCCACTTATTTGAACAAAACCTATAGAGAAACAGCAGGTCTGGATGGAAATTGGTTTTCCTAATTTGGATACAGCTAAGTCCCCTCTTCCCAGAGCTGCTATGTTTCAGGAACTTCTAGGAAAGTGATCAACAAGAGGAAAACATCTGCGTTTTCACTTTGGGATCCTAGTGAATCTCTCAGGATAACCTGAGGTGGGCCAGAAGGTTTCTGCATTCCCACTGGGAAGCTGTCTTGCTAAAATAGGACTTTGAAGAGTTGCAATGAAAGCAACTTGATGACCTAAGTGCTCTGCCAAAGGAGGCAACTACAATTCCCATCATGCCAGGTGACCACGATGAAGCGACCTGCCCAAGGGCAGTTTTGACCAATTAATACCATGGTCAGCCACGCAGTTTTGCAGCTTGTAAACATGCCTAATGAATCAGGAGAATGACCCTCCAAGATGTACTGAAATCCAAAGGAAAATACAGCAAAATTTGGGCTGCAGAAGGACCAGACATCCTGTTCAGAGAAGTTGTTCTTCTGTGCAGCTTCCTTTCCCCACTTCCTCTTGGCTCCCAGTCCCGTCCTCAGGTCATTAGACCACATCACTTCGCTGTTGTTAACAGGTTATAAATACTGAGACATAGGCACTGCCATGACACCCATGGCAGTTTGGTAGGAACAGATCTACATTACAGGCTGTATCCGTTGTCTAGAAGCTAACAGAGATTTGCTGGGTCCTCTTGCTGCTAAGTACCAGTTACAAATTTACACTTCCCTTTCTCTAAGCCTAAAAGGGTTTTCCCATGTTAACACCCACTCAGCCTTGTGATTTTTCCTACTGGGCTGAAGCATAACAGTGCACAAAACACATGAAGATCAAGATTGCTTTTTTTTTCCCTCTTTTTTTTTTTTACCCCCAGATAAGCACTGCATCATGTTTAATCACTGGTTAATATGGGATTCTGAAATCAAAGCACTGTCAATCAGTAGTGAAGTACCTCACTCTTAGCTTTATTGATTATCTCTTAATTCACACGTTAACCACACTGGCTGCCCAGATGAACTTTTGGCTGAGCCTAGACACAGCTTGCAGAGAGTGAAAAATATTTTCCTATCACACTTGTTCTTTGGGCTGGTTCATTCAACCTAAAACCATGTTGGCAAGTGCTAGATAGTTTGGTGGTTTCCCAGGCTGAGCTGGGTTTTCAGCACATACCACACAGAAACGTGCCCTGATTCTTGTCACAAAGCACCAATGAAGGGATGCTGTCAGGTGTCTCAGATCCCCTTGTAAATTCCTCTGAATTTAGATGTTTTCCTCAAAGCAGAACTATTTATTTTCTTTTTAAATTGACAACAATAACATCAACAAATCTCTCATCAATAAACTATGAATTTCAGGCAAATCTCTGTGTACCACGAAGGGAAAAAGGTCAATACAGGAACAGGTTTCAGAGGACACTGTTTGGACACAGCCTCTTAATTTACAAGATGAGTCCAATCAGCAAGATGTCATCCAGCTGACTGAAGAACTGAAGGTATAATCTGTGTGTTAAAATCAGGCTCTTGGCAAACTTTTCAGTCCCACCTTCTCTAAGAACATGGTCTGTCACAGTCAGCAGGGATGTCACTGATCTGGGGCAGCGAGAGAAGATTTCTGCCATGCAGAAGTCTGTGGGAGTGAGGTATTTGAGCAGAGGAGGAAGAGGAGAGGGACAGCCATTTAAGATACATCAATGTACCTTTTCACAGCCATGGCAAGCAGGGGAATGATGAATAAAAGTTTCTCCCAGATCTTCGCTTGCATTCATAAAGAGCTTCCGAGGGGAAAAACCACTTCTTAGTGTAGCACACATCTTTCTGGAATAGGTTGGCTGGCTGATCAGCTGAGGAGAAAAGAATGAATTTGCAGCCTTACAGACTGTACTCCCTGCTTACAGACACTGACTGGGTTGGTTTCACTGCCTCTGTCAGTTTTGAGACCACGGGTATGACATGAGTTGCCATCCCAGGCAGGACTACCCTAGCACCTACCCTTTCACCTTCAGTAAGCAGTCTGCAGCACCACAGGGTAACAACTTTAAAGCCACAGCAAAGAAAAATGCTGCAGTCAACCAACACTGCAGGTAAATACACTAGGGTTTGGGCTTAACTCTAAACGAGGGTGACCATAACTGGTTTAAAATCTTGGAAATCTCACACCCTGGCTATGTTAAGAGCAACCAACTACCTGAGCCAGTAGCACAAGCAGGTCTGTCCTGTACCAGCACTGAGCCTCTTTTCACACATCTTGTAATCACTTTGCAAACCTCGGTTCGGGAGTTTCTCCAGTGCTGCCAGGGAGAGAAGAGTCCTGTCTGTAGACTCTCCATACATCACATTCCCCCACCCCCCCATATCTCCTCCCGGGCAATATTAGACATTCTTGGGTTTTGTATCCCATAATACCTGACTTGACATTGGCATATCGAGCTGTTTTATGAACACAGTTCATCCCTTCTGGGCCACGTCCTACACAATTAAGTTATCAAGTCAGTTACAGATTTCATTTCAGAAACTGCCCAAGTTTATAAATAGATGTTGGAAACCAGCAGCAGAATCAGGAACCTTGTTCTTATTCTCACACGCTCTACAGATTAAATTACTTTTTTTTTTCTGGAGGTGGGGCAAGGCCTCTATTCCCAGAAGGCATTTCCCTCCTAAGGGTAAGTGGTTTCCTTAGAAGTGACATTTAAGGAGTAGAAGAAAGCAGACAGAAAGCTGCCAGCCAGGGCCCAGCAGTCCTGTGAAGAATAGGGAGAGCTAACTGTGTGAAGCAATAGCTGTGGCTCCCCTAGGAGGGGAAGATGGAGGGGAAAAGAAGGGAGGGCAAGTGAGGCCCAAGTCAGATTAAGATCTCTCTCCCTCTTTTTTCTTGGCTGCAGCTGGGTCTCACCCACTCTCCACCTTGAAACTGTCAGCAAGCCAAAGCCTGGCACAACGGCCAAGTAATTACCAATGACATATGAGCAGTATTTTTTCCAGATTGGCTTTCCTGCCTTTCTGCAATAAAAATAAATGAAAAGCTGTGTCCCAACAAACATGACAGGAAAAATAACAATACTTGTAGAGGACTGATACTGTAAACATGCTGCTCCTCCAGCTGCAGGCTGGAGAAAACTACTGCCACCCTCACCCTCCATCTCAGCAAGGAAGGGAAAGATTGAAGGCAGGAGGGGAGAAGGGCTCTTTCTAAAGGTCAGCACATCTCTTTTAGTTAAATCTCAGTGCCACACCAAGAACAGAGAGAAGGCAGCAATACAGAATTCTCTGGACATGACAATAACTCGGACCCAGCACCACTTGCATTTGATTTACTGGGGAGTAAAAGAACAGTATGATTCAGTTTTGTGCACTAGAAGGACCTTGTTCCTCTTCCCTTCACACCTACAGGTGACAGATTCAGTAGGGCAGCTCTGGAGAAGACTGTTTCTGTTATATAGTTTGGCTTCCTGGGATATACACATCCTAAAATGCCATCAAATTCGTGATTCAGAGGTAGAAAAGCCAAACAGTAAATCATTGTGTAGGTCAACGGATGAACAAAAGAATTGGGTTATGATTTGCCACAGGCAAATTAATTAATGAGATAAAGAATAAAAATCTTTCATTTTAAAACTACAAAAACTCAGAATGTACTAATCTGCTCCTTCATACTACAAGCAGCTACACAAACTGCTACAGTTAATGATAATCCTGCAAGACTTCCTACTCTAGATCCCCATTTTTATATGCTTCCCCCTAGAAAGCATTACTATTTTCAGGGTAATTTTTTCATTTTATTCAAAGGTGAACTCCCTCATTGACATTTTTGCTAAGTTCTTATGAAGACACTTCGACTATGTTAGATTCATACATGATTTAAAAGTCCCATTAAAAGAAAAAAAAAAAGAGTCTCTCTAGCCTATGAAGCTAGGCTAAGTCAAAACATCCTGCATCTGAAAGCCTCAAATTCAGAGCTTAGTCCTCCAAACCAGCCAAAGTGCCTATGAGAATCAGTGAGATGTCTCCTCTCCAAAAAGGCCTGGTAAAGCTTTGTGATAATTTATATTTCCTTGGAAAACTGATGCAAAAATCTGGGCTTCCTCCTACAGAAGCAAGTTATCAAAATAGCATGCTTTAAGATGACTTAACTCACCCATTGTCCTTATGACCACAATGGAGCAGAACACACACAGCTACTGTTCCTCAGCTGAAGGATAATAACTTCCTGCTAAGGGATGGTGACTCCTTTAAATGCTCATGTTAACTCATTCACTTTCAATCACATAACACCTTCTGGTCTGTTGATCACAGATACGGGTACCTGTGGAACACTGGGATAGTTACCTAGCTCTTCTCCCCCAAAATCTTACCCCCATCTTTCTCCTGGTTCAAGTCCCTCACTCGTGCTCCTGGTATACAGGACAGTTTCCCATCTACTGAGGTGACCATCACTGCATCCGAAGCAGTCTCTGAACCACTACAGTTTGCCCATGTTGTTTAGTGGTGAAATGTAAAGCAGAACTCAGTATGGGATTAGGAATAGACATAATCTGTACCTAGCTTTGTAGCCAAACAGGGTTAAGATGGCCAAAAAGGGCAGCTCTGTGAGACAAGCATTGCAGTGTCTTCAAAGTGACAAGAGCGCCAGGTATCGTACCCATGAAAATAATCTGCCTTCCTTTTTTATTTTCTTTTTAAAATATATTCCACATGTAAGCTCACACAGCATTATGAAAACATCAACAGGAATACAAGAAAAGAAACTGTAGAAGTAAATCATTATGCAAGACATATCTGTATTGCCCACGAGCAAGTTTGGACGTTCTTCCTCCTGCCCTCATTTCCAAGTGCTTTGGCACCCAAATCTGCCTATGAGAACAAGCAATCATGGCAGTACAGTTGTTATAAAATGAAATTAGTCTTCAGATTATTTGTATAGATCATAAAATGGAGAGTGCATTTCGAACATACTAACAGCAGACCAGTCAAAACCTGCTTCACAGCCACCTACAAAAACCCCCTAACGAGTCTGGAGGAGGCCACAAAGATGATCCAGGGGCTGGAGCACCTCTGCTACAAGGACAGGCTGAGGGAGTTGGGATTGTTCAGCCTGGAGAAGAGAAGACTCCAGGGGGACCTTATAGCTGCCTTCCAATACCTGAAGGGAACCTACAGGAAGGCTGGAGAGGGACTCTTCTGAAGAGTGTCCAGCAATAGGATGAGGGGAAATAGTTTTAAACTGAGGGAGAATAGGTTTATATTGGATCTTAGGAAAAAGTTCTTCAGTACAAGGGTGGATAGACTCTGGAATAGGCTGCCCAGAGGGGTTGTGGATGCCCCTCCCTGGAGGTGTTCAAGGCCAGGTTAGATGAGGCCTTGAGCTACTTGGTCTAGTTGAGACCTGTCCCCACCCATAGCAGGGAGGTTGGATTAGATGATCTCTAAGGTCCCTTCCAGCCTAAGCCATTCTATGATACGATTCTCTATTGTACCCATTTACCTTCTCTTCTACTCTGACACACAACACTCTGGGCATGTTTCTTGCCAGGTAACCCAACAAGCCCAATTTCTTGCACTGGGAAAGAAGCTGCCTGGGCATTTTGCAAGAAACTGGTATTGCATCAATGTGTGCAGTGCCAAGGGTATGCACTTGGTGCAGTGCATGATACTTAAGCCTTTCAGCTTTAGTTCAAGCCCTAGAGCTCATACTTGAAATATCCAGTGTAACCCCTGACGTGTCATCCAAGGCAGCACTATCACTCCTCTTAATTACATCTGTTCAGGCAAGTGGACAGTATTTAGGGTGAGGTTTGGGTTTTGGTTGGGTTTCCTCCCCCGACTGTTCCCCCAACATTGTTTAGGAACTGTTCCACTGACCTATATGATGCTTAACAAAGCAGAGTTTGGCTTTGTGATACTTCACTGGTGCTTTTCTAAACGGACAGTTTCTTTTTTGGCATGCTTCTTGTTGGAAAGGTGAATAAGGAGATGAAAAGGAATTTGCCCTTCATAAATCAAATCCCAGTCTCTCTGCTCCAACCACGACAAGCTTTTTGCACAGTCCCATTGAGCATAGCAGTACTGGAATGCAGGGGAGGCATCTCCAACACAGCGACCAGATGTGAAAGATTTCTGTATGGTAACATGAAAGAATCAAAAAGGAAGAAATAAACTGGGAAGCGTGTATGGCAGGCTGTGTATCCTCAAAGCTGTTTGCTCCACCACCCTCTATTTCACTCACAACAGAAGCCTCCTGAAGTCTTTACTCATCAAGCATCATGTCCTCTTCCGTGAGCCACATCCACTTTCACTGCAGCAAACTTCAGTCAAAAGATGATAAATCATAAGTCATAAGACTACACACAGGCTGGGTTTACACAAGCTAAGAAACCTCACTTGGAATATTATAGTAAAGATTCAAGCACTGCTGCTTTTCTCTGTCTCTCTCTACCCTCTTTGCGTGCTTGTTCCCCCCGCGCCCCTCCCCTCCCCACGCTCGTCCCCGAGCCCCGGCAGCTCTGCCATCTTCTGCGTCGCGTCCACGGGGTCCGGACATGCTCTGACTTGCCAGGCAGGCAGGCACCGGCCGCACCGCGAGGCAGCCGGGATAAGGAGGAGGAGGAGGAGGAGGAAAGATGGCTCTGAAAGAGATGCGAGTGCATGATGAGGGTCTCCTGCTCCAGCCCAGAGTGGCTGGCAACAGTTTATAATCGCAGCACGAGGGCAGGAGGGATTACACGCGTGTTACTGAAAGCTTTGGGAGGTGATGGGCACCACAGAGGCTTCTCCTAAGGAAAACCTCTGAGTTTTTCCAGCCGGCATCTCAGCAGGGAATAGAGCAATTACCCACCCGCAGAATAAACAGCAATAGTAACTTCGAAAGGTATAAATGTAAACGCCCGTGCCTTGTGCAGATGTCGAAGTGCCTTAGTGGGAAGCTTTACAAGAGGAGGGGGGAAACCAGGGCAGGGAGAGCTGAGCCAGAGGCTGCTCTCAGGCTGCGACAGGTCCTCGTTGAACCCGGTTGTGAAACTGGGCGCCACTGGGATAAAAATGAGCGAAGATGAAAATGGGCAAAGGCCAGCAGAGCAAACGTGGCAGGGCCAGGGAGGGGTTTAGAAAAGGCACATTCGTGGCACTGGGCTGCGCAGTGGGCCTGGGGCTCTTGCAGATTTGCCTCTGCAGGGATGGCCTAACACAGCAAAGTGGGCACAAAGCCATGGCTGGCTGGTTACCAGCTAGTCCTTGGTTCCTTCCCTCACAGCACCTTCCACAGATAAAGGGGAAAAACAGATATAATGGAATTACAGAAGCATAGAATGGTAGGGATTAGAAGGGACCTCTGGAGAACATCAAGTCCAACCCTCCTGCCAGGGCAGGATCACCCAGGACAGGCCACACAGGAAGAGATCCAGGTGGGTTTGGAAAGTCTCTAGATAAGGAGATTCCACAACCTCTCTAGGGCAGCCTGTCACATAGTGCATGCTAAGGATTTAAACCTAAAGGAGCAGAGGTATGAAATTTGAACAAATTAATTATTCCTTTGCCTTCTTAGTGTGAAGAAGCCTTCATCCACCAGGGACTTCCAAGATCAGCCACTACCATCCTAGCTCACTGGCAGTGTGAAGATGAGCAGAGGCACTGCACTTGGTTTTATCCCAGTGGCCAGATACTTCCAAGTGCCCCATGTCCTGCTCTTTCCACTTGCTTTATCTTTTGCAACTCCTCCTGTGCTTGGCAGTTACACTAACCTACCAAGTGGAGGTCCTTTTAGACCCTGCCATGGATCAAACAGGCCGATAAAAGTTTCTTTTGAGCAAGTGATGCAGAACTACAAAAAACTCATCACGGTTTTAAGGCCCGAGGCCAGCAGAAGCAGAAGCAAGCTGGTAGCCCCAGCACACACTGAGGAGCAGTGCTGTTTACTGTTGACCCCTAGGACAGGACACGGCAGCACTGGTGTTCCCACAGCACAGTCTGGGGGGAACACATCACACCCAGCTCCCTGAGAGAGCAGAAACCTTATGGACACATAAGGACAGGAAGAGCAGGCAACTGCAAATGACTGCTTTAGTAACGGGCGTTTCTTACACAGAGGCTGTACACAGCACAGGCACGGCTCTCTTACAGGTGTGCATAAGCAAAAAGACCATCTGCTGTGGTTTGTAAAGCCAGCGATGGTGAAGGAACCAGAGGGCAGCTCTAATCTGGTGAGGCTGGAAGACCACAAACACAGCCTCGGGCGGGTGTATGGGACACAGGCAGGTACCCGGTGTACAGGCACAGCCACACACCCGTGAGCAACACACACACACCCGTGAGCAGCACACACACACCCGGCCCGGGCCTGCCCCGCCGTCAGCCCGTCAGCCCCGCACCCCCATCACCCCACATGGCCCCTGAGCCGAGGCTCGGTCCCAGCCGACCCCCCCGGCAGGAGCTCCAGCCGAACAGCCGGGGCGGACGCTCCGTGCCCCGCTTGGCTCACCCCCTCCGGACCCGGGTCCCGGGAGCCCGGCCGTGCCCGGTTTGGCTCAGCCCGGCCCAGCTCTGGCACTTCCTGCCCAGTTTGCAGAGAGCCGCGCGGCCGGGGCGGGACGAGCCGGAGGAGGGGCCGGGGGTAGCGGGGCAGGCGGCTGCAGGGGGCCGGAACGTAACGAAATGAGCTTTTCCTGCCACCGCCAGGGCTTCGGCAGCGCGGCCGGTCCCGGTGCGGCTCCGCTGGGCTCAAAGGCGAGCTCAGCCCGCAGGGAGCGGGAGGCGCGGGCGGGTCCCGGGGTGCTGCTCGTTCCCTGCCAGTTCAGGGCCAGAAACGCAGCGGGAGCCGGGGGCGCGGGACCCGGTGCCGCAGAGCCAGCCATGGGGCTGCCCGGAGCCACGGGGCTCTGCCACGGCCGGGCTTTCACCGTCCCACCGTCCAACACCGCACCCCGGCGAGGCCCCGCTTCGCCCCGAGGGGAGCGGCGGGGTTTGTCCGGGACGGTCCCTTGCTCAGCGCTGAACACGCCGCTCAGCACCCGCAGGGAAACTCCTCCTCGCACGGGGAGCGCACACCGGCCGCTGAAGCACCTCCCGGTTACGGACCGGGGAAGCCGGGTCGTTCCTGGCGGCACCGGAGGTTCCCGGAGCAACCAAGAGCGCTCCCCGCCCCGGGGGCTGCGGAGGCGGCCAG
This sequence comes from Actenoides hombroni, assembly GCA_024336885.1. Taxonomy (NCBI): domain Eukaryota; kingdom Metazoa; phylum Chordata; class Aves; order Coraciiformes; family Alcedinidae; genus Actenoides; species Actenoides hombroni. Next base: position 14,646,465 of record WUAM01000143.1, on the reverse strand, counting down.
AGCCTCCCCCCCGCCCTGCTGCCGCAGCGCTGCCGGTTCATGCGGGCCGGGGCGTTTCGGCACGGGGTGGGCTTTGCGGTTTTATTCCTTTCCCCGCTCCGGGAGGAAACGAAGCGACCCACGCGCGGGCGGGAACTCCCCCAGGGCCACCGACCCCCAGCTCTACCCGCCCGCTGGGTAGAGCTCTGCTTCAGGGCGGCTCCTCCGCTCCCGGGGAGGCCGCGCAGACCCCGCCGAATGCCACAGTTTGGGGGGGGGGAAAAGCCTGGAACGGGTAACAGCCGCCGGCTCGCACCCCGCCTCCGGGCCCCGCTTTGCGCATGCGCTGCTGCCTGAGCTATAGGGGCCGCGAGGCTCGCGGCTTCCTATTGGTCCGTGCCGTCTTTGCCGGGCTGGCCCAATGGCAGTGCGCGTTGTTGAGCGGTGACAGGAAGAAGGCGTGGCCGAGGTGCCGCTCCTTCCCTTTCGTGGCTGGGTCGCCATCGCGAGCGCACGTCCCAGGCCTGTCTCCAGCCGCCGCCGCCTCCAAGTAAGCGGGCGGCGGTTCCTTCCGAACCTCCCCTCCCCAGGGGAACAGCCGCGCTTGGGCCGTCCTCTTTGCCTCGCCACCACCGGCGAGGCTTGGGCCAGAGCACGGTGGGGGGGGAGAACGGCGGCCATGTGCTCTCTCGGCCTGGGCCTGGTCGGGCCTGCGGAGGCATGGGACAGGCTGAGGAGGCTGAGGCGTGGGGAGCCGGGGTGGGGATGCCGTAGGGGGGCGAAGAGGGGCTCTGGAGGTCGCGGTGTCGCTTTCCCTCGGGTGCTCGGTATTAGAGCCGACTGCGCGGACCTTGGGGCGGCAGCGCGCCAGAATTCTGCGCGGAGCGGCGGCTGCGCGGTGTTTACCGGGCTGCTCTGCGCGGGTCCCGCACTGGAGGGAGAGCGATGAGCGGCCTCGCTTGTCTGGGGCTTTCCTTTAAAAGTGGAGTAAAGCAGTTATAGCCCAGAGCGGGGGTTTGCTGAACCCAGCGAGGGGATGAGCTTTCTCCGAACGTGTAGCTCGGTCGTTAGCGCTGAAGGTCCCGTTCTCTCGTTTCCTAGGATGCGTTACGTCGCAGCTTACCTGCTAGCCGTCCTCGGCGGCAACGAGTCCCCCACGTCAAAGGACTTGAAAAAGATCCTCGACAGCGTTGGCATTGAGACGGATGATGAACGCATGAACAAGGTGGCGTTGCCTCTTCATTCCCCGGGGTCCTGTGGCAGTCAGCATCGGGCACTGGAGCGGTTTTCTTGGCTTCAGTGTTTCTTTAGCTGCCCTGTGTTGTTTTGTTCAGACCTTTGCAGATCATTACACGTGTAATTTCTAAAGCACTGCTTAAGCAGTCAGAAACTATGTTGGCAGTGTGTTTGTAGAAGCCTGGCTTTTTGGTTTTAACACCTGTCCTCTGAGAGATCTCTATCAGCTCTTGCTGACTTCCCATGGCTAATTAATTTCAGTGGGATGGTGGCTACAGATAAGGGTGTATTGAAAATAAATTCTGTGCTGATATAATGTGTAGTTTACACTTGAGCTTTGGTCAGGATTGAGTCAAAGCTGAGACTTTCGAAAGCCCGATATTCAGTAATAAATTCTTATTTAGTCTACTGCAAATAAGCATTTGTTCCTTTGCTGAGAAACGCAGGCAAGTTGTAACATGGATGGTAAATATTTTTGATGATAATCTGTGGGTGGATTTGGAAATTAATGCTAAAAAGCAGGCTTTTTAAGAAGAGAGTATATGCTTCTCATGATATAATAGATTTTCAACCTTGTAGAGTTAAATAAATGGCCATGGAAGACAAAAAACCAAACCCAAAAATACGGTCTCATAACCTGACCCATACTTGTATGCAGAGTGTTTCTAGAGAGGGGTTGGGAAAGACAAGTTACTTTGCCAGCTGGAGACAGCATTTTACTGTAGCCCCAACTAGCTGATGGGTTGGCTGAGCTGGCAGCATCCTCGTTACAGTTTGGGGTGTTGAACTCATGATGCTGCTCTTTAAACACAAGGTCTTTCAGCTTTGGCTTGTTGACCTTTAATACCTTCGTAAATTTGTTGTTTTCTCTCATCCTCCAACATCTGGAAAGCTTCTTTGGTATTTGTTTTTGGTCCTTTTCTATTTCCTTTGGCTGTATGTTAAGGCCAGTGTAAACCCGATGAAGTCTTACCCCGCTTTGTTCCAGGTGAAGCAGGCACACAGGCTTGGCCTAGGCAGATCCTCTCGCTCTCTGTGAGCAGGAGGTGCCTGTAGAACAGCCCTTGGTTAAAGCCCCTTGGTGGCTCTGCAGCATTCAGCACTTGCTCCTGAGAGCAGGACTTGCCAGTAAGATCCGTAACGTTCTGGTTTTATTTTTCTTGAAGTGCTTACTTGCTTTAGCAATTTTTGGTTTTATTTTGCTTTCCTCATCCCTGGTTGTAGAACAATGGTAGTAAAACTGAAGCTGGGACTCTCTGTCCCAGTGCAAGACACAATACCCAGCTTGGCCGTAACATTTGGTAGTGCTGGGAACAGGACCTGGTGGTTTCTGGCCCAGTGCTTCAGAACCTCCCACGGGGTATTAAGCAAGATGTTACTGGTCCCTCAGTGACTAACAGACCGTTAGTGGGGTTTCCTACTTGGCTCCACAATGTCTGTTTATCCTTCTTTCTGCAAGATCCTTGGATTCATTGTGGGTTTATTGTAACAAATTTAATGCAAAAGTTTTCACGGGAAAGTATAAAAGACTTGGCTGAAGTTTTCATTTCAATGTCCTGCTCCTTCCACTGAGAAATGGGGGATGTTGGGGCTGGATAAGCAGCAGGATGAAGGTGCTGCAGGTGGACATTAATCAGTGCTTGTCTGAATGTAGCTTATACTCCTGCTGGTTTGAGACTATTAATGGTCTAAATTTAATTTACACAGGTTATTAGTGAGCTGAATGGAAAGAACATTGAGGATGTCATTGCTCAGGGTAAGTACAGTCTGAGTGCCACAGATAATGCCTCTGCTGCTTTGGTGTCCCTGCGAATTGCTGCCAGCTCCCTGATGATTCATCAGCTCAGTGGCCGAGCACTCCCGTGCTGGACTGAAATTTGGGTCCATTCTAATTCCCTGCAGGCCGGTGCCAGTACCTGCTGGGTTTCGCTTGTGGACCACATTAAACTGGAAAACTGAAGCATGTATGAGCTTACTGGTGGTCTGCTCATAACGTAGTTTTCTGGACATGTCTATCAAGGAAAGAATTAGCTGTCCCTTGAGTTCGCTGGGAGATTTTTGTGTTGCGTTCACCCGCTTGTTCTGTAAAACAGGACAAGCAGACTGTTAGATGTGAATGAGCATCAGTTCCCCTTAAGGACACAGCTACACCCTCTGTGACTGATACCTGCCTCTCCCAGAGCTCCCCAGCTTTGGTATTCCCTTTCCTCCAAGACAGGACTCAGAGAGCTGACTTGTGTAGCAGCTTGTGCTCTTGCTTGCTCATGCCAAAGCTGGAACCTCTCACACAAGTTGACTGGGCCATAGGGCTGAAATAAAGCAGAGCTGAGGTGGCACAAAAGTTTCTGATTGATCTTTTTCACAAGGGAACTTTTAGCTGTAAATTTGTTTAAAGGTTGCCAGGCCTTGCTGTAAGGAGCAGTAACTGAACGTTTCAATCTGTGTGGTCCGAAGACCTCGGAGAGCCATTATCTGTGTGCTTACAACACACTTAGGCTCTCTCTGTAATACTTTTTTTCTTTAAATAGTTTCCGAGAACATACTGACATGCATATGAAACATGTTTGTTTACTTGCTTAGTTTATTAGACCTGGAAGTAATGGGGAATTACTTAGAAACTTGATTCCCAGAAATTGGAATGCAGCAAACATACTGCGTACACAACCTCCAAGTGCCACGGGAGCCTTGGGATGTGAAAGGCAGATGCCAGAGAACAAGCTGCCTTTCCAGGACGAGCGTAAATCATGAGTCAGTTTGCTAATCTCAAAGGAGATGCAATAGGGATCATAGGGTGCTGGAGAATGTGTTTAAAATATCATACTCTTTGCCATAAATACATCTCCCCCACCCCCCTGCCTTCTCCCCTATAAGTGTGATCCAGTCATGCCTGGTAAAAAAAAAGGGGGGATGGACAGGACAACACACAGACCAGTACTGTTCTTTTTGAGGTGGATTGAAATTGCTGATTTCTGGGCTATTCAGAAAACATAGTGGTTTTCTGTACATGTAAAATCAGGTGTTTGTCACTATTTTTATATGACAGGTTTGTGGGAGGTAGGGAGAGGACTGTGTATGGAATTACTAATAAAGAGCTGTCAGTGTTTTCTGGATAAGCCTTTGTGACTCTGGAACTCTGGAGATTTTCACAGAGTAGTTTACACTTTCTTACCAGGGGTGCAGCCTTTTGTCGCTTTCAGCTCCTAGTGACCAGTTCAGTCCCTGAGACATAGTATCTTTTTCCTGCACTCTTCCCCTTACCTCTGCTTGCAGTGTTTAAATCCTTTCCCTTGTGTCCCCCTCAGGTAATGGAAAGCTGGCCAGCATGCCATCCGGGGGAGCTGTGGCCGTCGCTACTGGGGGAGGCAGCGCTGCTCCCGCTGCGGCTGCTGCCCCTGCTGCTGGTGAGTACCGGTGGACAGGGGGTGTTATGGGGCAGCTCCAGTTTTCTCTGAAAATTTTAACAGCCAAGTCGAAATCTCAAGGCTTTTCCACTTTAGCAGTTCACTATGTGATGGAAAGTTGCTTTTCCTTTGGGCAGTTGGAAGCGTTTGCTCTTTATCCACCTTCAGACCAGTCGGGCTTAGAACTGGCTTTGAATCAGACCGACTTCATTGTCCAAAGCCCATCCCTTCAGTAGGAGTGTCTGTGTCCCCTCGGTGTTTGTTGGCTCTTGGAGGAGAGTGAAGTGAACCATGGAGGCTGAAATATCAATAATACAGATACTGACAAAACCAGAACGTGTGCGTTGAAAATCTGTGGTGCAAAAAATGTAAATGCTCACCATTGGCTTGTTTGTTTGTTTTTCCCTTCAGCTGAGGAGAAGAAAGAAGAGAAGAAGGAGGAATCTGAAGAATCTGATGATGACATGGGATTTGGCCTATTTGATTAATTATTTGTTATTGAGAAGTTATTAAAATTCTTTGTTTTAAATGTAGGGTTTTTTTGAGTTTATTCCTCTCACCATTTGAGCACTTTGGGATTCAGACAGCTGTTCCTAAAACAGCTCTGACAAAACTTTGGGTTTTGTCTCTCTCTGAAACAGGCCTGTCAATTTTATGACAAGCCACAGAACTCAACTCTCCAAATAACTAGGAAATGGTTAAGCTGGTGTGAACCTGGGTGCTTGATTTGATGCTGTTGTTTCTTACACGGTATGTAGAAGGTGAATCTACCTGATGTTAAGTTCACCTTGCCCATCCTGCATCCTGTTCTTCATGGGGCAGAGAGGTCGATGTGAAGGTGCTCTTTGAATGGCTGTTCTGGAGGGGAGATGAAATATCAGGACATGAAATCACCTTGAGCTGAACAAAAAATAACTTGGATGAGGAGAATGGTATTTTTGAGAGCAGACTGATCTCTGGTGTGCCCAGGAGAATGCACCAGCTTGGGAGGACAGTAAATTCTGCTTTTCTAGTGTCTTCTGCTAGGAGGTGGGTGGCTGCCACTGGCAGTAGGTAAAGGACAAGTAGCACATTTCACAGGCCAAGTCTTCACTGAGTAGTGTCAGAAAGAGGTGTCCTGGAGCAGTCTGTACTGTGAAGCTTTCCTAATGTTGTTTTTGAACAGTAACCCACTGGCTGATACAGCTGTGCTGGCTATGAGTTATTGGACAGAGCACAGCACGTGCTTTGGAGAGGAGAGATGGATGAAATCCAAGTAGGAAAAGCCATTTCATCTCCCTGTGGTGTACTGAAAGAAAATGCCCATTACTCCACAGCAGCCAAGGGAGAGAGCAGTTGAAAGTTGGCTATTCAAACCTCAAAAATGGGTGTGATGTAAGCAACGAACTCTTGTTGCCCTTCTGTGCTTGCTGCAAGAAAGTCACAGGGAGGTGACAGTGCCAGCACCTCTCATCTACTTTGTCTCTGCAGTCTTAGCATGGGAAAGATCTTTGTTGTGGTAACAAATGTCCCATGCTCGCTCTGGTCTCTGTCAGGCTTGGGGTGGCTGTGGTTCAGCACTGCCAGGGGGGTGGGGTAACTATGGTCCTTTCCTTGCAGATTTTTCCATTTCAGATCACAAAACCAGTGGTTCTGGGCTGTGGTTTTACTGAGAGGTGGCCCTCCCCCAGCCCTGCAGTATTGTCCTGCTTGGGCACCCCCTGGGCAAAGTCACTGCCCTGTCCTACCACTCAGCAGAGCTTTTCCGTGCACAAAGGAAGTTGGTTTAGTATCACAGACGTTCTGGCACTGAGCTGTACACTGGATCTACTGGAGTTGGTCCAGAGGAGGCCACAAAGACAATCAGAGGGCTGGAGCACCTCTTGTATGAGGACAGGCTGAGGGAGTTTGGCTTGTTCAGCCTGGAGAAGTCTCTGGGGAGACCTTATAGAGGCCTTCAAGTATCTGAAGGGCACCTACAAGAAAGCTGGGGAGGGACGTTTTGTGAGTGCTTGTAGTGATAGGACACGGGGCAATGGTTTTAAACTAGAGCAGGGTAGATTTAGATTGGACATTAGGAAGAAGTTATTTACTGTGAGGGTGGTGAGACACTGGAACAGGTTGCCTCAAGAAGTTGTGGACACCTCATCCCTGAAAGTGTTTTTGAGCAACCTGGTCTAGTGGGAGGTGTCCCTGCTTATGGCAGGGGGGGTGGAAGTAGATGATCTTTAAGGTCCCTTCCAACTCAAGCCATTTTATGGTTCCCTAAGCCCTGCTGTGTACAGGCCCCTGGGATGAGACTGAAGCCTGTGGTGCCAGTTCTGGCTGCCGTGTCAAGGGAAGGATGACAGCTACATCAAAACTAACTTCCCTCTGTTCATCTTCACCTGTTACACCTTGAGTTATAGACTTGATCCTGTGCTGGGTGTCCTCTTCAGACCTTTAAATTTCTTCCTCAAAGCCTGCTTTGAGAAAGACAAGGACAGCTCATCTGGTCAACTGTCCAGAGAAGAAACTTGTGGGCAGCTCTCAAGAAAGCACTGAAGATAAAGCATTCACTCCCTACACTGCCACAGGGAGCCAAGGGCTCTGACATAACTGCCCCATAGGTCTTTCTTGTGAAGGTCTGGGGGCAGGACTGCACCAAGATCTCTCACATTCTTTTTTACAGAATATGCTAAAACCTCTGCATGGGGAACATTTCCAAATGCAAAACCAAAGCATTTTACACTTTCTTCCCATACCTATTTATGAACAAGTTGTCACTTGGTGGCTTTGTACATGACCAGTGATGTGCCTGGAAGGCTGGTGTAGATTCGTTTGGTGCTCTGGATGGAGTTCACTGCTCTCTGCTGATCTCAGTGAGCCTCAGCTATGAAGGAGCTGAGATCTCTGCTTCTACCCTCAACAACTCCCTGACAGGAGGTTGGAGACAGGTGGGGTTGGTCTCTTCTCCCAAGGAATGAGTGACAAGACAAGAGGAAAGGGCCTCAAGTTGTGCCAGGGGAGGTTTAGGTTGGACATCAGGAAAAATGTGTTCCCTGAAAGGGTTGTCAAGGGCTGGCCCAGGATGCCCAGGGTGGAGTCTCCATCCCTGGAGGGCTTTCAAAGCTGTGGAGACGTGGTGCTGAGGGACATGGGTTAGGGGTGACCTGGCAGTGCTGGGTTAACAGTTGGACTCAATGATCTTAAGATCTAACCTACATGATTCTATTGATTTCCAAAAGTGAGGGTAGCATTGGGGTGGACATGTTGTATTCTGTGATGCTCTCAGAGAAACCTAGTGCCTGCAAACCCTTGGAGTTGTGGCCTTGTCTGTCCCCTTGTAGACTCAGTTTTAGCTAGGACAGATTTTTCCTAACTTCTTCCTAAAAAAAGGTGGGAAGGGAAAGGAGGATCCTCATGCCTGGAGGTTACACTGGTAACTGATCATTACTAAACTGACATCAGGGGAGAGTGATTTCGTCAGTCTTGCTGTTGAAATGTGAGCTTTCCTCACGGGGACATAAATGCTGCACCATCTCAAATCAGCTCTGCCTGAAAATCATTCCTTACAAACACTATAGGTCGGGGAGAGTGACATGACATCTTCACTACTTGGAAAGCAGGGAGAATGCCCCGGACACCACTGGAAAGTAATAAGCTGTGGCTCCTTGGGGCCATCGTCAAATTAAATCAGTTTCGCTCTTACTACTAAGGCCTAGCTTTAGAAGCTGGTACCCACAGGCAGCCCTTCTGGACTCACTAGCTTTGCTTTACACAGGGCAGAGATATCTGCAGTAGCTTTTCTAGAGGGAAAATTTGGGCCCAAGACATCAGGGCAAAGGAGGTTGTCCATTGCCTCAGTAGATGCTCCTACGAAGCAAGACCCAAGTGTTTGCCGTGGAATTGTCTGATATAAGCAAACATCACAGGCAAGAAAAAGCCATCCAAGTCAGGCTTCCAGCGATGTTACCAGTGCCCCAGCACAACCAGTGCCCCCAGTCTTGCTGAACTAAAGCGCCATGCTGCAGACAACAGTAGGATAGACTGCCTCTTTAAAACTTCCCCTCAAAATTAATTCCCCCTGGCCGCCGACAACCAAGGTCTTACCTCAAAAACCAAAGAGAAGTTGTTTGCTTGTACAGCATTGTCTCACATGTATCAACTGCTCACCATTCCTTAGCCCAGCAAACAAACACAGTAGCGTGAGATTGTGTGAGAAGCTGTCTCTGTGGCATCACAACGCAGGGACACAAGTGAACTTGCAGATTCCTGACAGGAGTCTGGTACATGTGAAAAGATGCCCTGTGAATCTTGCTGACCTGGCTTCTTGGAGGATTAGGAGCAACCGCAGGATTATGGCAGAAGAAAAAAAGATTAGTTTGGGGGGGGGGGTGGTGTACTTTATTTTTGACAAAATCAGAGCTGTTTGCCAGCCTGCTGATGCCACTTCCCAGGCAGCGCTCCGGGATTACTGTTCACGTGGGGTGTTTCACCAGCTCCTTTCAACACGGCAGCATTAACTTCCTCAAATAGGTAACCTTGAGAGCCAAGGCAGAACGATGTAAACAACTCAGGATGGGGATTGCTGTTGAGAAATAAGTGAAACTAACCCCAGAGTTGTTGTTGCTATTTTACAGACAGAGTGGGAGCCTTGAGGTTTGTAAAATGATGAACAAAGAGGAAGCAGCATTAGTTCAGGAACAAAGCTGTTCCTGCAGTTACAAGTGTTAGGGAGGTATCTGCAAACAAGGTTCATTACTGGGTTTTGTCACAGATTTCCACTGGAGTCACAGCCCATTGACCGGTTCTTCTGAAGTACAATCCCATTCTGGAAAATACAAAACACAATGTTTCCTTTGGGTTTGGCCACATGGAAATACCTCTCTGTGTCACCACAAGCAATGACGTGAAAGAGCTGTGATTGACTTGGTGTTAAGGGCCCTCAGGAGGGTCAAGGCTCAGGTACGCCAAGGCTCACCTCTTCAGGTAGAGGAGATGAGGGCTGACAAGGGTTGTGTAACTACCTCAAACACAAGGGAGGAAGGAAATTACAAAAGCAAGTAGAGGTATGAGAGAAAAAGAGAGAAGGGTGGGTATAGGGCACAACCAGGGGACTTGAGATAAGTGGAGTTTTTTCTCTAGATGCTCCAGGATGGAGCTAATACGTAGCGAGGGTAGTTCCTGGCATCTGGCTGAGGTTGTAGGCTCCAGGGTAGGATGTGGCAGAACCATAAGGCTGGACTCCTGCCTGTCTGGTGTAAGGAAAGTACAAATGCTTAATGGAAAAGCACTTTGTGTGCAGAGGCTGGAGTATGAGGCTGAACCTGAGCTCAAATATTGGGAGTTACAGATGGGTTGCCTGCTGAGCTTGGTTGCTTCAGACAATTGACTGTGAGGACAATTTTTCTTACTTACAACCTGGAGGGCCCCTCTGTGGGGAGGGGACCAACCTCCCTTGTGTCCTTTGAAAGGACATTTGGAGTGGAAGGAAAAGGAGAAGAGGGGCTGTTTGGATGACCTCTACTAACAGAACTGGTGACGTTCCCGTGGGGAGGAAGGCCTGGCAGCTTTGCTTGGTCTGAGAGCTGTTAAGGATGGGTACAAGGGTGTCCCAAAAGAGGAACTTCTGACCAGTTAAAACTAATGCAAATAGATTTATGCCAAGGTGAATTAAGTCTTTTAAAGAAAACAAAACCCTAACCAGAAACGAATTTTGGTAAAAAGTGCTTTTGCTCCGTGTTGATTCTGTTAAACCCCCCCCAAAACTTATGCTTTTTGCTTTGTACTTCCCAAACCTCTCTCCCACTGATCTTGTTTCCTTGCTTGGAGTGGAGCAGCTGCTTGTCTTGCTGTGCTCATCCTTTTGATGCCCCTGTAAACTTTCATGCTTATGTAATGGTTCGAATGACTGTAGTCTGTATTGTTTATTTCCAGCTTCTGAACTCAGTTCTGATCTCCTAATAGCACCGGCCTCTCAGTGCTGCTCTGTGGCCAGTTGATCAGCCATGGGCTTGCCAGTGCGGAAGCCCTACCGAAAACTGCAGTTGCCCTGATCAAAGGTAAAAGTTTGAGTCGTGTAGAGAAAACTGTCAGGAAAAGGTTAGCAAATGGTAAGCAGCTGTGTGTGTTTTGGTGAGTTCAGAGGCAGGATAGCAGGCAGGGGTTGCCTTTATCTCTGGTATTGAGTGTTGCCTCCGTCTCACCTTTTTAGGGGAAAAAACCCAAACCAAACAACAGTTTCCTACATTTTTTTTTTTTTTGCTTGTCTCCTGAAAAACAAAGGGCTGCATGTCATGGTTGGAAGAAATCCGCTTTATCCCAGGCAAAACCTTGCAGGAAACTGACAGCCTGGACTAGAGACCTCCAAGAACCAGCGTGTTTTGTGGGGGAACGGGGCAGGGGGAAGCCAAGCAACGTTTGGGGTGCTGCGAGGAGACCGAATCTTTTCCTCCCTCCTCCTCAAGGGAACTGGTTTGGCCTCTGCCCCAAAAGGGAGCCGCTGGTACGGCCGCAATGCCCACAGGGGCCGGGCTGAGCGCGGGGTTCACCGGAGGCAGGGTTGGAAGGAGGAGCCGGGTGCTTCCCGCCCATGGCCGGCGGAGGGGCCGAGCTGAGGG
>WUAM01000143.1:14618178-14632435 GCA_024336885.1 Actenoides hombroni | reverse complement strand
CCCCTTCCTGAGCCCCGCTCCCTGATACCCCCCAATCCACCCGACCGCGGCACCACCCGGGCCGCAGCAGCGGGACGCGTACTTGTCAAACAAAATAGCTGAGGACTGGAGAACGTAAACAGCAACGTGCTAACCCAGTTCATCATACGATCCCAGGCTCCAAACAAAAGGGCAAGGGTGGGGCCCACAGACCAGTCCAAGTGTCGGGTGGGTCCATGTTTTACCAAAGATAAGAACGTATTCTATTAAAAAAAAAAATAAAGAATTAGTCTTTTGTACGGTTGCTCTTTGCGACCCTGAAGGGGGAAAAAATTATCTCCGTGCGCAGGCTGCGGCGGAGCGGGGCGGTGCGGGCCCAGACAAGGCCCCGCGCCGAGGGTTGCCAGGCACCGGGGACGTGGCCGTTAGTCACAGGTCGGCACTGCCAAGGCAGCGTCGATGGAAACTCCATCACCCAACAGCGGCACGGCAACAGGTTTGCCCTACGGTCTATTTTTAGCTTGTGGTGGTTTGTGTTGTTTGGGGAGTTTTTTGAATGTCTTTTTTTGACCTCTCTCTGTGGTTGTTAGTGTGACAGTTCTGAGGTGCTGTCTGCTTCGATTACCAGGATGAGCAAGGACTGGACATTTCTGTGGATGAGGACACACACCATAATAATTCCAGCATCATGAAAACATGAAAACCTTCACATTTCAGAGAATCGCTGGTCAAATGACCTACTCATGGTCCCGATCCACAGTGAATCTGGTTTTTGTGGGCCTTGCCAGGGCCTCCAGTATGAAGTGTCCCACGCTACCCCAAGGCAGTACTGCTCCCCAGGCTCGGGGAGCAGCAGCAGGGCCCTGCCAGCCCGGCCAAGCTGGGTTGGCACCCAATGTCCTGTGCAATGATGCAACTGTATTGGGAAAACCCAGCAGCGATGCTGTGAGGAGCCTGGCTGTAAGGCACAGGCCAAGTCATGTATGTTAGCAACCCGAGCAAAGCTTCCCCTGAGAGCAAGTACTCCCTTAATTGCCTGGTACAGGAGTTTTATCAGTTTCACAGGTAGAGAACAAAGAATTGACTGAAAACCAAGGATAAGCACCGTGGAAGATTGCTTTGCTGTTACATAGTGCCCACTGCTGCTGGATCATATCCCACCCTGAAAGTACATTTCTTTAAAATTCAGGGAAATGTTCAGGTTCAATAAAATGAGATTTAAAATGCTGATCTACATCTGGATTCAGATTCCTTAAACATTTGTGACTGCTCAGATACAAGAGCCTGGGGTCAGCCCACCTTAGGAATCATCACAAGAGAAGTGATATTACTGAGATACAAGGAAATTAACACACTCCCATGAAATCAAAATAATAAATCAGTTCGTTTTTGTCCTATTTCTTGAACAGAGAGATTGAAAATTTATGTGATTGACTTTCTGTAATCCATACATAACTCTCAGTGATGATTTTACTCCTACCAGCATTTTATGCCTTTCAGGAAGGGTTAATTAAACCTAAACAAAATGTATGTTTCTTAGGAAGTAACTTTAAGTGTTTAGGAAGGCACATTGCCTGTTTATCCTAAAGAAAACCAGTCCATCAAATTTAATGACAAGTAATATTGTCCCTAAGAGAAGCTCTGTAATTACCCATCTATTCCTTTCTATTCTTTGTAATTATTCACATGCAATTATCTCCATCCTGCCTGATGTTTTCCTAAGTCCTGCATGAATATGAAGTAAAGCAACAGTCAGATCAGTCATGATCGTGCTTGAAATTTCTGGAAGGATTTCTGCAGTCAGTGAGAGGATGGTGTGGAAGGGGTTACACCCTGTGCTAGAGTTCCTCTTTTTGTCCCGAAGGAGAGGAAAGAAGCAGAATACCTCCAGAAGCTAATGAAACATGGAAACAATTTGTGTACAAGCAAAAGACCAAGGTTTGTCGTCTCTCACTGCCAATAATAATACTTTATTTCCTATTTGCACTGTATAATGTTCAGGATGAAAAACAAGTGATATTGCTTGGTAATTCCCAAAGATGTCATTTTATAGGTAGTGTGGCCATCTCCCTAAGCTTACAGGGTATAGAAATAATTCTGCATCCATGTGAACGGGAGCCTGGAGCTACCTGTTGGGTATTTTTCCAGTTTGGGCACCTTTGAAATCTCCTTGATGGAAAACTTCAGGAATTTTGGCTTCTTCTTTGAGGAATCAGACTTTTAAATCATGCTATTATAAACCCACTTAGACCTCTCCATCTGCAAAGTAAATCCAGTTAAAGTTCCTCTACTGATAGTATTTAAAGCCTTATTTTTGTCCAGAACCAGAGAAGGTGCAGGCGCAAGACAGGGTAGGGCACGAGGTTGATTACAGATCACCACTGATTGTCACTGACAGTTTCCTCAAGAAAGAATTAGCACCAAAACCAGTCCCAGCTTAACTAGGATGCAGCCTCATTGACATTCATGGAAATTCCCCTGTATTTTCACAAGGTCTGGACGTGTCCAGGGAAGAAGCTGAAACTGCCTCCCAGAACAATGTGCAAGGACGCAGCATTCGGGCCGCTCGGATAATTATAGCAGGTGTCAAAATCCCTAAGAATAGCTGAGAAACGGCACCTCCCAGCCCAGCTCTGGTGTCAGATCCACAGAGATAACACAACACATGGAGCAGGTCCCAGCGGGTCTCCCCAGACACCGCAGGCAGGGAGCTGAGCTTGTCAGCAGGGCTTGTCTCCCTCCAGGAGCTTCTCTGCCGCTCCCCAAAGCCAGCCTCTCTGCTGGTGTCATACATCCCTTCACCAGGGACAGCAGTCGGAGAGCCTGCTCCATGGCCCAGGAATGCAAGCTAAGGCCAACAGCTTTCCTGTGCTGTCTTTCCAGAGGTTGGTTTCAGCTGATACTCGCTTCACCATACACAGCAGCTGTGTATCCGGCAGCTGCCTGGCCCCATCTGTGTCTAAAAGTTCTCATAAAAACCTCATTGGGCTTCCCTTTGATAAAGTAAGGTATAAAAGTAGCAGTACCCTGTACCCCTACACACATACACGCACTTTGTGAGGGTCTGCTACTCTGTTACAGCTGGTTTCAAACTCACAGAAAGCTAGGAAAGTGCCAGCAGACAATGGTTCCTGGATTGGCTGATCAGCGCTGCGGACAACCTGGGATGCCCCTGGTGCCATCTGCAAGGTGCCTCATATGTAGCAGGTTAAAGCTTCAGATCACATTCTGGCGGTGCCCGTGGTTGTTTTCAGAATGGTCATGATGGGAAAGCAACCAGCTATTACCAGAAATATTCTCCAGACCTGCCAGGTTTTAAAAGACCAGCCTGAGCATCATGCCATATAATACTGCACTCGAGCCAGAGACAGCAGCTGCAGCCTCAGCCCTGTCACAGCTCTCTGTGCCCTTTGCATGCAGGTGCCCCACCAGCAGACATGAGCACGTTGCACTAAAACGTGTTGAATGCAGCTTGAGTAGTCTTGCCAGCTTGAGTAGTCTTGCCATCATGCATGGAATTACAGCATGGACATTTTCCTTCTCATGAATTAAGAAGCCCAATTTCCTAAAAATGTCCATTTCCTAACTCAGGTATAACAGGGGAACAAGCTGCAAGTGGAAATACAACTACATTCCAAGTCATTTCCTAACCCTCAGACAGTCTGGGATGTAAACCAGGTGAGAGCCACATTGCTTTGTCATATCCATGCAAGGTCACGACGGGGGAGCTCTGTCTGTCCCTCCCTTCCACGGTCACCGTGGCCATACAGTTTTCATGGGTTTGGTAAATAGAGGCTTTGGAGATGGAGTTAGGGAAGCCAACTCAGTGACAAAGGATGCTTCAAACAAGAACTCCCTGTTGTTAACTCCCTGCTGCTTAAATTGGGAGACAAATGTTCAATAAAGTGCCTCGAAAATCACGAGGCAGTCTGATGTTGCGCCTCATTTATTCCTTTACCCA
The DNA here is from genome assembly GCA_024336885.1 of Actenoides hombroni. NCBI lineage: Eukaryota > Metazoa > Chordata > Aves > Coraciiformes > Alcedinidae > Actenoides > Actenoides hombroni. The sequence goes on along the minus strand of WUAM01000143.1, from coordinate 14,628,495 downwards.
AGCAGCCTTATAGTTCACGTTTAACAGTCACCAATCACCAGCAGCAAATACATATCCCAAAGCAGTATCAAAGTGTACTCCTCTCAGAAAATGCCCACTACTTGAGGTTGGACTCGAAGATCTCGAAGGTCTTTTCCAACCCGAGCAATTCAGTGATACCCTACATGTCTTGCCGTCCCTAAACTCGGGCGTTGCTCTGGTGGTATCTACAGAAACTATCCAGCAAGAGAGAAAGCTCCAAGGGCAAACCCAGACTTTGCAGACCCATACAGGGCTAGATACTATGGAAATGAATTGCTAACACTGCTGACCAGCTCCATTGTTTAAAGCAGAGCCCTCTCAGACTCCAGCAATAATTCAACAGTGAAATAAACAGCTCTGATCAGATAGCCTGGGAAATTAGATAAAGAGCACAATAGCTGTGAAGATAGGAATATTTCATGACGAGTCATATATCAGTTTATTCCCGATTTGAGTCCCTTTTGATGACTCTTTGTTAACACCTCACATCTGTATGACAAGGCAGAAAGAAAGGCAAAGATTTTTTTCAGACAGAGCCCGTTTCCCCCCCCTCCCCCGATGGCATCTGCATGCCACCTTCATGACTTTAGCCCTCGCCCATCTCCTTCTGACTCTTTCATGTTACTGACTTAGAAATAATGGCTGTGTTTCAGGACACAGCAATTTCCTCAGAGCTCGTTTTTATACTTCAGTGTGCTCCCGAGTTACCAAACCACTCAAAAGTGCTCTTTTCCTCTACGTCTGTTCCCACAGAAGTCCAAGGCAACTCCTTCGAGTCTCAGGACATCTCTGGAATTTTTTCCCCCTCTTGCTTTGAACGTAAGCAGGTTAAACCCAAGGTTAGCACTTATTTTATACTGTCACATACTGATTTTTTTTTTTTTTTCAAAACGAGTCATTTAACTAAAAGAAAAAAGTCCAGAATGCCTGGATATAAAGGGACTGACAAGATCACCACGTTGTTTTGACAGTAAAAATGTTACCAAGGGGGTGGACATGGTTGCTGTGGATGAAAGAAGCTGTGGGCAGCAGGAATACGCTTTCAGCACTGGAAAAGAAGCAATCCCCAGCCTTGGTAAATGGGGCTACTGTGGAATTCAGGATGCGCTGTACCCACGGCTGGCTATAAAACTCCTCAGATCATCCAGCTCTGCCTCTCCCCAAGAGTAAACAATTCTCTTTGCATTTCTTGTTGCTCTTATCAGAGGTAAATAGGCTGGGTATTTCAGAGTACTCTCGGGTTCTTTGAGGATATTCTTACAAGACCTGGTGAAGCCAGAGGACCCCAGCCCAGGGAGGAGAGGCTGTTCTCTTTACAGGTTTGGGGGGCTACTTTTTAAGTTAACACATTGTGAAAGGTATCTCCTCTTCAGATAGTTTGGAGAGGTGGCTTGACACCGAGCTAAAATCCGCGTCTCTAGGTTTTATAACCAGTGTAAATCATTTCAGTATCTGACTGGTTGTCGTAAATTCAATATTGCATCCTTTCAAATGAGTACATTTAACAAAAGGGAGGGAAAAAAGGGCACATTTAACAGATGATACCAAACTACTGGTTTTCCTTTGCCTTTTTATGGACATGCCAAGCAGCTGACAGTCAGGCATTCCCACCCAGTGTCCTGCTTTCAGTTTGTTGCTACGTGGTTTAGGGAGCTATGCTTTAAATAGCACAGATAATACCTACCATTAGAGGAAAAGCCAAACATCTTCAAAGTCTTAGTTTAAAACTAACCACAGAAATCTAAAAAACTTTCCAAGATGTTTTTTTTCCCCTTTGTGGATCTGAATCTTGGTACCTCAGCTTCAAGCACATGAGATCTCCTTTTAGTGCATCTTACCCTGACTTCCCTGGATTTGAGGACTTACTGCCTGCAGTATTCTTACAAGCAATATTATGTTTTAATCACCATTAATTGTTCTCAATCCTAATTTACCTTTAGTAAAGTTTTTTTAGGGAAATTACCTTAGTTTTTTCCCCTCAACTGTTGTACAGTCTACAGGAAGGACAATTCAGCTGTGGCTAGAAGAGCTACACGATGGAGGGAGAAGGCTTTGCTGAGGTGAAGAGCAAGTCTTAAGCACTGCATAGAAGTCCCCAGAATTCCCTCACATTTACTGATCATTTTTTCTCTCCAGCTGTCCAAGAGCAGATTCTCTTCCTCCTGCAGAGATGATATTGTGAGCTGGAGCGAGCTGTAAATAGTGGGAACCCAGACAGAATTAGCAAATACCTGGCTTGTGATGGATTTTCTTTTCCAGTCACCACGATAAATAGGTTGCCAATACTCTCACTTATTTGCTCCAGTATAAATGTAGAGTACACTCACTAACTGTGCTAAAGTTATTTTGGAAATACACCACTGTAACGGAGGCAACGATTTGATTCTCTTTCTTGATGAAGCAACACCAACATAGAATGTCTTGGTGTGAAACACCGACAAACCCCACAGTATTTCTGCTCAGCTCTAGTAAATGTAAAGTTAAATGTATTTAAAAAGCCCCCCTTTGCAGCACTGCTTGAGCAACAGGGTGAAAGTCACTGGCTTCACTTCACATTCATGCAGGAGTGGCAGAAATCAGAACCTAGTTTGTTTGCCTATTAGCAAAGGGATAAGCAGAGGCACTCGTGCCGGGAACAACTGCAAGCACGGCTTCTCCAAATTGCCTGGCAGAGTTCTGCAGACAAAACCAGAATGTGAGGCCAGTTTTCAGTTGAAAGGTTTGACTATCGAACAGCGGTAACCGTTTTTAATTTTTCACAAGTTATTGTAACCAGATATAAGAAAGTTTTGAATATATTTTGCAAATGCTCCTGTATGGCCAAATCCCGCAACTCCTCCGTGGGTAAAGTATCCCAGTTGGGCTGGCAGGACTCATCTCACAATTTCATGCCCCAGAATCAGGCTCCAAATGCATTTAGGATTTGTAGCACAAAAGTCTTCACAGTGCTGATTATTCTATTAAAAACCCACAGAGTATCAACAGGAACGCAGAGCGTATCTTGGGTTGCATCATTAGCTGCCATTTCAGGAATTACTAAAATCCCCTAAGCTCCAATTTGTCATGATTCTTATTCTTGGGAAATCCTTTAAAGGGCCTGTTAAAGCAATTAAGCCAGTGTCCTCGATTTAATCTTTACGGCTGCCTAGCCAACATTGAGTCACCGTAGGCTTCTAGGTCAGGCAGGAAAAGAATTGACGTCATTGCAACACGCCGCTGCGTAAGTGGCTCTGAAAAAAATGGCAGCCCAGGGTCCACAGTTGGATAATCAGATGCTGTGAATAACACGCCGCTCGACAGGTGAGCTTGGGGAATTTGGCACTTCAGAGCTGAACCGAGCGTGGCCCGAGGCGGATGATAAAAGATCCGCGATACACTTTCTCTGACATAACATATTTAGCAAACTTATCAAGATGTTTCCTCTGTCCAGAAAGTCAACCAGCCTATTAGGAATGATAATTTGGCACACGGTATGCTCGAGGGACAAATACCATAAGGGATGTTTCATACAAAGGGGCTTCCACTACTAGTCAGTTATGTCAAGCTGCGGCTAAAAACAGAGCGGCGTAAAAATAAACTTTAACTCTTCACCCTGGGCAATTAAGCTGTTTTCTAACAAAATAAGCACGGCTTAAGTAGGGACCAGGAAAGAGCTACAGCTCTGCTGCAATGCTCACGCTTGAAAAATCAAACCCAAGCATTTAAGCCGGGCACCGAATCCTAGATACTTTCCCACTCAGCATTTGACATTTCCAAATCCCAGATGCGCAGGAACGGAACCGTAGAGCTGAGAGACCCCTGGTTTCTCAGAACGTGCAGACCCTTCAGACCAGAACTGTTCCCTTTTGGGCTCATTTTTAGAAAAGTCACAAACAGGAAGCGCATGTGCTGCTGTCCCCAGGCAAAGCAAATGGAGGGAGAATAAAGCTGTATTTAGGCACACGCTAACCTTGAACCTTAGCCCAGTGCCTTTTACCTGCCCCAGCACTCATCAGAAGGCTTTTCTCATGACTGGCAAAAGCCCGCATCCTTGCAATGATTTGAATGATTCAGAAACACCTCTAGCCCTGGCTCTCCAGATTCCTCACCCTAATCCCCAGAACAGCCTCACTGCAGCCCAGAAATCCTTCCTACGGCAGAAATTAAAATAGCACATATTTGTTCTTTAAATATGTGAATGGTTCTGGTCTTCACTTCATCTCTAAGAGCTTTATCTATTTAACTATAAAGCTACCTCTGTTGGAGTCATCCTAAACCTAAGCCCAAACGCAACCCAAAGCCCACGTAACTCTTGCCTATCACAACATTCTTCACTTTGTTGTTCATCCCACTTCTCCCAACAAGACCAATCACACAGCATCCAGTAACAGCCTCAATTCTTCATTCTTCTTTAACGGACACTTTAACCAGAATTTAATGGTAGCCCAAGGACTTCTATCCACAACAAAAAATACATCCAGTATTAGGATGCATTAGAACGAAGACAAAGCTAAAGCAGTAGGATGAAGACTAAGCTAAAAAGGGTGACTGACTTCTGCTGAGTTCTGGCACCAATATGAGTTTGCTGTTCTGTACCTTACCCTTCAGCTGGAGCTGGGCTTATGTTCTAGTTGGGCCCAACGTGAGAGGAGAAGATGGCTTCTCACTGAATTTTACAATACCTGGAGGTCTCTGATGAGGGCAGGCACCAAGAGAGATGCCTGAGGTGGATAAGATGCAGACTGGTGTTGAAACAACCAGCACTGACAGGGTTAGGCTTAATGGGCTATAAAAGTGGGACTAGAACCGGCTGGAGCAGAGCCCAGCAAAGGCTGGAGGCAGTAGCAGAGGGCTTTGGGTTTGTTAACAGGGAGTCTGTCAATCGTGTCACAAGCCTTAGTTAAGCTCAGCTCTGGAGATGGACTCGGAATTTAAGGCAGCTGGAACTCAACAGCTAAGGAGGTTGCAGGATGCTACAGGGACAGGTTTTGAGTGCTACGATCTACCCGAAGCAGCGACTAAAGCTAAAGGTAGACCAAGTTTCTCCTTGATTCCAACCAAGTAGTTGTATATATTTATAAAACTATCCAGGGTACGTTCACTGGTAGGGCTGGAGGCAGCAGTTCTGCCCAGTCACCCAAATACAGTTCCAAAAGCCACTGTTTGAACATATCAGAAACCCTGCAGCTTTTACAGGAGCCAGCAAATAAACAAGCTCCAGGCTTATTATCTTAGTTGAAGCACCCTGGGCACCCCTCCTCACTCCAATACGTTAGTTTTAATTGCACCACAGAGATTTCTAGCAGTGACAGAATTAACTGTGGAACAATTCACACCACTCTAACCCTACCCCTAGCTCCGCAGGCTTTGCAAGAGCCAGCAATAAAGCCAGCTCTTCTTTGCCCTCTATCCTGAAGGAAACCACTTTCCCCAGACAAAACTCTGGCCTTGCCCATACGCCAGTGACTCACAGCATGAACAATAAGCCAGTTGCCTCTGCCTGCTCTGGCCCATATCCTCATGGTGCCAGTCTTGCTCTTTAAGCCATTCCGCAGTGCAGAAGCAGCTCTCGAATGGGATACGGTTTCTTATGAGGCAGACTGAATCAGACCATGGACTGCAACAGAAACACTCAACATTTCTACCTGATTTTGCCTCTCCTCTCACACTCTTATTTTCCTGTTTCTCCACCCCTCCCCTCTGGCCCACCGGCTCTCTCTTCTCCGCTGCGTGCACGGTGGAGTAGCGAGTGAGTTAGGTCAGAGGATCCTCACTCCCTGGGTTTGGCAGCAGCTGGCTTGCTCCTCCCTTCACCTCACTTTTTCATTTCCCCACCTCTCCTTTCTGGGGGTCAGAAAACAGCAGGACAGCAGCTGCCCCAGCTCCATGGGGCCAGCAGTTTTCCCAGGGGATGCCCAGACCGGCCAGGCAGGATAACACAGCCAGGGCATCAAGCCACATCCTCACAGGTCATGCTGCTGTGGGAAGGGTGACTCCTTGTAAGATTTTTGACATAAACAAGAGGCCCAGTGACCAGGGAGCTGGGAACAAACACTGGTAGCCCTGGTGCTGCAGTAACTGCAGGCAGCTAGGGAAGCAGGCAGGCAGCCTCGGTGCTCTGAGCTTACCTGGCCCCCAGAGGAGCATACAACCAGTAATCAGTTCAGTCTGCACATCCTCACCATGCTGCAATGTGGAGCTCTGGGAAGAGGGTGCAAAGTTGCTACAGCTGGAGGCACAAGGATTTTTTGGCAGTGGGGAGGCTGGAGGTGCAGGAGCAGGAGCCAGAAGCAGCCGCACGCAGATACCTAGGGAGGACAGCCAGAGGGGGAGGGGAGGGGGTGTGCTAAGCTACAGAAAAGAAGTGAGACCCCAGTCTGGAAAGTTTGCATTTCCCTGGTTTAGGGGACTAACCTAGAACAGAAGTGGGTGACACCGGGGTTTCTAATCTGGCACAGACATCTTGTGTGACCTTGGGCAGGTGTCCCGACGCTGCATGTGCACAGCAGCTATCTTATGTGATACAGGAGAGCCTTCATTTTCTAAAGGTGGTGTGAAAGAATTAACAGGAGACTGTAAGGTGCTCAGATAGAATTGTAGGGGATGCTATAGCCATGAATCAACCAATTCTATTGGCTTCAGTGTATGAGAATATTATCTAACTAGCCCTAACAAATAACACACACCTATATCAGACTTTTCAACCAAAGAAATCCCCAAAGCTTTTGCAGTTTTGGTGAAGAAACAATTGAAAGCACTTACAGTTTCATTTCAAATATGACAGCTGAAAAACAATGAGCTATAAAGCGCATGAAATACGTTCCTCAGTACTACTGAGTGATTCTTTTACAACACAGGTACCTGACAAGTTGTTGTTTATGTGGACTGATGCTCTGATAATTCAAACACTTTATTTCCAGTTGTCTTTAATATCTAGTGCAGGGTGAAAGCATTGTAAAATCTGGGCACAGTGAGTTCTAGGCCCCTCTTTTGCAATTTGCACCAGGAGACTGGAAGGCAGAGGTGGATGGGGTGATAATAAAGGCATCCCTGTGCCACGGGGCTGGTAAAGCCCTCCACAGAGGGTGGCTGAGGTTTGTGCTCAAAGCCTCTGCGACTCTCTCCTTTAACCTTTAGGAAACCAGGTCTGAAAACGCTGTGTAAACAAAGCAATCAAAAGGCAAATTATAATGCAGTTAGCTGCTTCTCTAGAAATCAGCAGTTATTAGCATTTAGTCTCATTTAATTATTAGCATTTAGTCTCATCCTTAGCTAGATGAAATTGTATTCTTCCTACAAGTCGGTAAGAGCGACGTTTAAGATACGTGAGTATTTAACAGGAAAGATGTCTTAGTTTTCAAAAATAATCTCCTAGAAGACTTGGAAAAAGAGGTGGCCACAGACCAAAGGGAAAGAAGCCCTTTTTAGTGGGACTTGGAGCCTTGCAAGCAAAGCCAGTGACGCACCGTGTCTGGTGCTGGCTCTCCACCTGGGTGGCTGTGCGTGCCAATCCACAGCCCCCGCGTCTGCCACCTCACCCAGCACCTTATTTACATGCCAACGACTTTTACCTTCTTCAATCAAAGATAATTAGGCTGCCAGGCAACAGCAAGGGATGGCCATTTAAAAGGCAGGCCTATATTTGTCACTAGCAAAACCGTCACCCATCAATGATGTTTTAAAGCACTGTAAGAGGGGAGGGATCAGTAGGAGTTATCAAAGGACTAGAAATAGCTGTAAAACTTGGGTCGGTCCATTTCTCGACCACAGCACCTAAATTAGTGGTGAATGGGAGCAATGAACGGGCTCCCAAGAGCTGTGAGTGAAATCTTTTCTGCTCAGATTTTGAGCTAAGACTCTCATTTTTATTTCCTTATGGCTTAAAGGTAATACATTTGCATCCGATAGATTCCACAGCTTCTCATTTAATCTTCCATCTATTGGGTTAACTGCCAAATGAGGCACATAGGCAAATCCATTACTTCCTCCTCACCCTTGCACTTGATAAAAATCTAATAAAAAGCTGAAGGGTTTCTTAGATCATTCTGATGGTCACTTGGAGAATGACACCAGCAATTCCTTCTGGCACTTCCTAAGTCCCCCTCCTTGAAAGTACATTCCTGCTTCAAGTACTGTGCAAACGGTCTTCTTAGGGTAGCAAGAACAGGCTTGTCCAAGGGACAAGCACAAACTTGTTTGCTTAGCACTCCTTCTTTTCTTCTCCTCTCTTTCCCCCCATTAGCATTGCCCTTCACTGTGGCAGACAGAAATCTGAATCCTGAACTGCTTAGCTCCTGGGAAGAATTTGTATCAGATGGGCTAAATAGTGTTTACCCCTAATTAAACCCTTAACTACTACAAGGGACTGTCTGGCCACACCGTGGACTTACTCTTTGGAACTACAGCATCATAACACTTCCACCAGCTAGGAAATATTCTTCCAGTTGAGAGTCTCCAGTAACTGCCCTAAACAGACATAACTTAAGCACACATTTTATTTAAAACCCAATGCTATTTCAAATTTTTTCCCAAGATTTTGGAAATAGATAACAAACCAGCTGGACAAATCTACAAACACATTTCCATAGGTTTTGGAGCTTTGAACTTTCCATTTTTCAATGTGTGAGGTTTCGAAAGGTTACCTATTTTCAAATAACCCCCTTTGGGTGTGTGTAGGGGGAACAGGCAACATTTGAAAGAGCAGGCAAGCTTCTGAAAGCCACTTCATTTACAAAGCAGTTCCAGGTTAAGAAACCAAAGCAGAACGAAGTGTTTCTGGTGGCAGCCTTTGCCATTTCTTGTCGCTGCAGTCTGCTGTCGTGCTAGAGGAATGCAAAGCCTCTGCTTGACTGGCAGGGCACGTTACGTACCGTCAGGATACTGTGTCCTGGAGCCTCATACCTTTGCCAGACCTGCCAGCTTGGCTGTCAGCCTGGGGGAGTAGGAGGTGCTCAACTGATTGCTGAACACAAACAGTACTGTCGGATCTTTAATGGCTGGTAGACAGAGTACAGCATGTGCTGTAAATTGCATTTCTTATTCAAAAGGAGGAACTGTCCAAGCAGGGCATGTAAGGTATGTGCAAAAGGCAACTGGGCAAAACCGGGTTACGCTCATAGAGCTCCAGGTTTCATCTTCAGCTCAACATTAGTTCAGTGTCACCTGAAGCATCTGACAGTGACAATCTCAAAAGGTACTGGCTATCAATTGATTCCAGAACCCATAACAACCTCAGCTTTAGGGCAGACAGTAGGTAAGCCTGTCAGAGATCTAAATAAAGTAGATGAATGAATGCAACCGTCTGTCACATGTGCATTGTGTGCAACAAAGGTAAATTTAAGTTGAGCTAAGGATGTTTTAAGAGCAAGTGTGCAAAGCTGAGCTTCTGAATAGGTATTATGTCCTATCAAGGACTCATTGTTTAGCAGATCCTACATCTAACAATGCCTTATTGTGAGGGCTCCAAAGATCAGTGCATTAAATACCAGTTTTTCAGACCCCTTCACATTTTCAGTGTCTTCCAGTGCTGCAAACACTTGGATATTCTTGCTACACTCATACCTGTAGGTGCTTATATGGGCTGTGTCTACGCTGTTCTGAGAATGGGAGAAACAGCTCAAATCAGTGAGTTCGGTTCTTCAAGAATTTTATCCTGCCCCATTCCAAAGAAATCTCCTTTTTGGGATATTGGAAAGCTACTGCATGCATGAAAAAAAAAAAGAAATCTGGATTTCACGAGTGATTCTGCCTGGACGTCTGCTTCGGATGGAGACCAGGAGCAATAGCAGTGTGTAAGGCCCTGGATTAATGTGCATTTCCATCTGGAGGGAGGATATGGCCTTCTGCAGGAGGAGAGATTCCGGTTCATTCTACTGACTGTAGGAAGTGGCTTTATGCAATGCTGTCACAGGCGCAGGGACACAATCACAGCTTCCCTACTGACACCCAAAGCATGTGAAAACTCTGTAGTCTGGTCACTGAAAATGAGTGGAAGACTGATGAGAGAATCAACATCAGAGGGGCATCGTGGTGCAGGAGTGCCAGCTGAGAGATCTCCACATCTCTGCTGCGGAGAAGGTGAGAGCTAGCTCTGGATTTGTAAAACCAGTGTAATGAATTGCAGGAAAGGTTTAATTCTCAACACTTCCAACACGAGATATGTTCACGGGGCAGATCTCTGACACAGCTGTGGGGGGGGCATCAACAGCTATCCCGGCCGTTAAAGTTAATTAAAATAAGGCTCTGCATTTTCCTTCTGGCCCAGCCGCCAGCAAGGGACCCCCCCCCCCCCCCCCTGCGGCCCGCTTGGAGGGGGGG
>WUAM01000143.1:14571323-14610917 GCA_024336885.1 Actenoides hombroni | reverse complement strand
CCTGTGTGGGCTGCCCTGGGTGACCCTGCTCTGGCAGGGGGGTTGGACTCGATGGTCTCCAGAGGTCCCTTCCAACCTCTACCATTCTCTGATTCTATGAAGACTGCTAATGTTAGCTCACATGTGTCTAGCTGCTGCCTAAGCAGACTCCAGTGTCCAACAAATCACCCAGACTTTAGTGCCTGCTGCCACATCCCAGTCCTTTTGCAAAGCACGGGAAAACTCCCAGTGATTTCATCAGGAGCAAAGTTGGTGAGCTTGGAAAAAAATAAAATAAAGCAAGAGTATTTTGAAGTCTTCGTGTTAGAACAAAAAGCATCCTAGAGGCTCTATAACAAAAGTGAAAACTGAGGCTGGAAGTTAACTCCGGCTTCAGGCATACTTCTAACCTTTACACCAGTATACTGACCAGTTTCTTTAAATACAATAGAAACTCTGCCACTTTGAAGATAAGCCCTCACAGTTAGCTTAAAACAATAATTCTGTACTTTCTTTCCTGTTTCTAGATTTATTTTAGGTATTAGTATAAAATGTCAGAGTCTGATAGCAGCCAGATCAGTTTGTATAAAACTCGACTGCCTGTTTGTAGTATATTACGGGCTATATTTGACACAGGAAAGCACTTAATCATGAATGCTATCAGCACACCACACCCATCTTTGTAAGTGCCTTATAAGCTAGATTTATCACCGCGAACTGGGACTGGAGAGAGACAAGTAATAATGAATAATGCAAAGCCCTTCTGCGGAGGGAGGGTTGAAGGTGCATTATCCGCGGCGCAGCTGCCAGGCCACAGTTCAGAAGCCCTGCTCCTATCTCTCGGTGGCACGGACGCATCAGGATCAACTCTCTTTCTCTGTGGATTGCTGTCCAGAGGACTCATTTCCACTGGAGTCATCAGGCTCAGATAAGCAGAGTGCAGATAAAAGAAAGAGAGAAGAATCTGTTTCAAACAGATGATCGCACAGATTCTGCCGTTTTAGGTATTTTATATCTCTCGGCTCACTTGTATTTGCACAGCAGAACTGATGGTCCTTCCAAAAATTTAGTAAAGACCACCAACCCCTTTGCCAGGAGCTGTTTGGTTTTATTTCAGGTGTCCTATTTTTTTACCTTTATTCTAGCTTTGGAGCTTTAATACTCCACTTTTTGGATGTTTGCACTTCAGAAATACCCAGAAAAACGCACATGTTACACAGGGGACAGGACCTTCCCCCTTCTCTCTGGTGTCTCATGCAAGGACTACTGCTCCCTCCTCCAGAGGCTGCCTCTGTAGCCAGCCCCTCCGTGTTTCTGTGCCAACCACTGCACAGAAGCTTTTCCAAGCTCACCTATAGAGTCAGCAATAGAGAAGGAGCTGAGCCAGGGAGGTCAAAAAGCTTCAGCTGTTCCCCCAGCTGCCCTCTCCTGCCCCTCTTGTCTCTGCAGCTCCTGCCAGCAGCATTCCCCAGAGAAGGGAAGGATTTGGGTGGCTGTAGGGGCTGCCTCTCCTCTGGGCAGCATGAGACCCCATGCCTGCTCCTTCCCTGCCACCACCACGCTCTACACTAGCCAGCCCATGGGGGATGGAGGACAGAGCAGTGCCACAGGAGGCCCACGGGGCTGGGACTGGACCAGGGTTGTTCTTCTCCCCTCGGCAGAGCACGTCAAGAAACCAAACTTTTTGTAAGCAAAGGAAGCAAAGATGTTTCCCAGAAGTGGCAATGTTTGCAAGAGCTAACTAGCTGCCTGGGGAGTAAGCTGTGACTGTCACTCTGAGATACACTGGGGACATTCACTTTTTTGGCATGCAGTCACTACTGAATACATGGAAAAAGGAGCCCCATTACCTGTGAAGAATGTTTGTTCACAGCAGCCCACTTAGGACCCACATTTTAAAATCTGAGCCCTTGAGTATTGTCATGGTTGAGAGAGGAATTTTGGCTGGGTTTTATTATATTAATTAAACCTATCTCAATTACTTTTCCTTAGAAAGTAAGACAAAGCTTTTTACCCTGCATATCCTCCCAACTTAAACAACACTTATTGGAACAGTGCTAAAGCCTCAAATGCTTTGTGAGTAACTGCACCCACAGGAGTGTTACTCCTTTGTGAACCTCTTCAGCCTTCATGAAAACAGGGAAGCTACCGAAGAGGATGCTGGGGTCTATTTCAGCAGTTCAAGAGAAACGCTGAAATATTCATGAAACATTCCTTGGGGGGAACACTGTTTTGTCTCTGGTGAGAAAACACCCGTGGAAACTGCAGGGGAGTTTCCACGGATCAGTTTGGTACCTCATCTGCCAGGTGCCTCCTGCAGCAGGCAGTGCCCACGGTGCAGTGGTGAAGGACCTCTCCACGGTGACTCAGAGGGCAGCGTGCCATCTGCTGTGCTGAATCACCAGTGCTTCCTGCAGTGCCAGCTTGGGGTGAGGTAATATGGCTGCACACGAAATAAAGACAGAAACCACGGTATTGAATCCAAAGGGATATGGTACAGGGATAGATTTTGCATTTCAAGAAATTAATTCTCATTCGAGGACACGATTCTTTCCCCACCAAGCAGAGCAGACACCCAGCAATTCAATAACTTCATTCTGGATGTTGCTAATAAATAATTTTTATTAAATTTGTACCCCTTAACACAATTATTCAACTGCGTAATGCTCTACCTGACAGAATAATGGGTTTGGTACCCCTAGTAGTAAGTCTGAGCACTGAAAAAAAAGATGACACTAGGAAGTGTGTCCTTTACCTCATCACTCAGCCATTTTTCAGTCACAAATATCATTAGTGACCACACAATTGATTTACATTTTAAAAAATACAGATACGTTGTCAGCTGAATCTGGTGACCAATACTCTGGCCTGACAAGTCATTCATAGAGGTAATGACCTGCAGTCACCAGATCTAAGCTCAAAATAAGGTACAGGAAAGAAAAAAACCCAAATCTATTAATGAGGTGCCATGAGACGTTACATTAGAAAAAGAAAAATCAGGATAAGGAAGATGCACAGAGCAATCAAGATCCCAAATCAGTACTTGTGAAGTGGTAAAGATTAAACTCGCCATTAAACTAATGGCAAGTGAATAGATGTTGGATTAAATGGCAAAAGTCTATTTGTTTCATGCAGGTAGCATTAGCAAGAAGGGTTAATCAGCCTTAGCTCATTAAATTGCTGAGTCAGCTCAGCCACTGCTCACCCATGAGTTCCTAAATCTGCCATCCCTGCTGTGAGCTGCTTTGCAGGGTTTTGTGGCCATACTGATCCTTTCTGGTACTGCTGTGACCTACAGTTAGTGATACAGAAACAGAAAATAAGTGATTATGTTTAATAATCACTTCTAAGACTGCAGAGATTGATTAGTGCCTTTTATGGTTTGGGTTTGTTGTTTGTTTTTTTCTTTCTGAGTACTTAGTGTATAATTCAAGGGGTGAAGCAATAGTGATGCCCTAAGAGAGGAACAGAGAGCTTCCAGGAGACGCTCCCTTGGGCACATGCACCCAGCCTGGCTCCAAAACCCACACATGAGCCAAAGCCACATCTGCTACCTCAACACTGATGTTCTGCTGCCCCGATTGCTGTTACAGGCTCTGGTTGGTGCCTACCCCAGGCTGTAACACACCAGTATCAGCTGCCCCAAGGACTTTATTCCTTGTGTGAAGGTGACCAGCACACACAACAGGACCACTCACTCCTGCTGCTCTGGCACACACACTTTTATTCAGCTAACCTTCTAAATCTCTTGCAGCAGCAGAGAGGGAAAAATCATGTACACTTGACTATAAGAATTTTGAAAGTGGAAGTAGACCCTTATAAAGCCTCCCAAAGTGCTTATTTCTCTTGTCCAGCACCATGATACGTGAATAAAAAGTGCCTTACAGTTCCAGCATAGGGTACCTAACAGGGCCAGTATCCAGAACTGGCCACCCCAGCACCCTGCAGGTATATAGCCAAGGAATTTAGTATTTGACTGTCAGTGTGGTATTAGCAATGGCAGAGATGGCTGCACTATGTCCTGTGCTTTTTGAGGAATGCTGACAGTGCCCAAAGTGCAGAAATCAGAACCGTAAAATCATCTATGTCGGAAAAGCCCCGTAAGATCACCGAGTCGAACCATTAACCCAGCTCTGTCCTGTCCACCACCAAATCCTTTCCACTTGGTTTCTCAGCTTTCACACCTGTTTTATTATTAGTTCAGCTTAGTCACAGACTCTTCCAGGAACAAGCAAATCCCAGATTCCTGATGCTAAAAAACAAACAAGCAAAAGGAAAACAAGCAGAGACAGAAAAAAAAAACCCCAACTCAGGAGGAAAACTGGCTGGCCTTTGAGCACCACAGCACAGTCAAAGCAAAACACACCCATGCTCCCTCTCACTTTGTAGTTCACTTCTGAGTCGCGCCGTGTCCAAGAGCTGGAAGCTGTCTCGCCGTTGGACTCTGCACAGGGATGTGCCCGAGATTCCCCCTTACTCCCTTGGGTGGGATGTAAAGAATTCCTCTCCTCATAGCTGGCATTCCTGCTGCACTGAGTCACTGTAGAACGGAGACAATTCAGACACTCGTGGATAGACACTGTGGGGTTTTTTCTCATGATATAAACATGAGAATGTCCATTGGATATGAAGCTTCCTGGCCAAAACCTGTATTAAGAACAGAGTAGCCCATGCTCACCACCTACAGTTAAGAGACATACTTTGGTGTCCTTATCCCACCTTCTCAAGATGAACTACTCAAGACAGGGGAAGGGGATTCAAATTCACAGCATAGCTATTCAATCAGTTGCACTCCTGGAAGAAGCAGGAGTCAGTATTATGATCAACTGCTCATTCCCCCAAGCAGCAACCAGCACAAGCACAGAAGTCTGTTGTGTTGGGTATTGTTCCGAAGCATAAACCCAGCTGATGCTTTACCAGCAGCCTTAGAAGAACATGTCATCTTGTCTGACATGTTTGTGCTGCAGCGGTGGGGTAGAAACAGAAGGGTTTGGAGATGGTTGGTTTGTTTGGGGTTGGTTGGTTTGATTGGTTTTTAGGTTACTAGTTGGAAATCTAAGCCTGAGTCAAAACTGAATATGGGACACAAACTGCCCAAGTGGTATTTGTGGTGTTTCTACTTTGAAGACAGTATTAGAGATAGTTGAGTGCAAATATCACTGTTGTCTCTGTTAGGTGAGATGCTGGTGGAACCCACTGCAGACAAGAAGAGAAGGAGATGGCTCTGATCTTCAGCTCAGGTTCATGTATTAACAACCCACAGAAACTGAGGTGTTTGTGTCTGTGGTTCCGAAGCAAACTGAAAGGAAAGGGAAGTCTGAACTGCAGAATTAAGCTTTGGGTTTGGACCAGTTTCTCACTGCCTTGCCAGGCTGACTTTGTCAATACTGGTGGTTATTGTCCATCTGGGTTATGAGACCATATCTAACCAGGGAGAGCAGCAGAACTCTGCGTGAGCCAGAGGAACACTGGGGTGTCAGACCCGTTTCGTGGTGTGAAGTGGTCGCCTGTGACTGGATTATGCTTTATTACATTCCAAAGATCTCAGCAAACTTCTCCTTGTACCTTTGCTCACACAATGCTTCCCCCTTTCTATGCAGATCACCCCAACAAAAAACCCTTCTCCTCTCAAGAGCGTCAGCTTTACATTATGTGGAGTTTAGATACTTTATTCAGCTTTTTATAGCTTGTTACCTTTTTTCTCCCCCTGGTATCTGATGAAAGAAATTTGAAATTACAGGATAGCAGGTCAAATTTAGCTTTTACTCTGTGCAGAGTCAGGCTGTCTTGCCATTCAAAAGTAGATCTATGGAAAATAACAGGATTAATTGCTCATCAAAGTAAATTTTTGCTTAAAGTAGTTTCCTGGTATTGTAGCCCATAAGTGAGAGGTAGAGCTCCTCTACAGAACAGACAAAACTCTGTTGGTCAGGCCAGACTCTTGGAATATTCCTTAAATTCCTGGCCTCATGTCTCAGGGCCACTTCGCAGTGGTTCAGCCTTCCTGGTTTTACATACACAAAATCCAGCAACTCCAGTCCCCCCAACAAGGTCTTGGATTAATCAGTGCAGAACAGGAATACTTTTAAACTGCAGAAGAGTTTAGTGGTAAGCAAACAGAACTTTTCACTCAGTCTGCCCGATTCCCATCCGAGAACCAAGGACCTCCCAAACCTGACTCTGTACCTAACCACTTGTCCTCACGGGAATTTGGATTCTGGATGACTGGAAATAGATCAACCCATTTCAGACACATGTAAGAGCTCCATCTTCTGCAAGAAAGCTGTATGCAGAGTACCCATGGGGTAAGCTTTAGGACATGCTAAAGGGGCATTGGTGCATGGTATAGGCCAGTTTTCACTGAGCAGGCATCATTTGTGTTCAGTGCCTTTCTAGGCAAATCACTGGCTTTCAGCCAAGCAAAATTCTTTAAAGAGAAGAAAAATGAAATCACTTACTGGAACTAACCTACTGATTCACTTTGGGTCACTTTCACCACACCGTCCGATGTCCAGGCAACAAATGACTCCTTTTCCTGAGCTGGTCAGGATTATGAGGTGCCAGTCAAGGCCATGTTCTGCAGAGCTGTGTGGGAACAGGACACAAGCAGTAGGTGTGAAGCTCCCTGGGGAGCTGGGCTGGACCCTGCTAAAGAAGGGGCTATAGGTTTATCCAACCTCTCATTGACACACAAAACTTTGGTTACAGCACACAAAACACACAAAAGATAAACTAATCTTGAAAGTAACATTTACTTACCTATCAGAAAACCATTTCTATGCGTACCTTCCAAAACCCTAAAATACCTTCTTACTGGAAAAGACACCACTGCACACAGCTGAGATAACTCTTTCTTTCTTCCTTTTTTAAAAAGAAAAACAAACCCAGGAGTTTATAGAGTCAGCAGACGTCCTTTACATAAACTTCCATGTCACTTTAAGTAGCACAGCCACTGCAGCTCCACACCCACCGAAGGTGTGGGTGCCATGCCATGAGTGCTGATGGGCCTGGGCCATCTGGTTCTACCAGTCACAACTTCAGAACCCATTACACAAAATCTCTGCTTCATCTCGCTGTAGAATGAAAAAACAAACAAACAAACAACTTTTCTGGCATTTTTGTTGTTTTTCTTCCTCCTTCCTAATGAATTTACCAGCAACGTTATATGAAGCTTGGATTTCATGGGGGAACAGAATCTCTATGAAGGGACAATTTTTGCATTTCTCTTTCTTTTTTTTTTTTATTATTCAGAATAATCAACATGCAAACGGAATAAAAAAGTGCCAGCTTTGGTTTTTATTCAACATACAAGTTATGTGTAATAAGTTACTTCAGTGACTGCATTCCACTGGGAGAAGGGAGCTGTAGCTCTATTCCACTGAAATTTCCTTTTCTGTAGCTCTATTCCACTGAAATTTCCTTTTCTGTAGCTCTATTCCACTTACATTTCCTTCTCTGCCTCTGTATGTTCACACTTGTGTTCAATGCTCCAGCTAACAGAGTGTGACTAAAAAATCATCTAGAGTTTCCTACCTACGGATGAAGACCTCTATGTTAAAAAATAAACGACCCTTTTAATAAAGTATGTAAAGATCTTATCTCTCACTTTTTAGATGAAGTGTTTTGCTTTTATTCTTGTTTGAAAACACACAATACATTCTGTGTTTTCTTGCTGCAAAACTCTCAAGGTTCCACAGGGGTTTTTGTAGATTTTGTAAGCTCATTCACCAGTAACTTGTTCATGAGCCTGCAAGGAGGAGCAGGTCAGGCAAGGCTCCAGGTGCTTCACCCACAACACTCTTTCTAATGGAAATGTAGAGCAGAAGCATCAGCAAGAAGGTTGAGGAAAACTTAGGTGCCTTTGATCAGGCTCTGATGTGCTCATTTAGTGCTGACAGCAGCTTCAGTGCTGGGTGTTTCTCCAAAGACTTTGCCCCACTTCATCAGAAGAGTGGTTTTGGTCCTGTCCCCTGAATGATGTCTTTTAAGAAGATGAGGTGGTGGGTCTGTGGGCGTGAGCAGCTCCTACACACACTCTCTTCTCTGCAGCTAGAAGGAGAGGAAACAAGGAATAGCCATGATAGACTTCTAACCGGAGCAATTGCTGCTTGCTATCGTTACAGCCATTACATGACTCAGTGCTGGCTCCAGGTTGCTCTACAGATAGTATCATAGAAGCTGGACGTTGCTCTGAGGACACATCAAGCCAGCCTCCTCCTCTGTTGATAATGAAGATCTGGCCACTACTTTCAACATGCTACAGAAAAAAAAACCAGATAAATCCTGCTCTGAAATGGAAATCACTTTCTCGTGACAACCTGAACATTTCTTCAGCCCCCACCTTTCTCCTTTCTAAAGATGATAGTTTTTAAGAGTCTCCTTTACCTAAACATTTTCCCGACAGCTTTACCTGCAGTTTGAGTTCTAAGCCTGTCATGCCTGCTGCTCCCCCCTTTCTTCTGCATGTGTGTGTGTGCTTTTGTTACTTGTATTGTATAAGGTGCCTTGGGATATTCGCATCCTGTGCATTGTGTGGCATTGTGTTGAATAGGAGGCACAGAAATTAAAGGCAGGTCTCCTCCTACCCACATATGCCTTTTCTTTGCAGGTTTTCCTGGAAGTTTTGTGCGAGGAGGGAAGGGAAGAGGTAAAATATGACTTGGCTGAGACTGCCGGATGCTGAATCAGCTGCGATTGCCTCACGTTTTCCTTTCTTTTAAAATAAGGGGTACAGTTTTCCAAAATGCCCATCTGATTTCTCTCCAGGCCCTACACCCAGCCCAACGCTTCTCCCTAAGTCACTTTTTTAGAAATGGTGCATGTGCTTCTAAGTCACATGGGCATCTTCGGAGAACAGGTTTATAAAGCCTTCCTCCCAGGTCTAGAGACTATGTGCTCTGCTCTTGCAAGAGCCTGGGGCAGCTGCTGCAGGCTGCCACAGCCCTCATGGGCAGCCACAACTCATGTCCCCCTCCCCAGAATCATTTTTTTGCAAAAAAAAAAGGAGACGGCCACACTCATTAACTCAAAACACTCCACCACCAAACTCCCCAAACACACAACTTCTTAAAGCATCATTTTGTTCTGCTGCACTGCTCAGGTTGAAGGAGCTGCTGCCTGAAGTGCTGGCTCCCCGCTGCTGGTACCCAGGCACACTGGCAGAGATGGCTCTGGTGAGGCTGGTCAGCAGTGGGGATGCAAACGTCAGGGAGCAGAGGAATGCTTTGGGAGCAGCAAACAAGGAGTGTGGCATCACGATCCTGCAAGTCCCAGAGAGACCCTTTTCAGAAGACTTGCACATCCTCAGGTTGCAGACAGATGAACTCAGGCATTGGGCATTGGTGAGGAGCTAACAGCAGCTCTCTGGAAGCGTGTCATCTATTTTTAGCAGGGGTCAGTACCTTGCTTCCATCCCTATCTTTAAAAGAAAGGAGGAGTTTGATGTCTTTTTGTTAAAGGACACGCAGCCCTATAGCATCTGACCACGTACGTGGTGCTCAGCCTTCCCAAGGCTGCTTCCTGTTGTGCACTAACTCACACAGATGAAGGTTCATCCAACCTCACTTGCATTTGAAGGTAGCTACTGGGACTGAATACTTGAAACCCTGGCAGAAAAGCAGAGGAAAACCAGAGTGTTTATGAGGGCTGTGCCCTCCGAGGTGTACAAGAAAAAGAACTGGCATTTGACAAGCAAGACCTTTGCATTCAAAGGTGAGAAAAGCAATTGCCAATTGCTGTCTTTCTTCTTTCTCCTTCACAGAGATGTGTAAGTATTGACGTGACATAACGAGCGTTCGAGGTCTTGATAGCTGGTTTTATATGCACTCCTAAAGGTTACTAATTCTTCCTACACCGTTCCCAGTTAGCTGGAGTACCTTATAATATAACTTCCTCATTAACATCAAGAGCTGTGATTATACAGTTGTGTTACCAAGGGCTTCAAAGACACGAAGCCTAAATATAATCTTACAGTACCTTGTTACAATACAAAGCACATCCTCTAATACAGCTTTTTTTGTTTGCATAAAAGGCAGGACAATAACGGTTCACTTGACCTCTGCCCCCCTGTATAGTTCATTCGGACATTGTTTGAGGAGCAGGGAGGTAGCGTTTCGCAGGGCACAGGTGCTCTGCCCCGTGCTGGAGGCTGAGGCCCAGCACGCTGGTGCGGTGAGCTGCGTCTGCCCCCCAACACCACCCCCACCCCCCCTCAGCAGCCGGACTCAGGGGACTGCTTTTGTGGTCCACCAGGAATTTCCTGTGATAGAATATCAGAAACCTACTGGTGACTCGTAGGAGGTGACTTCACAGGGCAAAAGTTCTCTCCCTACAATAAACATTCTCAGCGGCGCTGCGGAGATTTCCTACGCAGAGCTGACGGCCGCCAGCTACTTGTCATCCCCCCCCAGAACGGCTGGGGAAGGGATCCGCGCCCTCTCCACGCGTTCCTCACCTGCAGACCACGCTGGACCCCTGCTGCCCCTCTATGAATGCCTCCTGAGGAGGAGGAATCCAAACTACCCGTGCTAAAGTCAAAAATCCCTGCAGTGATGACTGAAAAGACTAAAAAACATGCAAATCCACAGTCAAAGACAGAATATCCTGGCATCTATAGGTACCACAATACACATACAGTCCATATGCACCCTGTATCCTGGTATCTATAGGTACCATGCCACACATACAGTCCATATGCACCATATATGCTGGTATCTATAGGTACCATGCCACACATACAGCCCATACGTGCCATATATCCTGGTATCTATAGGTACCATGGCACACATACAGTCCATATGCGCCATATATCCTGGTATCTATAGGTACCATTGCACACATACAGTCCATATGTACCATATATCCTGGTATCTATAGGTACCATGCCACACATACAGTCCATATGCACCCTATATCCTGGTATCTATAGGTACCATGGCACACATACAGTCCATATGTGCCATATATCCTGGTATCTATAGGTACCATGGCACACATACAGTCCATATGCACCATATATGCTGGTATCTATAGGTACCACAGCACAAATACAGCCTGTATACACCCTATATCCTGATATCTATCGGTACCACAGCACACATACAGTCCATATACACCATATATCCTCCTACCTATAGGTATCATGGCACAAATACAGTCCATATGCACCATATATCCTGCTATCTATAGGTACCACGGTACACATGCAGTCAGAGAACCCAACAATTAGAAGAACACTGCACTGTACACAGGTTCCCTTGGCAAAAAACCCACAGGGATATTCAGCCACCAGATCTCTTGCAGGGGTCTGTCACTTGGAGGAGCCAAGCAGTAAATCTGAGCCTGACACAATTCCCTTGGCTAAAACTACTGGAAGGACTGTCAGGGGCACCAGATCCGTTTGGCTGGCTGAAATAATGTGCAACTGGGCAGACCACAGTGAAGTTTACAGACTGAAATAGCCTGGGGGAAACAATACATTAATTTCCTGTGGAAAATACATCTATTAAAATGGAGACTAGCCTTGGTTGAGTCCAACACAGTAAAAAAGCATGCTGTAAAGCTTGGTAGAAAATACAGCTCAGTGTTGGCTTGGAAGTAAAAAAGTGCTGAAAAGTAATATTAGCCACAGAATCAGGGCTGTGCCAAGGTCCTCCTTGGTAGAGGCAGTAAGAGAGGGCAAAAGATTTCCAGAAGGTATCTTTAAGCTGCCTCACCAACTCCTCCATGTACTGCAGCACTTATGCAGAAAGCCTGCAGCCGTGGCCTTCACCACGAGCTTTCTCAGCAGGTTTCCTGTCCACTGGACAAAATTCAACCCAAAGCAACGCTGATTTGTTATCCTTCTGAAACCTCAGCAGCAGCTGGGGGCCATTTCACCAGGGTTGGACAGAACAGGTCTGTCTCACATCTCGCCTTGCTCTACAACTAATAGCACTGCAGCAGGAAGGAGAAAGGAGAAAAAGGGCAGGGAGAAACCCGTAGGAACACTTAGCAAGCCTGGAGATGTTTGGTGCTGCACTCCTTGCTTGCTGTTCCTGCAGTGCTCCCATAGCCATCGGTGTCTGCACAGAATCACTGACTGGACTGGTAGGTGTAGGTCTGAGGAGCAGGGGTTCAGCGCTTCAGCTCTTTTAAGCACAGCAGTGGGGAGGAACAAACCCCTGTTTTTAAGAGCTTTTCTCCTTACATTCTCAGATAAACCTTTTTTGTTCTCCCCAAGCCGTGTAGCACCTTTAGACCAGCAGGATTTTTACGAGAGCTCTGACCATGCCCTCTCAGAGGGTTTGATTTGAAGAGATACCATCCGCCTTAGGCCACAGTCTGTTAATGATGCACTGGGAGATGAGGCCACATCACTTAGCCTCAGTGTACTCACCCAACTTTCAGCAGCAAATAGATGTCTGTGCTGAAGGAAGGCTAAATCCATCTGTCAAATACCTCTTTCTTTTTCCTTTCTGTGATGGAGGCTGATATTTTTAGTCTCGGTGACCGAATTTCCAGTCAGCCACTGTGTACTCAGGAGGAAGAAACCAGTTTGGTTAGCTTTTTTTTTTTTTTCCTGTTTCTCTGCAAGCAGAACACTGTATTCCATTTCTGTGGACCGTGACATCCCATGGCACATTAAAAGCCTTATTCAAACTGCAAGACAGCCATATTTTACACTCAGTGGGAGACTCTAGGAAGAAGTATGAGGCCAGGGTTATTCTGACTGTGGACAGCTTGTCAAACTGGGATCTAAGAACAAAGCTTAGGACATTCTCTGCCAGTTCATGTGATCCTGAAATGTCAGCAGAAGATTGCCCCAGCAGGGATTTTCTTTATAGTATGAGGGAGGAAGGTTTAATTCCAGAAGTAGCTGAACGTGCCCTTGTGCTTTTGTTCTAAGTCTCCATCCATTGTGCAGTTATCTCAAAACCTGTGGAAATGCTGAGGACAGCCTGGAAAGAAACAGGATTTTATTTTCTTGTCCACATTTGAACAGAGCAATTGAAGAGTAAGATTTCAGCCCAGTTCATGGAACAGGTTCACTGATAACTAGGAACTCCTTTTCTAACCTGGGCTATGTGCTGATCCATAGTTCTACCTCAAAACCATAAAAAATTCATTGAGTAGGAGAGCTTGAGAATTCCTCTAATTAGTCTGCTCAGCATTTTATTCTGATTGACCTTTTCAAGGACACGATGACAGAAACTGCCGGAATCTCTTCTGCCTTCTGAAACAATAAATTGCATTTATTGAACTCTACTGCTGGAATCTCATACATCACTCATCACATAAAGGCAGAGCACATTCTATTTCCTATGGCTATCCAGTTCTGCATGCTGGAGAGGTGGCTTATATTTCCACGTGCCAGGAGCCCTTGCTCTTCTTCTATTCCACAAATATTTAAGATAAATAAGAATGGAAAAGGCTCTGCAAGGTATGCATTATCCTTATGCTTTGACTTTAGTATGCAAGGCAGGATTTAATCTGGGTGGAATCTCATCTTCTGAGTGTGCTGAACAACAGCACTATTTTCTAGCCAATATTGCTCACAATTGTGTTGTGTAAATCAGAGCTATCCTCCCTCAAGAAATAAAATCATCCAAACTCAGTCGTGCACTCGAGCTTCACAATTAAAAGGCACAGAGGTCAAAGGGGCTTCTTAAGCAATTGAGCTCACCTCATTCCAGAATGCTCCAAGATGGCTTCTTGTCTCCTGAAGCTCATTGCAATTTGCAGGGCACAAGAAGTCAACAAACTTTGCAGCGATTTTTGCCTTTGCACGTGACAGAAACCTTAAGAAGTGTGTTCTTTGTGCCATGCAGGAGAGAAAACACAAAGGTCCTGATTTGTTGCTTGTACTAAGCAAAATTCCACTGGACATCTCAGCTAAACTTAGGGAAAAAGCTTTCACCAAGTGAATGCATAGGAAAGAGGTCTTGGTTTGGAGCTGGGTTCATCATTCAATCACATCATGGGAGAAAATGAATCCCTTGACTTTGGAAAATTACTATTTCAGTTACAAAGGAGTATAATAAATTGTATGATCCTTTTGATCCCTGCACCTACTACACTCAGTGTGTGTAGGGAGAAAAACTGAAGCCAACCAAAATGGGTCTTGCTTTTGACCATTTTTGAAGTTAGTAAACTCAATCTGGTTTTGATGTGGGTGGAAGATCTCTCTTGAGAGGTCTCTAATATGTCACAGGAGATGTTACATTGTGTTGGGACATGGGAGGAAGAGAATGGTGATTGTTATCTGATCTTATAGGTTACTTTTCTCCTTCATATTTGTCTTATTTCCTCAGGGCTGTCATCAGAGGAGTTCAGGACAACCATATCTTTCTGGAAGAAAATGGAAAACTTCCCAGAGTCAGCAGCATATTTTCCATCTAACAAGGTAACTGACAGTAGAGGACTGCAGGAAAGAAGGTTGCCAAAGCCCAAAACACAAAATCTCATCCTCAGCAGAACTAAAACCAGACAGTTCTCCTTTAAAGCACCTCTGTTGCAAGACTATCACCGTAAAAATTTCCCAAACTTGAGGAAATCTGAAGATCCCACTTTACTATATGTTCACATCTTCTCTGAATGCAGGGCAAAGAGGAACTAGATGACTCACTGATAGTAAAAGCAAGATAGTTTGCTTTCTGTCCTAGCTTAGCACTGCCTATCGACACGTAGAAGGTGACCCACATATAGCAGAAATACACTGCTCTCACTTTTTGTCATCCTCGAACTGGCCACTTTGTGCTGGGGTCAACAGAATGGTACATTGCTGGGGGTTTTAGGGTGAAAAGAAGAGATGTCTTTTTTCCTTTCAGTAGGACCTTTACAGCACCACAGACTGCACATCACAGAATGAGTTTCCCATGACACTTCGGTTCTAGAACTGAATATGAAAATGCTGTCTTTGTACTCTGGTTTCCCAAAGCTACTTGTCTCAGTATTTGACTGCTTTTGGTGCTGCTTTCCATCCTGGAAGACGAAATCTTGACATACCTTCAGTTATTTAATTTGTAAACAGAGTGCAGAGGAATACATTTACTCCCACTAAACAGTAACCTCATAAGCAGCTCAGTGGGGCTGTTTGCAGAGTGATGTGGCATAATGTAATTCTAAACACCCTGAAAACCAGTCCAAACAGATCGTGCTTACTGAATACTTTCCATCATCATTTAAATCTGTTAAGAGAAAGAAAATGTGTCTTTACAAGAGACTTTTGCCTATTGTATTGCTAGTCCTTCTTTTCCTGGCAGTCTTACAGGGTTCAGCACCGCTTCATTATTTCAGTGTAACAAGAGTATCCATCTGACCATTTCTGACATACAGATACCCTCAGAGACCGCAGGTTTTAACACCAGGAAATGCAGAGGTAATAGAGTAGTGCCTTTCCCATTTACTAATCATTCTCTCTCCAAACTCTCCTGAAGTTGTTGCCTCATTGATCTCCACGCGTGACCGAAAGCGTTAAAAGCTTTCACGAGCGATTCGTTATAAGACGACATCTGGGGACATTACTACTTTAAACAACAGGGTCTGTCGGGGTGTAAAGCCCATTTTGAAGCGTTCCCGCTTTGGAACACCCCTGAGACTTCTACTTCCAAATCAGAGACTTTTTATCTGAGGACCTGACCCAGAAATGGAGCCAAGCGGAGCTGGGAGCAGGGAGCTGGATGCTGGGAGCGGTCCATGCCCCCAGCCAGGGGAAGATCTCCCCCCAGTGGCCACTCAGCTCCTCTCCTCCAGTTCATTTTTGGGGAAACACCCCCCCCACACCCACTTCAGCCTTAATTCCACTTTCTCGCGAGGCGGTGGGAGCAGCGGGTGTACCTCTGGCTGTAGGACTGTGTGGGTGTCCCCGGCTGCGGCTGTACTCACAAAGCTCTGCAGGTGCCTGCTGCCCCTGGCACAACCATTCCAGCTGGATTAAAGGCAGATCCAGACCTGCAGGGTGAATTTTGACACGCTGCTTTGTTCCTGTTCTGTACCTGTCTCCACTCACACTCTGCATTTCCCCCCCCCGCCCCTCACTTGCCACTCCTAAACAAGAGAGATGGGTTTTGTTGAGTGGAGTCAGAAAGAAAGACACCTCCACCACCTAATTCAGCAAAGGCACAAACTGTTCCCCAGGGCTGAAAAGCAGGAGACTGCTGCTGCTCCCCTCCTTACCCCTGCCCTTCACAGCCCCACGAGGCAGCCAGCTCAGCCCCCAGCCCTTGCAGGGCTGCTCCACCTCCTTGGTGTTGGTGTTTTAGCCATAAGGGTATTTTGGTGGCTAAATGCCCTTGGGAGATGTCAGGAAGTACCAGCCAGCCTCTTTCTTCAGCAGAGAAACACACACATATGGCTGGCCCCATGTGTAGCTGAGTTACCTCCTTGCTTCCCACTGAGTCACCCAGGCAGGTGCATTCTCCCAGCTCCAGCCAGGGCAGAAAAGGAGCTGGTTCCTCTCCCAGAGAAAACTAAAGGCAAAGAAAGAGATTTTTTTTTTTCTTGGGCAATTTGGAAGCGGTTCACATCCCCAAAATAAGTTTATGCAAAATGTTATTCTTTATGTTTATAATCTAATGGATCCAAACAAATTATTACACAGGGGTAAACCAGAACAGAAATATGCTGAGAGTTAGGCTGACCTGTGTCCCGTGGGACTCTCAGACTTGTCTTTCATGTGGTCAGAGGCTTTAGCGTCCTAGAAAGGATGGAACAGAAGAGGGTGAAATGGGCACAGAGCAGAGAGAAAACATTGGAATCCCAGGAAAACTAAATAACCCTTAAAATCTCTTCTATGTCATCATAACTTTTTCATTCATGTAAGATCTTTGTATTTTCCCTTTGATTCCTTTCTTTTACTAAGCGTTTTCTGTTCATGTTAATAAACTGAACAAACTGCTCAAACCTACAAAAATAAATTCAGTGAGAACAAAACTCCATCACTATTTAAATGGCACTGTACTTTCTAGCTCAATGAATGAGCCTATACTTCACCATGATGTCTTTTTTTGGACTAGTTGAAAAGCTTTTATAGGGAAGTGGAATTAGGAATGTTGGAAAATTCCCATTTCAAAAACGAGTCAATAACACTATTGGCAGAAACAATCACAAACAGTTGACTTTTGATATAATATAAGAATATTAGTGGATAGAGATACAAGAGTAGATTTTTGGCATAGACTCAGGCATTTCCTGGTGCTTTTCTGTAAAAAAAAACCCCCTCCAAACAAACAGTGTTAACAGTGTAAAAACTTCTAAGATTTCACCAGTAGGTGTTTTCAGACCGTAAAATTTAAGGGAATGTGCAGTTGGGAGACATCCTGAGTCATGAGAAGAACTAAGATTGAACAGATACATTTAACTTTAACTGAAATTAGGAAATGCCTTTATACTTCATATTTGCAAGTGTATGATGAATCCAGCTGCATTATAAGTAACACACAGGTAAAACCCATGTGAATTGGTAGAAAAGCTTGTAATAGAAAAAGGAATTATAGAGATAAGTAGCCTGACTCCTTGGATAGTCAGAAGTATCACTAAAGCTCTAGCAGTGTTGGATACAACACAACCCTAAGACAAACCACAGAGCTGCATGCCTCACCTGCTGGTTCCTACAATCCCCCACGTGAAGTTCTGACAGAGGCACGTGAGTCTCTTCTCTAGCAGGGTGGTAGCTGGTCGTGTGAGCAGGCAGAGCCAGGGCTGGGTCTGCTGTTACTCAAGGAAAGGAAGCATAATTCTTCTCACATTACCAGGTTGCAGCTGATAGTGGGGGTCTTGCAGATGAGCTCTGTCAGAGAAGACACTCCTCCAAACCCCCTTGCTAGACTAAGAGGACCCAGCAGCATCTGCCTGGGTCACAGGGCTCTCTGTGTGCCATCATCTGCAGGCTGGGACAGTACTGGAAGACTAACTGTAGACACCACACAAGGGAGTTTTGAGCTCAGGAGGTTGCTCTGAGTGATTTCCCCTAGCTCTGCCTGTATGTGTTCCCATGTCTGCGCTGCTGGAGCTCCATACCCTGTCTTATTCTGGAGCAGAGTATGGCCCTAGCTCCACCCTGGGGCACCTGCTTCTTGGGAACTACTGCTACCAGGGTAAGTAAAGTAGCAGAGGACTGACAAAGACTACACAAGTTGCCTGAAGCTCTGAGTAGTTTTTCCAGGAGTAGCATCTGCCTGTACATGAAGACAGAGCTGTAATGGATGCCCTGCTTTATTCCCTTTAGGCACATGAAATTCCTTTGATACTGGAGAACTTTATTTTTCCCCATGCCACTGCTTTGAACAAAGACAGGAATCCTGCACTTGTGGTCTGAAATGGTGAAAACAGTTGGCTTAGTCTGACCAATTAATATAACTCCCATTACTCCAAAACAGAGAAGAAAAAGGAGGTGAATCATTACATACTGCATCCCTTCTAAACCCAATGATCACATTGAGGCCTTCAGGGTCCCCAATATTTTGCTTTCAAACTGAAGAGCTTGAAGTGTCTTTATCACTCGTACCTGGCCAAAGTCACATCTACCTGTTCTGTGACTCCTGCTCATAGCTATCATTAGATTTTTCAGTACGTGTGTGTGTTTGGGCAGTTTTGCTGTTCTCATTCATGTGGCACAGCACTGTGAGGGGCCAGCAAGGCAGGGGCTGGCAGCCTGTCCTGTCCCTCTGTCCCAGACAGGAGTGGGGCAGCTGGAGGCACCAAGACAGCTCCAACCCCCAGCATCAGGCACTTCCTTGGGGAGGGGAACAGGCCAGGCAGGAATGGTCAGGGTTGGTGGTGCCCTCACAGCCCTGTAGCAAAACTGTGAGAGTGGTGATGATGGAAAAGAGTAGGCCATGATGGTGTGGACTACTCCACATAAAAAAACCCCAACTAGTTTCACATACACAGTGTCAGAGCACCTGAATCCCAGACTTACCCAGGAGAGATGATGGCAATGATGGAGCCTCATGTTGCTCAGAGGCTGGAATCTGCTGCCACTGATGGAGATTTCTGCCTCAGGAATTTGTTAGCTCTCTCCAGAGGCACATCCTATCAGAGAGACAGTTAGCAGATGAAAAAAAAAAAAACAACCCCACAGTGGATTTTAAAATACAGAACCTTTATTTTTTCTCATGGGCTAATTAGAAACATGCCACAGATACAGAACCAGAGGCATATGTAAAGTTCTGAGTCAGATATAAAAGATTATCTGAAGGAAAAAAAAGCCTGCCTTTTCCGTTCAACAACACAGGGCTTGTGCAAGTTCCTAGTTATTTCATTCAGGAAGAATCAAAGTTTCCTTTCAGCCACAGAAAAACATTGAGCTCTGACTCTTTGTGTAGCCAAACACAGTGCTAGCAGCAAGCAGTCATGCTGATTCAACCAAAAGGATTATTTCCAATATTTCAAGAAACACTTAAATGACAAAAGACATTGAAAAAGAAAAAGAAATTCCTCCAGTCCCAAGGAGGTTTCTTTAGGTGTAGGGTTTGATATGAAACTCATTAATGGGGGGAACCACTCAGAATGTCTGCAGTCTCCTTTTGGGGTCAGTGATGATCCCTACAAGAAGATGACTGCTTTGACTCACACTGCAGAGGCTCTTTCCCCAATTTATACAGCTACTCCTTCTGGTGAAGGCCACACACAATTCTCAGAAGTATTTTCTACTCCACTGTGTTAATCCAGATGACCAAAGAAAAATTAGAAGCATTCTGGAAGAATCTTTTAGCTAGATTTTAAACTTCCTCTTTAATATGCAGCTTGCTGAGGCACAGAACTCAAACCATGCCCAGCAGGACCTGCAATGATGATAGAACAGGTCGTGCTTGCCAGGTGGTAGAGCCATTGTAAGATGCTACACCTGGTCAGCAGACATCGGTACGGAAAATCCTGTGACTTGAAGAATATCCCATTATGCTTGATTTTTAGATTCTTGAAAACAGGATGAGCAAAGAGAATCCTGTGCAAACATCAAGGCCAGCCACGATTTTATTAAGGAAAAACCAAAAAAGGACCATATTCTGAACTTACCACTAGTTGTTATCAAGCCATCTCAGTTTGCTCAGAGCAGCTGCAATGCACAGCTCCCAGGAGGCTGCCTCCAAAATCTTCATGGCTCCAATATTAAGCTTGAACAAGCTTGCAACTTCCATCTACCTCAACAAGCTTTCTACTTCAGCTATCTTACGATATCTTCAGCTATCTTTGGAAGAGTACACTGGAAACGATGAGAACAAAGGCCAAAAGCGATGATGAAATAAATTAGCCATTCACTTTGAAGTTTGAACCTTCCAGACTCAGAAAAGAGCAAATAGTGACTGACCCAGAACTCAGGGAATTCCCATAGGAATAAATGCATCTGGTCACTAGGTGTCAGCCTTGCCTGTACCAGGAGGACACTGGACCTTCTCCCAGTCCCAGTGAATAGATGCTACTCAGTACTACAAATCATCTTAGCAGGCTTGTGATGTGGGGAAAGGAGCCAAGGAAGCTGTTGTTTGTGTGAGATGCTCATCCACCTGGCGATAAAATATTTGTTACCCTCAGGTCTGGATGCTGGAAACAACAGCACGTTCCTCTCACGCTGAGGAGATGTGACTGGAGGTCGACTGCAGAGACAGCAGAGGAGTTAGGCTCTCAAACAATGACTAAATCAGCAGGGTACAAGCAATGAATCAGTAGCTGTTTTGCAAGCCTCACAATATTTACTGTTTAGAAGCGCCAGCTCCTGGCATAATGCCATCCCATGAAAACGCTGCCTCCCACTTCTTCAGTCTGCTTCTAGGCTTGGTGGATACAGGAACAATGCTTGGAAACAAGATCCCTGCAGGGCTGAAAACCCTAAGGACAACAAAGAAAGCCTAAAATGTATTCTTTAAATAATTTATTGAATACTTACAGTCCGTAACAGTACAGTCAGCAAAAACAAAGAGTAATTAAACACGCAGCGGAGCTGCAGCGGTGTTTGCAGAATGCTCCTGTTCCTGAGTTGGGATCTCTTCCATACCTTGATTCTCCCGTTCCCAAGTCTGCCCAACTTATCTTTTCTGTCACCAGTGCCCACCATGGCAGCCCAGCTGCATGTCAGTGCCCATAGGGGCTCTGCTGCCACTGTGGTTTCCTACCAGGCTGCGAGCCAAGCCCTGCAGCCCAGCTGAGTGCAGCCATTCCCACTGGGGAAACCGGCAGTTTTCACAAGATGCAGAAAAATGACAGGTTTTTACCCTCCGTTTTGATAAGCTTTACCACAATAAGGACAAAATCCCAGCATCCCAGTGTTTCCATCTCCTCAGACACACACAGAGAAACTGAGCCGGGCAGGGTTTTGCAGCAGGTTGACAGCAGCACCATGGTAATGTGTTTCCTGATCATCTCACAGTAAATACCTGTCTCTAGTGATGCAGCTGGAAGGGCTGGAGCCTTCCAGTCACACCACCACCAACACAACCCAACAACAAAGTCACAACCAGCCCAGACGTTTTGCAAGTCCTAGAAATCAGGGAGGCAGCAACGTCAGACAAGCCAAGTCCAACATAAAACCAGTAGAATAATATTTGGACTGGAACAGTCTCAAGCCCAGGGCATGGCCCGTACCCAGACCGCCTGCTGTGGTGATTAGAGCAATTGCCTGGCCAAGAAGAAAAAAGCAGAACGAAGGGTAAGTGATTGCCTGTGCTCTAAAAAACAAACACATCCAGGGGGTTTCAGGAACCCAGAAATCCCCGAAAACAGGAGAAATGGCAAGTCCAAACCTGTGGAAGGATCAGTCCTAAATCTTTGACACAAACAACACAATTCATGACAGTAGTTGCAGGGAGGACCCTGAGAGACACTGCACTGCATGTCCTCAGGGAGCAGTGAGCCAACATCTGTGGCTCAGTCTCCTTCTCCAACCATTGCAAGCACCACTTGCTGAAGCTGAAACCTCAGAGGGGCAGTAACCCTCCTCTCCCATTTTTTCTTTTGCAAATTCACATGACTTGGAGTTCCCCGCTTTGCTTACAGAGGAAACAGAGATTAGAGTCAGCACAAACATCAGCAACTTATTACACAAAGGCCAAAGAAGGTAGGCAGCTGAATTCTGAATGGCAGCATCAGCTCAGGGCTGGGAGCTGGGAGTCACCCACCTTGACAGACAGAGGCTTCCAGGTGGGGATGCCACTGATTTCTGTCTCCTGGAAAAAGCTGCTGCCTCCAATAATTGTAAAATAACAGTGTCTGATTGCCAGCATTTCACCTCCTGGGGCACCCAGATGGCCTCTGACTTGCTTTTTATTAAATAGTATGGTTATTTTCAAGGACAAACACAACCCAGTACACCAAGCTTCCAAAGTGCCCAATCCACGCTGGTGAAATGTGGATCCCTAAGGAGAAATCTGACACATTAACTTCTGTCAAGGTTTAGAGTCAGGGCTGTCTGCTACTCAAACCAGGGCATTTTCAAGCATCTTGGGTCACTGAAAACACAGAGAGGGATACAGAAACTTCAGTTTTGAGTGTACCCGAGTGTGTGCTAGATGCTAAAACTACTGTCACAGGCAGGGGAGCCTAGAGTGCAATTTAACTGCTGATGTGTCTGCTCCAGGATAAACACAGTGGCTCTCGAGGCTCCACTGTCTCAGTCAGATTACTACTGACTATGAAATGAGCTTAAATAACTGTCTGTATGTGAGCAAGGGAAATGGACACTTGCATTAATTTTGACATTAAGACAACACCTCACTGTACTAAATTTATAGGGAACTTGGATTCCAACTTTTGAAGCTCTGAACCAGAGAGTTCACATCCAACACATTCAACAAAGTAAAGAAAGTATCTCCCTTTCAACACAGTAAAGAAAGCATCTCCCTTGTCAGATACTGAGAGGGAATTAATTTTCTTAATTTAAGGTACTCCACATTGTGAGCAAGGCAAAACTACACCAGCATCACAAAAAGAATCCACAGAGAACTAATCTACTGTAAATTGACACGTCAACTTATTTTTCATAGACTGCTCTGTGTACACAAACCTCTACTTGTCATTAACTGCCCAAGGATGAACAATAAAAATATGAACTTCAAGAACTAGCAGACTTTCAGGCCAACCTGCCCATATTTACAGATTAGAGGCCAGACAGGACAACCTTATGAGGAGACAGAAGGAGTCTTACTGAGGCTGAGTTTCCAAAAGGGCAAAGGAGAGACTGACTTGGGCATTGAAGCACTGAACACAGAATTGCCCATCCACTCAGACTCATATCCAGCGTGTGCAATGCTGAGTTAAGTGCACACACCCCCTTCCTGGAGCGCTCCTTGGCTCAGAATAAACTCCAAATTCATTGCCCAAAGGCCCCTCCAACCCTAGGATCTACAAGGTTAACAAGTAAACAACATTGCTGTTGACATTTTTAACAACAAAAGCAACACCAGTCCAGGAAACTCAAGCCACGAAAAACCCCCTGGTATAAACAGATGCAGGAACGATCAACACTTTTCCTGCTCCAGAGGCACATAAAACAAGCAGAGTTTCAAACCCAGAGTGGGCCAGACAGGATGACACTGTGAGAATGATTGAGCCCTGTAGTTCCCACCACTGCAACAGGAGGAACGAGAAGAGACCTTGGGAAGATGCAGATGCAAGAGAGGGAGTGTTAACCAGGATACAGAATAGATCTGAGGATAGTTTGCTTCCACTGAACCCAAGAATTCTTTAGACAATGCCATATATTCTGCTACAAAGGACCGAGATGAGCCACCTGGGCTGGGAGATGAAGGAGCTGAAAAAGTTCACAGTCTTCCTCTAATGGGTAAGAATTCTGTCACACCTGGACTTGTAACTGCATCTTTTCCCAGCCTCAACTGTAACAATAAAGTGAAGTACAGTGAGTTATGTTAAACTATTCCCATCTGATCTTCCATCAGGAAATGTTAAGAAATAAATCTGCAGATGGAATATGCAGAGAGATAAATAAATATATATATATATATAAAAAATATGGCCCTTTGGGACAGACACAGCATCTTTCTTACCTCAGACATATGTAAATGTAACACTTAAATACTTAAAATACAGACCTTGGGCAACAATTTCAAGGTGGAGATGATGTTTTTTCCAGAACTTGCGAGCGCTGAACACTGCAAACGCAGCTTTGCAACGGCGGTTTAGAGTTTAGCAATAAAGCAGAAAATAAAATAGCAATGGGAAGCTATCTTCCTAATTGATCACTTTTATATGACTTCCTGGAGCGCCAACATCAATTATGCTTGTATGTCAAAACAATGTTGGCACGCTGCCAGCAAAGATACAGATCAGCACCGCTGATTTATTCATTTATTCTTTTTTTGGGGAATCAGTGAATGGTACAGTCACCTGTTGGTTATTAAGCACTAATATTCTAATAGGAAGTATAATGAACTAAAAGTTCAGCGTATCTGTTGTACGTAAAAGTGAAAGGCAAAACACATATATTGTAACTTGTTTGGAGTCTGAGGCTAGCCACCTGCAAGCATAGTGGTGTCTGGCTGCTGTTCGTAGTGTCTATCTCATGGGAAATAGGTGATTTCTATTTATCAAGGTATAGTAGAGCAAGGTATGCTCTCTTTCAGAGGCCTTGATCTTGATGTCAGTCTCCCCTACGTAATCACTTTTATCAAAGAATCAAAAGCATGCTGCTGTTGATTAAAACACTGACATGACTTTCCCAATATTGTGGCACAGACACCGTTTCTTTTCCTCAGCTCCTTGATAACCCCTTTCCGGTTACAGCAAATCGGGTGCTCGCATTGTTGCACATGAAAACCCCTCTATCAAAACAGGATATCCCAGGCAACCGTTTATCTGGTGAACATGAGAACATGGTACATGCTCCTAAGCAGAGACGATGGCCTTAGATGCCACCACTGCCTTAGTCTTGCATCAGCGAGCTTGACCCTCATGTAAACAACAGTCCACGGGCAGACTGTTCATTACAGATTTATTAGAAACCTTGTCAATAACTTACTTGTGCTTTTGAGAATTCTGCATTTGGTTGCCAGGAGACTGGTGTTCCTGACGAGATAAAACGAGCAGGAAATCCTCTATAGCCTTGCCACTTTTTTCACTAGTAAATAAAAATCAGAACAACCGTTATAAAATCCTAGCTACTGTAAACAGAAGTGAGGAGAAAAAAAAAAAAAGACAAGCGTTGCATATTTTAAATAAAGCAACACACGGCCCTTTTTGCCCTCTCCAATTAGAAGATGATAAAAGATCACCTTTATAAAGTAGAATGACCGGATTTTGTGGAACGTGGCTGTTTTGGCTCCAAGGTATTTGTAGAGTTAGAGTATCAGAGCCAGGATACAGCTGCCTTGTGACTAAGACGTCGTTCACTGAATAAGTGCTATCCAATCCCTCGACGTCACCAGACATCTGTTTCCTGTTTTCATTCTTTCTTTCACTGTTATCATTTTATCCCAGTTACCCTTTCACCTGAAAACCATTTGGAACCCTACAGAAAGCAGCGCGTGCACGCGTGTGTATATCAAAGAAGTTGATTGGGGGGGGGGGGAAGAAAGAAAAAAGAATTGCTGAAAGCAATTTGTTCATTTTAATACAAAGAGCAGGAGTGGAAACAAAGTTGCTTTCCCCCTTCCCTCCTCCCCAAAATACACAATGATACATAAACACTTTTGTCTTCTGGTCTTCACTAATATGACTAACTTCCTTCTTCGCTTCCAGTTAAGTAGCTTTCCTGTTGAGTACCCACCACCTTCACAAAATACAATTGTGAATTGATTCATAAAAACAGAAACATTATGGCACAAATAAGGGAAGGCAATAAATACTCTTCCCCCCCCTCCAACTCCTTCCCAAATGGAGGCAGTAGTATTGTAATAACAAAAAAAGAAAAAAAAAAGTAAAAAAAAAAAACAACAACCCCAAACTATTGCTTGTCATGTAAGGTTCCAAACCAACAATCATCAGGATGCAGAACAGGATACATCTAAAGTGAGAAAGTTATTTACTTCATATTCAAGTTACCACCAGCTATGCTCCTTTTGGCACACAGTATTATTCTGAATGTGCCAAAAAACCTGTTGTGCACCTTATAAACTATGAATGTTAACACCACCGAGACCAAATTCCTGCTATTCACAAGCCAGTTTTATATTGGTGTTGTTTTGCTCTGTTTCTCCTACACTCAAACCTCCAGTCAGGATAATGGCCATTACTGATAGCATCTAACTAACACACATTAGCAACAAACAATAGAAGCCGAGGAGTAAGTTGTCCAAACTTAGTGAATTTCCATCATTAATCTCTGGATTTCAGATTCTTTCATCAGCATGAGGGTAGAACACTTGTTTTATTTTGATTTGTGATTACAGATGGTCATATTAATTGACAAGGCAGGTTGTTGAGTGTAGCAAAAATCTGAGCTTTATCCTCTTCTTGTTATTCTCTGAAAGAGAAAGAAAGTGTTTTAGAATTTTTTCTTCCCCACCCCCTCACTGCCTCTCAAGGCACAGCAGTGAAACACAGGTGTTACACAGGAGATTCTGCCACTCCCAGGGCTTTCCTTAGGAGCTGGGATGGTTTGGAAGCTACAGGAAACTCCAAGTAGCATTTCCGAAGGCACATGAAAATTGGAAAGCAAGACTTGTGTTCTGATCTTCTGGACAGATTCCTGCGTCCTATTAACCAAACCATCCCTCATTTAAAACCAGATTCAGCTTCCATTACAGCCCATGAAGCATCTCATTAACTTCTGAGGAGTCAGAGCAAATTCCAACAGAGTAACTTGGGTCTCTTCTCTCATCTTGCAATTTACTGCTTGGTTCATCACTCCCAGTGCTCAATCCTAAACTTCCATATGAAAACTCAAACACTCTTGCATGGTAATAACACAGTATTCTGGGGAGACTGAGGAAACAACAGTTGTTGGAAGATGCTTTCAGATTGTAGCAAGTTGGTGTGATTAAAATTATGTTTTCCATAAAAACAAATTTGTTCAGGACTTTTCCCAACATCTGAATTGGCCAACTGTCACATACACAAACTGGGATAAAGCTGGAAACTGAATCCTAGGTGTGTACTTTGTCTATCACAGCTCCACCCTTCACAGCCTACTGCCATTACCTAACACTCACTGGCTCTGGATGCTGCTACAAATTTTTGATCATGGCATGACATTTGCGTCTGGACAAATTTTTAGTTGAATTAAATTATTTTTTTAAATAAATGGCTTTTATTATTCAAACAGAAATAAGATAGCTTCCCCACCCCAAATTCAGATAGAAAGTTCTCT
This sequence comes from Actenoides hombroni, assembly GCA_024336885.1. NCBI lineage: Eukaryota > Metazoa > Chordata > Aves > Coraciiformes > Alcedinidae > Actenoides > Actenoides hombroni. The sequence goes on along the minus strand of WUAM01000143.1, from coordinate 14,583,703 downwards.
TAACTGCACACTCTGCCTTTCTTAACTCCATCTGAAGGAGCGAGACAAAACCCAAGACCTCTCAAGTTCTAGTGCAACCGATGGCAGTGGCAAACTCCAAAACATTGCTATGGAATTGAAGAGGTTCATGAATTCCTCTGTTATTTCTGGTTATTTTTAATTTTCCCCATCTAAAATAGATGGTCTACCTCTTAAGAGGTATTCAAGATACCATTGTCTAAAACAGAAGTGAAAATGTTCTGTAATGATTGTAAAACTAATAGTTTTGTACAGCCATGTTTCTGATTTTAAACTGGGAGAAGGGGGAAGTAGAAACTAAGTTACTCTTTGGAGTCATCCTCTGAAAGAAATGCAAAGTTGAAACATTTTGTCTGGGGAAAAAAAAAAACCCAAACCAAACCAACTGAGAAATGATAGTAAGAGAAAGTGTCCAAACACATGCTTTATGTAGGACTCCACTCTGTTCCCAAATGTTCAGACTTTTCATCCACTGCATTAGGACACTAAAAAAGCTGAAGTACACCAGAAGATGACAGAAACAAAAATGTATGTTTTGTCTAGTATAACGGGAGCCTTAAAAAAACAAACACCACTTTGTATCCATTATTTCATACCCAGATGTTTCCTGTACACCTGCAGTTGTCTCCAGTCCCGAATTCATGAGCTGTAGTATTTTAACAGCCTCTCATCGGTTGGCTTCAGAATTTTCTTGTCTGCCATGTTTACGATCCATCCTGGAGCGAGACCAAAAAATATCTGTCTAGGATCCTTGCGCGTGCTTAACATTTTGAAGAGTTCATCCTTGGTTATGTCTGGTAAGACGTAGCCATATTTCTTGGCAAGTTCAAGCCTGGCTTCTGCAACCTTCGCTGGATCCGCCAGGTACCCACGGCTGCTGGCACCTGTGTAGTAAGGGAGGAGATCTTCGGGCGGAAGCATTCGCTTCGGGATGGGCTGGCCGCGCAGGAAGAACACGACTGGCTTGCACAGGATTTCTGTGGGCAAACACGAGAGGCAGTGAGCTCCCCTGCTTTATAACACAGACTCAAAGGCATTCAGCGACGCCTCCTTATTTAGAATTCTGCGCTAAATAAATTATTGAGCTCTTATTAAAAAGTGTCAAGCAAAAAACCCGATTTGTAAGAGTATTCTTGTACAGAATGAGACAGTGGTTTACAAGTTTCACTTATCCGACCAAATTATTCTGTTTCAGTTAATATTTATAGTGACAATCTGCATGAATCATTATTTCTGAGACATTCAGGATGCCAACTTTGGAAAGACACAGTAACTATGCTAGATACTGCCCTTTAAAGGGCTGCCTTCCAGGTCAGAAGCAATGCATTTGGGCTATTTACACAGTGTACCAACCACTGTCAAATTCAGTGCTCATGAAAGTATTTTAAATAAAGCATCAAAGGCACGTGCACCTATTTAGTCATTTGTGTCTGTTCCCTCCTCCTCAACTTTTACTGAATTTGGCAAATAGACACGTCAGTTCTTTTTTAACCTCAGTATTTTGGTTATTTTCTGGATTAAAAAGAAAAAAAGACCTTGTATCACTTCAGGGTTAACATCTTGCACACTGAAAATGTCTATTCCTCTTGCTCCCAGCCTCATTCACACATGAAAGCTCTGTTATTGTCAATAAAAACTGCATGAATGTATATTAGGCAGGATGCAGCCTCAAGCAAAGCAAAGCCACATTCTTCAGTGAAAGTGTTCTGAAAACAATAGCCATTTTGACTGGAACCATTCTGAGCTTCTGCAGCTTAGTTATTTCCTCACTTGAACTGGAAAAGCATTTTAAATTAAAAATACAAACATCCACAGTGATTTTCAAATTATTTTTTTCCACCCTGAATTTTCTTTGCATTCTTAAGCATGTGAGAAAGTTAAGATGACAAAAATTAAAAGAAATAATATTTTATTAGTTCCTCTATTTACAAAGCCACTTGGGTTTCTTGAACTGGCTGACTGGTGAATGACTAACACTGGCAGGGCTAAACAGGGTTAAAAAAAAGGCAAAAGTGAGGATGCAGTTCACATTTTTACAACAACGTGTTGCTGAAGCTTTTAGAAGTGAAGTGGTGGATGATTTTCCAGTAACAACTATGTTTGAAACTTTGATATAGGTCATTTAATCTTTGCAGGTTTAAAAAGAAAATAAAAAATTTTAAAAAAAGGTAGAAATGAAAAGCAATTCTTACCCAAACTCCTTGGATCGTAGAAGGATGTTGTTACAACCCCTCCATTTTTTTCAATGGCTGCAATTGCCAATTCAGATGCCCTCTGCACTTCAATATTTACCTTTGCTGAAAAAATATCAGCACCCTGTAGATTTCAACACATATTAGGGTAGCATTAAAATGAGTATTTTAGGACATACATTTTTTTCTTCTCTGCAAAATATTATCATGTGTCTTTTCCCTGGACTAAGACAGGTAACTGCTATCACTCAGTCACCTGGGTTGAATGAGAAAAACCACCCAAATCTGCCTTGCCAGAATATCTGTACATTCTTTTCAGTACATTCTGGCCATCTGTTGTGAAAGACTTGTTCAAACTCTTGTTCTGTGCTCTTAAGCTCTCATTTTTGCAGTCTCCCAGCTCTTGGAAGGCCACCCTGGGTTTCTGGCTAACACACAGTGCCCTCTAGTGGATTTATCATCATAAAAACTTCACAATAAGCTAATTGAGAAAAGCGAAGATGCTTCCTCACCAGGGGAAGGCCAATCTGAGAGCCTGCTATGGGGAAGCTCTACACTGCCTGATGAACCCAGTGTCTCGTAGACGTACCTCCTCCACCAGCTGCACACCATAGTCCCTCTTGAGAGGCTGCACCGTTACCCCTCTGGCGTTAGTGAGCTGGGTTAGGTCAATGGGTTGCGTGGGGTCCACTCTACCCAAGTCAATCAGGTACTGCAGCCTCTGGAGGCTGAGCGGTTGGTACTGACGCCGGCGGCTGGGGAGAGGGAGCGGAATCAAGCAAGGAGAAGCAAACAGAGGACTGAGAATTGCAAACACAAACCCCAGTTACAGCCCCAGGCTCCGTGAGGAATTCCGGTTTGCTCCCACACCCCCACTTCCAACGTGACATTAATCACTTCGCTGTTGCTGAGCAGGATTTACTCCAGAATACCTCTCGACCTCTGACTGGTTTAAGGAAGTAACAAGAGATGAAGAAATGAAAGTGCCACCGTTTCCTGGTAAGCCAACAAGATTCTAAAGAGCTACCATCTTGAGAGGGAATCCAGCTCCGTAGTTTCATGGTAACATTCAGAAAAATCAAAAAAACCCCACCCCAAAACAATACACAGGCAAACCCAAATATTGTCTCCTCCCATACAAATGTAGTCAGGCTATCAGCCAAACCCCACACGTGCTCCTGCACAGCTTATCTCTGCCAAACAAGATTTTTCAGTCTGTTACCACTGTACCTGACAAGTACTGAATGGGATCTTCCTCAAAATACTACCAAGGAAGAGAAATATTGAGAAAATCTGCACTGACCCAGATCCCCAAAGGAAGCTGGAATATCTCCTCAATGACCATTAGCTTCAGCAGAATCTGCTTCTGCGTTTTACGAAGTTCTAACTTCACAAACCAATTCTCAGAACAGTTTTCCCCATCCCAGTCCCTTTGCCTACCACAGACCATTTACACTGGTGCTCAAAACTCTCTCATACAATCAGATTAACCACTGAGACTGGAAATATTTAAGTGGTAGCAGAAAAACTGAGCAGCTTATTTGTGTTACTGCCAGGCTAAGTAAGAAAGACAAACAGCAGAATTTGCACTGCCAGACAGTTCCGAACAGAGCTCCATAGAAGCTCAAGGGGAGGAACACCAGTGCAGGCAGAAAACAGAGTGAGGTGAAGAAAGACAGGCAGAGAGATTGTTCAGCCTGCTCCCAATCCTGCCATGAGAGTGTCTCTCAAGTGCACTTACAACGTTCACTAGGAAAACATTTACAGTAGCCTGACACTGAAATTTGGCAAACAGTGAAAAGAAATTAGTCTCTTTTTTGTTTCCACAGGCTGTCAGATCTGCTTAAAACCAGCAAGACTCCATTAATTTCTTGTCATTGCAGAGGCTTGGATTGCTGTTGGTTATTCATGATGTTATGACCACTGTTGGTAACAGAAGCTCAGTGTCTGCATTCTGCAGCATTTTCTTTGTAGGACTGTGGCTCTACAATCCATCTTCAGCTGTCAAAAGTGCTTGTCATTTACAGTAACTCAATCAAGCAGGAGGAAATTACAGCACTTGGAAACAGAGTTTGAGGCACACTTCAAAAGAAGTAAGACTCAAAGAAAATCTTGAATAACCAGGACAGGTCTGTAAACTACAGTGTGTGCATAAAGAATGGAAATAGAAAAATGCAGGGCTATTAAATGAAGATATAACAGCAAATGAAGCATGAAATCAAACTGCAAGTTTAACAATTCACAAACACACATTACTCTCTTCATTCTTGAACTGTCTGGAAAGTGTGGCATGGTTCTGCTACCACTGCCTGTAACAGCACTGTACGGGGACAGAGCTTTCCACAACCATACCTAAAAGCAACAAAACGGTTTGTGACCACACATATCATCTTGGGAAACAAGACCAGCTTTAAACAAACAAACAAACTTCAAATATCCAAATTTTGTCAGTGTAAGTGAAGGAAATGAAGAAAACACTGGCATACAGCTCCCCAGCTAAGAGCAATGACTGAAGAAAAGTCATGTTAGGAGAATAATGTTCTATGTTAAAAAGCTGGAAGATGGATGTGGCACAAATAAGCACGGTGTGAAAAGATGAAGGAAGTGTCAAACAAGGCAGAATGCCTGAGGTGAAAGATGACTGAAAAGCCTCATCCAGCAGATCTGATGTTAAAGAGCTTGTTAAGATCCTAGGTGGAACAGATGGAGTACAGACAGACAAAGGCTGCAGCGTTGCAGGGCTAAAAGACTAAAGTCATGAAGAGAAGCAGAATTGTTTGACTAGCAGCAGATCAGAGCTTCAGGTGAATAAAGCAAAGACAAACAACAAAGCAAGGCTCTGGATTACACTTCCACACCAAACATCCACACTCGAGTCTGAACATCCTCACTCATGTCAGCGGAACCATTCCCAGCTTATCTGCTGTGCAGAGAGAGAGAGAAACAAGCACATATGGAGGAGGGGCTCAGAGGAGAAATACACTGTACTGTAGGAAGAAGGGCAGCCTGCTACGTACGAGGGATAAAAGTGAAAATAAGCAGAGCTGTGGAACAACAGAAAGTGAATTCATTAACAAATTCTCTCACAAGAAATGATTCTGCTGGTAAGGAAGCTAACAATGGGAGGGGATCTGTCATTTTTAGTTAGGCCTCTTTTGGCATATTAGATACTGGCTTTGGGAGAAAGCTGAGGGAAAGCAGACAATGATTAATCTGAGTAAACTTACCTATGTCCCTCATTAAACCCGTATTTCGGTATGGCCAAGTAAAAAGGAGTCTGACCCCCCTCAAAGCCTAAGCGGGGCCGATTTCCTCTTTGCCTTTCTCCTTTGTGACCTCGACCACACTTCCTCCCTCTGTATCTTCCACGGCCACGTCGTCTCTCCTTGAAAACAATCAATGCTACATTTCATCAGCTACCGTGGAGATAAGTTATCTACAAAACAACAGACTTCAGAAATACAAACAATAGAGCAAAATAGCGATTCTTGATGAAAAAGTAAGAGATGGCTCTTCTGTCAGGGGAAAAACAATCAGAAAAGCAGTTAATGTGATTTTTGCACAGCTCTAAGCAGGCACCACAGATAGTCTGGAAGTTTATATGAACACATATTGCAATAAAAGGAATGCCAGTATTTAACCCTACCTTTTACACACTGCACTTGCCAAATTAGAGAATCTTCCTGAAATAACTATTGATATTTCCTCCTATTTCATGAGAAAACTGCTCAGTGCTTGAAAGTTTCTGAACACTGACAATGAAAAAAACCAAAACCAAACAAGAAACTAAAAAAAAAAAAAAAAAAAAAAGTCAATTCTGCTTCAAGGGGCAGGGGAACAGACTATGCTGTGTACACATATAATTCTTTTCATAGACTCAGACTTTCTAAAAGCTGCAGCTGTTGCAATTGCCACTGACTGCAAATCAAAAGAGAAGGTTGTCTTTATTGTAAGAACCTTTATTATTTTTAAAATTAAGGCTGTGAGACTAAGGTGTTAGTTTCCTGAGAGCTTTAAAGCAGCACTGCAGCCTGAAGTAGCAGTTCAGCAAGCTCCTTGCACTCCCCTCCTGTCTGTGCCAGTGCGAGCACTTGCACAGCTAAATGGTGAACGGGATCAGAGAGATAAGCAAAGGTAAAATCTTGGGGTTTTAAAAATAAATTTAAAATCCAGGTCAGTTGCACCACTCAGCACAAGTCCCGGGCATGCAAATACCCATAGGATTACAAAACAGGCAGCAAGCAAGGGTGGAAAGGAGCAGCTGGGAGTGACCGCTGTTAAATGAAGAGATGCAAGCTCGTTCTGACCTAACTAATGAAGTTTTCTGTGTAAAGTGGCTTCATTTAATTAATATACCAAAGAATTTGCAGCACTAAAGCTCACTCTGCTTTCTTCATGATTTGTCAAGGACAAGACAGAGCCACAAGCTGTGGAACCCTTACTGCCATGTTGCAAATGGCAGAGTTCACTGTTCAGCTCCAAGAGGCACAGTCACATCCCTATGTTGATTTGATGGACCCATCTGATCTCAAAAGTTTGTCCTATTTAAGCTGACGTTCAGAGGAACGTGAGTGCACGTGGAAGGAACAATGTCACGTTCAAACTTCAAGCAGCCCTAATCCCACAAATCACCCTACGCAGTCAGACTGCTGCACTGAGTGAAACTCAGGCCTGGAAGCTGCTCATCACATCACGGTACTTGATTATTAGCCTAACATCACAAAGACAAAACAAAAATAAAATCTTTTCTGCTCTTCATTGTGGCTGTAGGATTTCCAAAGTTGTGAAGAACTTAATGGGCATTGGTATATTGGGAGAAAAGTCAGTTTTGTGCTAGATTGGGCCATTCCTGCCACCAAAGGAAGCTGACTTGTCCCCAGCACACACTCTAAGCTTCTTTCCTCGCAGCTCTTCTTGTGCTGTCAGAAGCAGTTGTTCAGCTCAGCGTTGGACAGGTCAGGGAATTAAACTAGATGAAAGCTGTTTCATCTAAGTAATCTTCAGCTGCTCTAGCTCCCCACACAACCTCTAGCAGCAGGACAAACTGCACAGTGGGTGTGAGCACCCAGAGGCAGGGCACAGCCAGCACACCCCTGCTGGCAGCTGCCTGTGCACCCAGCACATCTCAGGGTGACAACACAAGCACACCAACAGCACCTGGTCACAAACGGGATGTACTCTGCACAGGGACCAGACTGCAGGTTGTCAGAGGAGCCAATCAAAACATTTGATGTTAAAGAGCTTGTTAAGATCCTAGCTGGAACAGATTTTTTTCCAGCAGCAATTGCTGGTTCTGTGAAGTCAAATGCTCTTAAATCTGCTTATTTGAGAACTTCAGTAATCACAGAATAAAGCTGTGAGACGCTAAATATCAGAGAAGCAGAGCTGAGGTCCCTTGTATAACCTCTACATGAAGGCGAACAGCAAAAACATGGGGAAAAAAACCACTTGTTTCCTAGATGGAGTTGCAAGTTATTTGATGAAGATCCAGTGAGTGTATAAAAATCTCCACTTTCAAAATAAAAACAAACAAAAAAACCCCAACAACTCCAAGAGCTACCTTGAAAAACAGGAAGTCCTGAGACTAAACACTATCAAGAAAGCATCAGTTCTTGTAAACCTCGAGTTCATATTATCTCACAACTTCTGGATGCTAAGCCTGAAAATAATGGTTTTGGAGCCAGGACTGGTTTGAAAAACCTTAAGAATTACCACTCAAGCCCTGTGCTGGCTGCTTCTTCCAGCTCCACTTGACCCTGGCCACGCTGGGAATTCCCAGCTCCAAGTGGAGTAACTCGACAGGACAACCCCAACAGCTGCAGGCAGGGAGAATTCCCATTCTCTCGTCAAGGGTTTACAGGGTTGAAACTACGCAGCAGTCACCAGCTCTGCAGGTATCTCTAGGGGGCCTTGAGCACTCAGAGAGTCCTTCTGTTTCGTGCTCCCTGTCACTTCTCTATTCCTATGACTTTAGCCCTTGAACCTCATCCCCCCTTTCGATGACTTCACCCAAACCAGGGGGGCTTCTTCCTAGTTTCTTTTCCTTATTCCTCTATACATTACAAGGAGACAGGGAAGATAACATTTTATTTTCAAGAAAGCAACAGTAACAAGAATTGCAGGCTGGCATCACATTCCTTTTCTTTTAAAGCTTTTAACCTTTCTTTTCAAGTGCACTACCCCTTCCCATAAACATTCAGTATTCCATACTTTGTTCCTGTTTCCTACCGCCTCCTAACGATGGCCCTGAGGTTTAGCTGGGGAGGGCCACGCATCCCAGCTTCAAGACATACAAAGGACAAGAGCAGGGCTAACACATCCAACACTGCCACCCACCCCTCACCCTTCCCACGCCTATTTTGGCGCTCTCCTGGGCCCTCCGTAGCCTCTCCAAGGGCCTTCTGACAACCCTCGAGGCAACCGCCCCCGTGCCCGGGCGAGCCGGCTGCCGAGGCAGAGCCCTCCCGCCGGAGGGGGAGCGTGCCCGCGGCCCACCCCGCAAGCTGCAGGCACTCACCGGCTTTTTAGAGCCCGGGCTGGGCCTCAGGTTGGCCAGAGACACCCTGGGCAGCGATCGCAGCAGCTCCAGGGCCTTGTTCCCTCCATGCCCGCTCATGGCCGCTCAAGGGCGGGCGGCGAGGCTCGCCCGGGAAAGCTGCTTTACGGCAGAGCCGTAAACCGCGCCTGCCGCACCCTCCCCACAGTGTCGCGCAGCCTCTGCCGCCGGCGGAAGGGGCTGCCCGCTGGGTTAGCGGGGGCGCGGCCCCGGAGAGCGCTGCCCCCCCTGGGTAGAGCCGCGTGGGGAGGAGCCAGCCCGGCAGCCGCGTACGCGCTGTGTCGGGGGAACGGGGACGCTGCGGACAGCGAAGCCTCAGCGCGGATCGTTGTTAGTCCTCTCCCAAGAAGGGTTGTACCAGGTGACCCCGCAGGTCTCTCCCAGCCCTGTATTCCCAGTCTGTGAATTGTGCCCTAGCGACGAGCAGCGGGTCAGGCCTAGGTCCCAAACTACCTGCCACTTTCCAGGGCCCAGGTTTTTTGTGTGCGTTAAAAAGAATGTGGCCAGCAGGTCGAGGAAGGTTCTCCTGCTCCATTCTGACCTAGTAAGGGCACTGGTGGAGTGCTGTGTCTAGTTCTAGGCTCCCCAGTCCAGCAGAGACAGGGAACTACTGGGGAGAGTCCAGTGGAGGCTACAAAGATGCTGAGGGGGCTGGAGCATCTCTGTGTGAGGAAAGGCTGACACCCTGGGGCTGTTCAGCTGGAGAGGAGCAGCCCGAGAGGGGAGCTGAGCAATGCTGAGCAAGAGCTAAAGGGCAATTGTCAAGAGGGTGAGGCCAGACTCTTTCCAGTGGTGCCCAGTGACAGGCACAAACTGGAACCCAGGAGGTTCCATCTGAACATGAGGACAAACTTTTTTCCAGTGAAGGTGCCAAAGCCCTGGGCCAGGCTGCCCAGAGAGGCTGTGGAGTTTCCTTCCTTGGAGAGACTCCAAACCCGCCTGGACCTGATTCCAGGGAACCTGCTCTGGGGTGGATGAGATGATCCCCAGAGGTCCCTTCCAACCCTTGCCACTCTTATGATTCTGTGATCTACTTTTGTACGATTCACACAGCTCTCAGATGAGTATTTCACAGCCAAGCCCTTGAAACCATCAGGCTGCATCTGAAAACAACTCACTGATGGCACACAGAACATCCGTCTACTACACGTGCAACGCCTTGGGGCAATTCAAAAAGTCTAGAGACAGATACTTACTGGAAATGTGCACTGTTATTACAGACTTCCCTTGTACTGCTGCAGGACTCGATCGCTTCTGTTATTCACTCTAGAAAGTGGACCCACAGGAAAATCACACAGCAGTTTCAGTCGGTGTGCTGTTCTGGCAGGAAGCTGGCTCCGCTCTGGTCCAGGGGGTGCAGGGTCTAGCCTTACTGCAGCGAGGAATGGAATTTGGGCAGTTTCTGCTGAGAGGTACAGAGCAGAAAGGAGGGTTCCTGTCGGGAAAGGCACCTGGTAGTCCTCAGGGTAACATCCTGCTCGCAGTCCTGAAACTGCTGTTCCATCAAAACCTCCTTCCCTGTTGAAGGTCTGCTCCGGATTACGTCCTGGTCACAACAGCGCTGCCAGTTCTGAGAGCAAATAGGGGCGAAATGGAAATGATGGTGCAGAAATGTATGAGTTTCAGTATGAAATCTCTACAGCTTCTTACCCCATGCAGAAAAAATAATAAAAATTACAGTGTAACAACGCTCCTGAAAGGCTGGTATGGACAACCAACTTATCCAAGGCTATTTCAGCCACGAAAATAGGGAAAAATACATAGCTGATAGCATGATTTGCCTTGTAGAGCTCTCTCTGCTTTAAGCACAACCTTGAAATTAGGTAGGAAAGTATCACTCACATGTGATACAGGAGTGTGAAGAGAGATACAACTGACAAATCTTTGAAAGGTTCACACTGCACGTCTTTTCAGCAGTTCCTCCAGGATTTCAGCAGCTCAGTTCCTTGAACATTTGTCCCTAACAGGCAAACTGCCCAGGCCACCTTGCAACCATGTGACTCGCCTGTGCCCAACCCACGCAGCGCTCCCATCTCTCCAGTGACCCTGAGCTGTGCCAGCGGCAACCGGGAGTTCAGGTAAGATAATTTCAACCATATTGACTAAAAAAATAAAAGCTTGGTCTAATTGTGAGCAGATTACTGATCTCCTAGGCTGGAGGTTCATCAGCAGGCCACCTCATGGGAGTGGCATTTTTTATGTGGTAAATAGAACGGTAGAGAAGGGTGACAAAACTTGGCTCATATCCCCAAAGGATGGGGACAGCATCACTGATATGTGAAGCCCCTCATCTTTTAGGAATCATTTATGCATAAACTGCACCTTCTTAACAGGTTGGAATCAGTGCGTGAGGCAAGAGCACACACGAAAGCAGAGATACATCAAAACACAAAAAGCTACCTAAAAATAACCCAGCTGTAGCAATAACAGGGATCCCCTGGCATAAATACTACATCTCAAAGCAGCCTAACAACCATGGCAAAAGAGGCCACGTGTTTAATCTTCCACCAGCAGCCACGCTGATAAAAAATATTAACGTTGTTGGGCAAAAGCTCTGTGAAAAACATCCCTGTCTGGTATTGAACACGCCAGGGGGAAGGGTGTGAAAGAAGTATAGTGTGCACTCAGCTGCTGTCTGAGCTGCCAAAGAAGCACCCGCGTTGGCCAGATAGCACCCAGCAAATACAATGAGTAGATTGACTTTCTGCGGGGAGATAGCTGACAAGAGATTTACGGAACAGAAGACAAAGAACAAAGTATTGCATTTTGGTAGAAATGTGTTTGCCATACTTACAGTCGGTCTAAGCATTTGGAATGGACTGGAATGATCCAGTAGTTTCAGTATGGAGTGCCTGAATAGGCTAATGCATTTCAAGATGATGAAGAATCATTGACTCTTTGGCTGTAAGCCAAGAGATTTAATTTGATGAAGGCATCTGATCTGGAGAAATGAGTTCCGCCCAACAATGCCGTTGGCTGTACTCGTGCTGGCTTTCCTGTTTCCCATGACTGACCATTTTATATTTATCCATTTAAGGATACTGTAATTTCCCTTTTTGCCTAGGCCTTGTCATACAGCACAAAAATGATTTAGCCGGGAGACGCTCAAACCGCAGACATACACAAATTACACTGTAAAAGTGCAATATAATCTGGCAGATGTATCTATTGGAAAGGTAGTTCTAAAGGTGAAAGGCGGTTCGAACTCTCTGAAAGCCATGGGAAACCCGAGGACAGGAGGCAGCTTTGCAGAGCCCGCCTTTTAACCAGCGCCGGCAGACTCCTCCACACGCCAGGCCTGGGCCGCTCTTCCCCCGCGGGCTTTCCCCTCCACGTCTGCAGCGCCCACACGCCCGCCCGGACCGTAGTTCACGCCGCCGCCAGGCAGCAGGCCGGCCCGGGAAGGCACTAACAAGGCCGGAGCGGGAACCGAGGGTCGCAGAGGCGCCGTTAACGATTCACCTCAGAGGAGCCCCCTCAACGGCGGCGGCTCCCCTCAGCCGCGCGCCCGCCTCGCGCCCCGGGGCCCACCCGTCCCGCCGCCCCGGCAGCAGCCAATCGGCTCCGGGGATGGCCTCGGGGCGGGGGGGGGGGGCGGGGGTGGACTGCCCGGG
>WUAM01000143.1:14548638-14571213 GCA_024336885.1 Actenoides hombroni | reverse complement strand
CGTCCCGCCTCCCCGCTCCTGGCCGGTGTCCCGCTGGCCGCCTCGCAGCCCGGTGTATGTGCGGCAACAACATGTCGGCGCCGCTCCCCGCCATCGTCCCAGCCGCCAGGAAGGCGACGGCTGCCGTGAGTGCGGACTGCCCGGGGCTGGGGGGCGGGCAGGGGTCCGCTCTGGCGGGCGGCGGCCCCCGCTCCGCTTTGTTCTCCGCTGCGGCCTCAGCCCCGGGCGGGGGGCGGCTGCAGGCGAGGCCGCGGCCGAGCCCGGCTGAGGGCGGGCGCGACCCCCGGTGCCGCCCGGTGTGAGGGGCCAGGACGGGGCGGCTCGGCTCGGGCAGGTTGACAGCTCTCTCCCGGTACTTTCCTGCCAGAGCCGGGCTCGGGACCGAGATCCCGCTCCCTTCGCGGCTGGGGTCAGCGCCGGGCAGGGGAAGGTCACCGGTGTGTCCCGGCGGGGGCCCCGCGGCGCCGTGTGCCGGGCTGGGGCGGGGTGTGCCCGCTGATGGCGGCGGGGAGGCCGGGCAGGGGCAGGGGAAGGGGAAGGGGACGAAGCGGAGTTTTCTGTTGAGAAAGTCGTGTCGTGCTCCGGGCTCTGCGTCTGTGTGTGATCCCCTGTGAGCGTCTGTAGCGTGTGGGTTTGGTGCGTTTAGTGTTTATTCATCTTATGCCACTGTGATTTCTTTTTTCCTCAGGTCATTTTTCTTCATGGATTGGGAGATACCGGGTGTGTATTCTGATCTATTACATACCTCATGGTTTTTATTACGCGGTTCTGTGATTCAGTGTTTACAGTTTCCATTAGAAGGCTGCGTGTTTTAAGAATATTAGCAGTTAGAAGTTACTTATGCTTCTTATTTTTGCCCTTAATTGAATGCAGTGGCTAACAGCAGTTGAAACTTCATGTATGCTGGAATGATGATGACAACTATTTGTTTAAAATTTCCCAACACGGGTTCTCAGAAGCTTTTTCTTCTCTCTTGTCAGTCCCCTAATTTGGTTTGAACGTGATCCCTTTTTTGTTCTTGAGTCAAACTTGGTGGAGAAAGAAGTGTGTGGGTTTCTGATCTTTCGCTTTCCTGCGAGTGGGTTCCTGGTTATTCCTGTGCTTCTCTAAATTTGAAGTTCTTTTTTTTTTTTTTTGCCTGGCCTTGTGGATTGCTAGTTTGCTACTAGGTGCAGTTAGTCCATGGTTTCTTTTTCAGTACATCATACTTAAGTCCAGATGTAATTTATCTAAGTAGACTCCTAATGTCTACAGCTTTCTCTAGCTGAAATACTGTCTTCAGGCTCACAACCCCCCCCCCGGCCAAAAAAGCTGTGAAATACCCTGTTTGCCAAGTTCATGTTACTTCCATGTTTGAGTAGAAATGAAAAGAGGAGGGAATTTCTGGGAGATGTTCTAGGTGTGGTGTCATGCTTCCATATGAAGCTTGTGTGTGCTCAGATGTAAGCACACATTCATTAAAGCCATTGAATGAAGAAGTTAGGGCTGTGTTGAAACCTTTTTTTGGTGACAGACTTTAAAGGAATTGGCACTTAGATACTGAAAGTAAGTAGCATGAATGCTTTGTCTGTTGTGCTCCCTCGTGGGCAAAAATTACAAAATATTTTTTATAACAACACTGGCTTTGTTACCTGGAACTTGAATCACAGAACGTCTTTGGTTGGAAGAGACCTTTAATATTATCTAGTCCAGCTTTCAACACAACACTGCAAGCTCACCACTAAACTGTATCCCTGAGCACCAGGTCCACACACCATTTAAATCCCTGCAGGGATGGTGACTCCACCACTGCCCTGGGCAGACCATTCCAATGCCTGAGAACCCCTTCAGTGAAGAAAATGATTGTTGCCTCTAGATTGGAACTTAAAACGTTTTAAGACGTAAACTTCTGAAGAACTAGGAAAAAAAAAAAAAAAAGTCAGCTGTCTAAATCAAAACTTGTGTACCCTGGACACTTAATAAGTTAAAAAGAGTTGATGGAGTCTGTGCCCTTGGCAGCGTGCTCCACCTGGAGCTGTTTGCTCTCCTTGGCTGGGCTGACACCCCGCACGCAGCCGCCTTGTTTGCCTTAGCGCTGTCGCCCGTAGAAGGCATCTGAGGCAGCAGCACTGCCTGCGTCCTGGCACCCAGCGTTCAGCAAGTGGCTGCAGAATCTTTTGAGCCTTTGGAATTTTGAGTCCTTGCAAATTGGGTTGACGTTGGTTTTGGCAAGGGGGGGAAAAAACCCCGTTTAATGTAAATTGTATTCCTTACACGAAGGTGGTGGTTCCGTTTTGGTGACCAAGCTGATGCGCGGTCTCGAGCTTGCAGATGCACTGAGCGTAGCAGAATGAATGCCAGTAACAACTTGTAACACCTCAGTCAGTGGAAATGTGGTGATTTAGCTGTTATTTGGTCCTCTAGTCCGCTGTAGATCAGCTGAGCAAAAACTGCCTTGACCATGCTGCCATTTATTTTCAAAACCAGCAGTAATAGTGACCCAAAAAAGGAATTGTCTGAACAGAACTAATTAAAAAATTAATAATTGCCCACAGTTTAAGCTGACCTGTTCTACTTCATGGGAATTTTTAAACTACTCGCTTCAGTTTACTAACTGTATTTTCCCTACTCTGAGAAGTATCTAACAGAGGCAATGTTCTTTTTTTTCTCTTAGCTCCTATATAAATGGCACTTAAAAGATTGGCACATACTTGTCAAAATCTGAACAAAAGGTACAACGTAGAGGATTGTTCTGAGGAGTCTGTGTAAATGTGCTTATAATGTTGCTATCCAAATTTGTCAAATGAATCTTTACAGTTGGTTAAAGTCCCCAAATTCTTCTCTGGTTTTTTTCTCAGTCATGCTTCTCCTTTAGATTGTTGTTTGGCCGTCTGTGATACTGCAGATATTTTGCAAGTAACATCACCCACGATTTGTGAATAGTATATAGAAAAGTATTGGTAGGAAACAGGCTGAGATACACGGCCAGTGTTTGAAATGTCTGTGCTGTCTGTGTGTTTGAAATGTCTTGTAACTTTAGGTAGCATATGTTAACTTTCCAGGATGATATTAAAATGAAAACTAATCCCAACATGCTTTTATGGCTTGTCTGCTGTTGCTCTGAGGTCAGCTGTATCACTGATGAATTTGTTAAGGGTCTTTCCTGCTTGGAATCGATTTTCCAGTTATCTAGGTTAGTGGATGAGTTAGGAATACTGAATAATGAGAAAAATAAGGAAATCTGGGTATTATTGAGTGTTCTGGAAAGCCAAGTGTGGGCACAGGCAGTTGGTCTGCACAGGTTCAGCTCTGGGTGCAGCTTGGTTCATTGTCTAGATGAGCCCTGGAGTGAATCTTTCAGAGCTGTTTATTTAAATTAAGCTCTTCAGTTTTCTTTTTTTTTTTGTAGGAAGCTCGAACTCATCTGCTGTGCAGGTCTCCTGTTGTTCTGTGCATTCATACAGCACGTGCTTGAGATGAAAAGGCCACATGCAATCTGGAGTGTTGTTCAGGACTGCCTGAGTCTGAGAGCACTCGAGCTGAGCCAGAGTTAATAGATCTGATTGATGAAGTTGGCTCTGTGTGGAGTTAGCTCAAGTGTCAGCTCGCTACTCTCCCACATCAAGAAATGTGGTTCAGAAAAAGCAAAATTGACTGTGAAAGAAGCTGCCTGAATTCTGCAGGAGCTGCAAAGCAGCCTCTGGGCTAGAGCTTCTTGGAAACAAGCTCCCCATGTTCACTGTATGTTGGGGCACCCTGGTTAACAAACCCAGGCAGATACAGAGCAGGCTTTGCTCGGAGCCAAAGTGCTGTTTCTGCAGCCGTGTGCAGCTCTGATAGTCTAATTAGATAAAGTGGCCCTGGCTGTACAGAGGCAACAAATACTCAGAGGCAGAACAAACCGAAGTTTAGTAGTATATTCATAGCATACTGCAGCTGATGTAAGCACCTTCTAGAACTGTGTTTATATTGATCTAATTCAGCATCTTTCATACTCACTCTGCACTGTTGCACCAACAGACAAAGAAGAGTCTAAGCTAGAACATAAATACCATTTAATATCTTTTTTTGCCCAACAGGCACGGATGGTCAGAAGCACTTGCAGGTATCAGAAGCCCCCACGTGAAATACATTTGCCCGCATGCGTAAGTTTGTGACTTCTCTTGTTCAATATTCCTCTCTAGGTTACTTAAGACACTTGCACAGATGGTGAAGTCAAACGGGATTTGGACGTCTGCATGTTGCTTTTATAGAAAACCCCCCCTCTAAAATAATGTTGATGCTGTTAATGATTTGTTATGTTGAGGAACTGCTGTGTGATTTACTTTATGGCAAAATGGCACTTTTTTGTTCGTGTGTTGGTTTTATTACTAATTCAGACTGTAAGCATATTTGGGAAGTTTTATGTGAGAGTTGGATGGCTTTGTTTTTGTGTCTTCAGAGGACTGAATTGGTTTTTTCTCTTTTTTTTTCCCCCAGCAGTCATTTGTTAAAAGCCAGTCTTAACAAGGACTGATGTGTTTTGTTTTATATTTTACTGACCATTAAATATATTTTGTACTAGGTACATGTACCTCTTAAACTCAGGTGCACGTGTAGTAGATGAAATTTCCCTATTATGTACAGGAAGTGTAAAAGATTGACAGGATATTGGTATTTTTAGCAAATAATGCAATTTGAGCTGTCTTTGTACACTAAGAGAGGTGAAATACTTCTGAGCAGGGTCGGGAGTCGGTAACTAAAGCACTAAGATCTGTCTAGGATTTATTTAACAATAGAAAAACTAAGTAAGTATAATCTTAATTTATTTTAACACAAAATTCAGATTGTCTTTCACTCCAGCAGTCTTGGAAGATGTGAAGCAGGGATGATAGGGAGATAAGTAAGCATCATTTTCGTGTATCACTGATGACTGGACTGCTACTTATTTCTTTCTTTTACCACGTGGCCACGCTTTGAGCCGGTCAGAAAGAGCTCAGCTACATCTGCTTTTCTCTTTGCCTGCCCTTTGCCTTCTTTCAGTCTTTCCCTGCAGAACCTACTTTCCTTGGTTTCACTAGATTAAAACTACAGCCAAATTTAATCCGTGCTACGGTCCGTTGGAGTTGTCTTGGTGTGTCTGGAAAGATGCCCTGCAGCAGGGGAGGGCTGGGGGCCAATCCCACGGCGAGGGCAGGAGCTGCTTGAGCAGATGGAGCTGCTGAGAGGAGCGTGTGTGGCTGGACTCATATCCACCACTGGCTGCTTGCTTGGGCTTGCTGACCCTGCTGTGCAAGGTGCCTTCATCTGCTGAGCGTATGGAACTGGGATAAATAGCTGTTACTGGGAAATAACTACCTGAGATCTCTATACATGAAGTAGGTATATGCACTCAGGTGCATAAGGCAGCCCAGTCATGTTTTGCTTGCTCTCCACAGACAGTGGTAATTCAGCTCTCAATATTAAATTGGTTTGGGCTGAAGGTTCCAAGGGAGATTTCTTGGACACGCTACAAAGCAGCTAATGTTACTGATGGTTTAAAAGTAAGACAGAATTAAGGGATATGTGATTTAATGACATAACAGCATCTGCATTGTTAAATTTCAGTATGTATCTTTTGTCAGCAGTGTTCGTTCTCATTTCTAGGCCAGTTATGCCAGTTTCTTTGAACATGAACATGGCTATGCCATCATGGTAAGTATTTGTTCAATTGCAGACGATTCTGATCAAAAGATGTCTAGGAATTTCATATCACTGTTCTTAAATCATGAACAACCTGAGTGGCTGGGTTTAATCACGTGTGAATATAAAAAGCTTTTTGCACTAGTTCTGTTCTTGTAACTAATTCTCGTGTATCTGTGGTGATGACTGTCCTCCTCAGGGCTAATCTGTATGTCTAAAAATCCAAACTGCACTTTATTTCACAAGTATAGTCTGTACTCTGTATGAATTCATAGTCAGCAGAGGCAAGGAGCAGAAATACATTGCTACTAGTGAGTAATACTTGGTGGATCAGTAGGATATCTAGAAACTGTTCTTTAGAACATCCATTCCAAATAGAGAAGAATGAAAGTATGGTGGATTTCAACAGTCTTAAACCAGTTCTCCTCAGCTTTTATTGCTTTTTTATGTTTTTCTGAAGTAACTTGTTTGTTTTTCTTATATTTCTTCAAATAGTATTTTCATTTTGTACATGCAACTGATAAATTGAAATTCCTGCTGATATTTTTGGAGCAAATATCAAAACTAAGCTGCTTAATCATCTGATTTTTTTATATCTCCTGTAATTTACTGCAAAGCTTTGTTGCCTAGTTCTAGCCTCTTAGCCACATCCACAGATCATCCGCTAGTTCTTGTACTCCCTCAGTACTAAATAATATGTCAGCTAACATTTTCATCTGGAAAATATCCCAATTTTATTATTTGTATTTTAAGGAAGTGGAATGGATGCTCTAATGAGTAATACTCTTGTTGATATCTTTGTAAGGTTTGATATCATTGGACTTTCTCCAGATTCACAGGAGGATGAAGCTGGGATCAAGCAGGCGGCAGAGAACGGTATGCTGAGGAATTCTTATGAGGTCTTAAAAGTGCTTCTGTGTTTTCTTGAAAATCATTTGCCAGTCTGAAACAGATTTTGCAAAGGCAAAATTGTTAGGGAAATTAGTGTGTCCATATTGTATTATTGCTGCTCGGAGTTTAGTCAACTGCATTGTTTGTTTTGTGTTTGGTTAGGGCTTTTTTGAAACTTCATGAGTGAGGAGAGTAATTCAGTAATTCACCAGTATAAACACTTCACACTCTCCCATATGAATGGTACAGATTGAACGTGGGAACTGGTGGGTTTTTTAGTTTTATTTTTTTAAAGAGCTTCTGCGTAGGGCAGCAGAGCAGAGCTGTATGAGCATCCACTTCTGGTGCTGGATAGTTAGGAGAGGATGCATCTTCCTGGCAGCGGGGCTGTTGTGAGACTTACTTGCATGTTTTTCTTAGTGGAAGTGGTACCCTGGCACTGGAATTTCTGATCATGCTCTAGAGCTCTTGGTACTTTTTAATGTACAGCAGCCTAGATTTCCCTTTCACTAGTTTCCTGATGACATCAGGGAGAGGGTCTCTTTCCTATTCTAGGCTTTTTACAGAACGGAGTCATTTTTAACTCCTGGCCTTTATTTATGTTGCAGTTAAAGCACTGATAGATCAAGAAGTAAAAAATGGAATTCCTTCTAATAGAATTATTCTGGGAGGCTTTTCTCAGGTAGGTTATGGTTGGAAAGAACTGTCATTTTCTAGGGAAGAAACCTAGCTTTCCTAACGTGGGCAATCCAGACACCTGAATGGAAAAGAGCTGATGTTAGGTACTTCTAAAATTTTATGGTGTCAGTTTTCCTTTGCCTTGGCAAGCAAAGTTTTTTAGTTTTATGCAAATAATTACTATTCACTGGAAAATGAACAGGCATGTTGAGAAAAGGTACTAAAACTAATAGTATTTGATACTCATTTAACGTGCATAGCATTGCTTGAAAATTTGCTTGAAAGAAAGCTTGAAAGTCTTGCTAGTATTTTTAATTTAACTTTAATTTGGTAAATATTGGATGGTCTGCTTTTATTTGGGAAATTCTTCCTTTCACACTCGTAAGGCATCTGTGGGTTAATAGATTAATTGTTCCATACACCAACTCCCCAGTCTGTATGCAAGTAAATTAAAATATTAAAGCAGGGATAGTACTGTCATGAGTGCTAGTGCTTTATTTCATGTTTTGTTTTGTTAGTTACAGTAAATTTGCTGTTTTACTTCTCAGTTGATCATACGGACTTGGGGGGGGGGAACAAAATAATTGTTGTACAGGAATATTGGTTTCAGTGTTTGTTCTATGGAAGAATAGATGGGAATAGAACCAGACTTTTAAAGGGAAAAACAGAGGTGTTGAAACGAGCATGAAAAGGACCATTACACTCTCCATTCTAACACCTCTATCTGTGTATCTCAGGGAGGTGCTTTATCGTTGTATACAGCTCTTACAACCCACCAGAAATTAGCAGGTGTTGTGGCCCTCAGCTGCTGGCTTCCTCTGCGGGCTTCTTTCCCTCAGGTATTTATGGTTTTGTCCTAAGCTAATTTGCACTTGGGGAAGGTGAAATCTGGAGATGGTATCTCGTGCAGGAATTAGTGCCCATCATTGGTACTGAATATTGGCAGTTGTTTAATCACTGAGAAGTTTTTAAAACCGGGCCCTGGAATTTTAGATTGACAAGTAGAGAAATTGAGGAAACGTGGGGGTTTTTTTCCTTTAAAATTCAACTTGTGATGCCACAAGGCATGGTGCCACGGGGTTATTATCTCTCCAAGATGTTCGCCTTGCCTCTGCTTACTGTCTCTTTCTTTTCACTCCCCTGATTCCGCACCTACCAGGGCCCTATCAGTGGTGTCAACAAGGAGATTGCTGTTCTTCAGTGCCACGGGGACTGTGACCCCTTGGTGCCTCTCATGTTCGGTTCTCTTACTGTTGAGAAGCTAAAGAGCATGATAAATCCAGCCAACGTAACCTTCAGAACTTACTCTGGCATGATGCACAGCTCGTGTATTGAGGTGATTTTCTCAATAGACAATGTTGTAGATGGGTGTGGTTAATTTATTTCTCTCAAAACAGATGGGTATTGGGTGGGCTTTGTTTGTGGGCTTTTTGTACGGTTTTGGGTTGGGGTTTTTCGTTTGGTTGGCTTTTGTTTGTTTTTGCTTTTTAATAACAAGTGCTTGATGCTACTAACATATGTTACTGAGTGTCTGAATGCCTGGCTGAAAAAGCATCTAAGGTGAAAGTTTATATGTATAGTGGGAACTTCCTCAGAAGACTGTACTGTGGTGACTAGGCTAGTTGATCTAGAAAATGTTCTTTTTTTTTTTTCCAATTTTTACTAATTGCTTACTAAAAAAACCCCACAAACACTGACTTGAAAGGCAGATTCGCACAGTGTAAATCCAACTTGGTGTTTTGGAGAGAAGAGTCTTGTGAGTTCTATGGTTGGAGACGTCGAAGGAATGAAGAGGGAGGGTTGGTTGATGTTGTGGAAGAGGCAGCCTCAGAACCTATGTTTATGGGCCTAGCTCAGCAGGCAGCTGCGCTGATGTAATGGAGCTTGCTGCTGCCAGAAAGGGGTGGACTAGTTCCCTCTGCTCATGACCTTGTGGCCCTCTCTTCATTCTTGCACCAGCCTTGGAGCTGATCAGAAACTTCTCTGAACCATTAGAACTCGCTAAAATTGCAAAAGCTGCTGGCTTCAGTTTTTGCAGCTGTAGTGAGTGGAAGCATCAGAACTCAGGCCAAGTAATTGGTAGGAGCAAGAAACAGAAGAGGAGGTTGAGGAACAGATCTGCCATTTGTCAACAGCAGCAATTTTCTTAATTTGGGTTGCTGCATCTTGTGGGACAACCTTGGGATAACCTCTTCCGGTCATTTAGATGGTTGTATTCTGGTTAGGCAGCAATAGCATTGAGTTGTGACACAACTAGATTAATAATGTGCCTTCTCTTACAACATTGAATCAAGAAAAAAAACCCCTAAAATTCATTTAACATTCCTTGGTTTCCCAGGCTAGTTCACTGCAGTGCTTTTCCTTAAGGAAGGAACCATCATGAAGATGAAACAGAATGGTTAAGAGGAGGAGCTGCTGTTTTTTCACACTTCTGCTAACTTGCAGAAAATTTAAGTGTGCCCAAAGCTGCAGCCTTAGTTACATTCAAATCCTGTCCATGTTCAGCTTGGTGCTGTTCAGATCACTTGATAATTAATTTGTACTTTGTCTGCTCAGCTTCAGAGAGAGAGAAAAGGCAGCCTTTGCTTTTTTTTTTTCATTGTATTTTAGCTTCTTCTGAGTGTATAGTGCCTTAAAGAGTTACCAGCCTTGACTTGTTGTGTGCAAAGTGGTATGAGTTTGACAAGTACCTCATTAATATAGGTAGCCCAGCTGCTTATTATAACAGAAATGGTGAGACATGATTTATAGTAGCTGAATTATACATTAGTAGGTGATTTAAACTAATACATGCTTTTCTCTTTAAACAGGAAATGATGGATATAAAACAGTTCATAGACAAACATCTACCTCCTGTAGACTGAAATGGTCCGTGAGAAGCCTTCTATAGAAATACACCAGCATCAACTGTGGTAGAGTGTTAATCTTTTCATATGCCTGATAGGAAGCGTTGCTTCTACACCTGCAGTGTTACTGCTGTGTTGCAAATTTATACTTTGGATGAGGATTAAATAATACACACGTACCAGAAATTATGATCTCTTTAGTATTAATCATCCAGTGGTGGGACTGTATGAATGAGGCAGCTAGGTACCAATGACAGGATGTAACCTAAGCATACTATTTTAAGATTTTTTTTGATTGCAGAATTTTAAACTATTTGTACAAGTAATTAAAAACTCAACTTAAGCAAGCAATGTGAATGTGACCAGTTTAGTTACACTCGAGACGTGATTTGTTCTTAATACTCACTGAAAACAAAACATTTCCTTTATGTAATGGATGCATAAAGTACACAACATGTAACATAGTGGGCATATGATGGTGGAATAAACACTACCAAGGACAAAGCTTTAAATGTTAATTGTTACTCCAGATAAGGAGGCAACCCTCCTCCTTCTATAATGGTTGGAAGTCAGTGAAGGTGTTTCTTATATTAAAAACACCTCAGTTTTTAACTTTTCATATAAGTAGGTATCATGGAAATTCTAAAGGGACTCATTCCTTGTTAGACTCTCATTTGTCACTTAGTGTCTTTTTTTTATCACTAAAAACTCACTTCAAATGCTGACTTGGAACAGAACTCTGAAGAAATGCATAGGATTAATTCAAGCTTCATTTAAAAATTCTTGTTTTCGTTCTGAATATCCATCTTGTGCTCATTTGTGTAGAAATGTTGATGTATTTCCCATGTTCAATTCCAGCATATAGTTTTGATTTTTCTGTCTGCTTTGGCATAGCAAACTGAAAAGAATGCAGCTGTGTAGTTTTCTGTATTGTTCAAGTCTCATCTGGAACACAGACATTGACTAATTTGAATTCTTTTTTAATATAAATGTAAATGCAATTGGGATATAACTTGAAGTTTAAATTGATACCATTAATTCTTTTATTGCATGTTGAGACTTGATTTTTTTGTTCTGAAAAAGACAAAAAGAATTTTATTTTCAAATATATCATTCTACATTTCCCCAGATCAGTATGGCCTAGGAATAGAAAGACATATGATGGTGGGGGGGTGTGTGGTGGGAAATAAAAAATCTACAAGCTACAGGATGTCTCTTCTTTCAGAAGCTTAAAATTTTAGAACACACAGGGTTACAGAAATTGGTGCACACTCAAGAGCTTTTTGCAGCTAAGAGCCATAATTTATTTCTGGAAGCAGCTATTCTTCTGTACAGTTAAGAGGCTGTCACCACACTATGAGGGTTTAAAGATGCACTGTGGTTTTTGCTACATAATATGCTGCATAACAATGTTCTGGACTATGATATATTTGCAAGCAAAGACTATTCCTGTTTTGGATGTGTCTGTTGAGTCAGCTCTGTGCTTCATACCTGCATTTAAGGTACTTTCTCTTCTCTCAGCTTAACCAAGTGATCTTCTTAGGGTGTTTATGGATTTATGTCCAAGGCATCCACCAATACAAATGCATAAATGGGGAATTACATCTTTATATCCCTTCTATATCTCAGCTGCTGCCAGAAATCTGACTTGTTCACCTAGTGTGAGTTCTCAGTTTTCAGTGCTTGTTTTGGTATGTATCACACTTCATTTTTAGAGAGCTGCTTCTCTTTTCCAATCCAGTTTCTCTGGATTATTAAACGTGTCGTCTTATGTAAAATTGAAAAGGATTTTTTTTCCAAAGGGTATTGAAATCCTGTTAGATATTCCATCTGTGTGGTTGGGAGGGCATGTCTATTAACTTTGAAGTTTAATTAGTCTTTTCTCTCAGTCATTCTGCTATATAGATCTGCCAATTTGTCTTTCAGTTAATTTAGTTCACAGAAGAAACTAATATTCTTACTGTAGCTGTGCCAAAGTTCTATTGAGAAAACAGTATGTCCTAGCTTGGAGTCATTCCCAAATTGCATTAGCTAACTCTGCAGTCCTGCTGACTTGCAGACTTGGTAAGCAAACTGTATGTTACTTCTCCCAGTTTTTAGATTTATCCTCTTCCCTTGTTGTCTAAATAATTCCCCAAATACTGGTATGGTTCCTAAGTCCTTGCACAAGCTTCTGAATATTCCTTTATTAGTTTCTTGTTCTGTTTGTAAATTGCTTGATAATGCTGTTCATCTGTCTTGGGCAACTTCTAACTGACTGGGTGCTCATTGCACATATTCTTCTGTTTGAAGCATTTTTTTTTTACACTCCTTCTAAGATGTTAGAAGGAGATCAGTCCTGGCTTTATTCTGTGTTAGCTTCATAGCACTTTCCTCAGTTTGGTGAACTGTGCTCTCAGCTTGTGGGCAGTTTCTAGTACTTGGGCATTTTAATCCAAGTGAGCTTCAGCTGTCTTCTCCATGATGCTTTCAGATGTTTTCTTAGACATGTTTTGTGTGTGAATTTTGTTCTAATATTCAGCCATCATGATAAATCTTTTCATACTGTTGTTTTGCTGCTTGCTTTATCTACAGAGAGCTGTGTTACCAAAGCAAATGTAAGTAAATGTTGTGACTTAATCAGCATTTCTGTGTTCTAGGAAGAGTTCCCCTCAAGATGATTTTTTATTATTATTATTTTTTTGTCAGGAGTATATGTGTATGTTGTAATTGGGGGGTTGTTAAGGAGCCCAGAAGCCAGAGGAAACTTACAGGATGTATCCTGTCTCCTCCTATATTACAGTGTGTATCTCGAGCTCCTGTCTTTTGTAACTTCCCAGCTGGTTGGAAAGCTGTGTGTGTGATTGTGTAGCTGAACTGCTTCACTACCTGAAGTGATTTGATGCTGGGATTGTTGCTATAATTGCATGTATTTGAGGCTCAGTCTGGTGTGGGGCCTTTTCTGTTACGTGGAGCAGTTGGACTGTCAGCTTTCTAAGTGTGAATGTCCTATCCTCAGAAACTGTCCAATACTGAAGTTCATTGTTTGGAATGTCAGCCTTTCCCCCAGAGGGGATGATGTCTGTCAGAGCTGTGAAAGCACTGACAGAAACCCCCTGGCTTGCAGATCTGTTTGTTTCCATGGCTATCTAACTCCTTAATGCATTTTAAATTTCAAAATGGTACTTAAATTTGGCTGCAGTTTTGTGCAGTCAGAAGCCTGACTTCTTGCTGGAATACGTTGCCCACTCTTTAATAAACATGTGGAGTTATGTATCACAAGCCAAATCTTCCAGCCACTCTTGAAGTAAACCTGAACTGGGGCTGTATGATTTGGTCTCTTCCCCTTATCTTGTATAATTCCAACACAGTAGATTGGTAAAAGTACTGTACACTGTAACTGCTATTAGAACTGTTAATTAAAACATGTTCTCTCTAATGGTGTATACTGCACTTTCTTGAAACCATTAGGATGCATCTTCTCCAGAGAGGTGCTCTTTGTGCTGATGGGTATAACTGAGAACAAACTGTGTCAGATGTGAATGAAGCCATATGTACAAGGCCTGTGTATCTTAAATTTTATAAAGAAATGCTGAACGTTTACTCTTTGTGTTAGGAAGCATAAGCCCTTTATATTAAATATAAACATCTAAGATGTAACTTATTTAGTTTACTCATTTTATTTATGGTAAGAAATCAGCCTTGGAAATTTCTTTCTGTAGTAGGGGAAATGTAAAATCTTTCCATTTTTATCATAGGGGAATAAATGTCAGTCAGAGTTTGGGCAAGTACAAAAGAGTTTTTCCATGCTTACCTGAAAGAAGTCGGGCTGTGAAACAGGAATTTTGGAGGCTTCTTGCCACTATCTTGCATGGCAGTGTATGCACAGTGCTGTAATACAATGATTTGTCAATACTGAAAAGAAAAAAAGTTACTTGCCAAGTTCTGGTTTGCTACCTTGCTGAGAGAATGCCACGTATGGTTTGATTTTATTTTCTGGGTTAATTGGGACTTGTTTCATTGGAGCTGGCAGTAATTTTGGAAGGTAGAGGAAATGAAAATGTTTTCTAGTAGCCTTATTCTAGGACGCTGAAGAGACAGTGTCTTCTTGCTGTGTATTGCTGCACCTTTCTCTGGGGCTTCTGTGGTGTCAGGGAGTCTTTGAAGTTGTCTTAGGTTTGGCATACACAGCACTTATTTGTTCACAAAGCAGTTTTTTCGTCAGGGGTTCCAGGTGCTCTTTAGGTTACCTGTAAGATTTGAGGCTGACGAGTGACGTGTGACATGTAGTGTGGGGCACTCTAGAGAAAACTTGAGATTATCCAGGAAGAGATGCTGAAGAAACTTGAGAGGGAATGGGGTGTCCATGTAGCAAAGGGAGACTTTCCCTCTCAGACAGTTTAAGGCAACTGAAAGGTTGCTTGTCTCTGTAGACTGGGGTGTCAGAAATCAGCGTGGAGTACAGTTAGGAAGTGCAGGGATGCAGGGGAATGCACTTCAGATGTAGTGCTGTGTGTGCATATATTGGGGTGACTTAAGGGTGTAAGAATAGCTAGGAACAGTAAAGATGCAATGCTACACAATTTGTCAGTTGAGATATCATGAAAAGCTTGGGAGTAATGCTCAGTTTCTATCTACTCTCAGCCCTGGCATCCCCGAGGAGATCATTGCGAGGAAAAATGCTGCCTAGAATTAACATGGCAAAAAAATGACAGTGTACTATTATTGAGTGAGACTTCATCAAATACAGCACGAGACCACTGGTGTGAGAGGGTAAGGGGAGGCTCAGGTTCTCAGGTAACTCGGAAATGGGATTCTTTGAAGAATAATATTAGCTGTAAAACAGATGCTTCCCCTCTCCCCCCCACCCCCTTTTTTCTTTTCATCACTTGCCACTCTCCCGTTACTTCTCTTTGCCTTTGGGATAACAGGTTTTATTAATTCCCTTTGAGAGAAACCAAGTGCCTTTGATGTAGTTTATTAAAGCTGATTTAAATGAAGTACTTGTATAATTTAATGGACATCCACAAAGTGAATCAGTAGATAATGGTTTTCACTTAGTTCCAATTAATAGAAAACAGCAACCCATTGCCTCCTTTTTTTTTTCTGCAAAACTTGTAAAACTTAAAACTTCCAGGCAGTTTGCTGGGGTGTTGTCCTGCTTCAGGCATCTAAGTGGGGGGGTTTAGCTTCTCCCTGGGGAGAAGGTAGAACTTCCCTCAGGGGCCATCCAAGGTTCTTTCTTGAAAAGGCTATTTGTCTGCATTAACAGATGGAGCAGACAGAGTCAGAAAGCTGGGAGTCTGAATGTTCCTGGGTTGTGAATACAGGCAAATTATTCAAGTAGTTTGTGCTTGAAATCACTTGCTAGCTGTGTCATAGCATTTAAAATTATTCAGGAGGAGCATTACACACCTTCAATATTTTCAGTCTCTGTGCAAAAAAATAAGTAGAGGTTGCCTCAGCATAAAGTCATCTAGTAAGGTGACCTTGGAACTAAAAAACATTCAAACCAAAACATTTTCTTAAAGATGTCCTATATTTAAATGCCTCCAGTTACTGATTCTAAGCTGGGGGGGGAAAAAACCCACGACATTTTAAAAATGAACTGAACAAAACACTGCAAACAGCAGAACTTGAAAATGGTACTTAGTCAAACTTGAGGCTATACCATTATCACCTAGAGCTAGTCTGAGGGAATAAATAAAAACCCCAAGCTATCTGTTGAATAACCCTAGAAAGACTAATCGAGATGCATGTCACTGTTACAGGAATTTTTGAGGAGAACCTTGCAGTTATGAGGAATTGGAATTTGCTACAGCTCCTCTCATGTATCTGTGGCTGGATTCATCCTCTTCTTCCCCGGCAAAGCTTGGGGATCAGTTGGCTGATTGAGAGCAGCTCTGGTTTGGTAGACACAGGGCGTTGTTACACCGAGGGCTCAATTAAAGAGGCATAATGGGAATAACACGTGGCTGCATCTGACTTGGGGGAAGGCTGGGAAGTTCCTCTAGGAGTAGCTGTGGTAACAGTTGATTAAAGGAGCTTTCTTGATACAGTTAGTCCCCAAAATGGAGGAATTTAAGTGCCTTGATAGGAGTTCTGAGATCCTTTGTGACAGAGTTTGTGCGTGCTGTTTGCCACCCTCCACCCCAGATTATCTCAAGGTGCTGTCTTGTATCAAGTGAGCCTGGTCGGTAAGAATCTGTACCAGATCTGCCTTTTTTAGCACTGTCCATCTGTTCCCACTGACAAAGATGTTGAATTGTATTTTTTAAAAGAAATTCATACTGGAAGACAGCATTCCAGAACTTAAACATATTCAGACTGACCATAGGGACTTACTGGAGGTTTCTCATTTTCTGCTAGCATTATCCCTGACCCAGCTTGCACCTTCTCTAGAACACACACGGGCTTGTTTACTATGTAGTGTAGTAGTAGCTCTCAGCTGCTAACACAGTGTTAGCAGCAGCTGTTATCACTGAGGTGGTTGTGAGGAAAATGATGATTAATTGGAGGTTAGCATCTTATTTAACCTGAGGTGATTATTACAGGTATTAGGTTACTGCATCTAGAAAAAATGGAATTAAACCTGAACTGGCACAAACATGGTGAGCACACTGGTATTGTATTTTTTCTCCCCCAGTTCTGTCCCTGGAAGAACAGATTCTCTTTTCCTTCAGGAATCGCTCCTTTTGTCGTCTTTGGGGTTTGGTTTTTTTTCCCCTTGGGCAGAACAACTAAAAAAGCTGTGGACAGTGTCTCTGTGTTCACGGCCTAGATCTAACCTGTGGGAAGAGCCTGACGAGGTTGCAAATCACATTAATTGCTTCTAATGTGTCTGAAGTATATCCAGGCCTTTCCCAGGGCGGACACCGGCACCAGTGCCTGCGGTGAGCACAATGTGGAGGCACCTGCAGCCCACCTGTCTCTTTATGGCCTCAAAACCCAAGGCAGCCTTGCTGCAAAGTAGGTGACACACAAGTGTGGGGGCTGTTCTTGCTCTACTTGGTTCCCTGAGCATCTTTGGCAGGAAAAGGCCCCTCTCCCCCAGACTGGACGTATTGTACAGTCCTGGCTGTACAGCTGGGGCGGCCCCAGCAGTCGCCTGCTTACTAGTGACAGATTTGAGAAGCACCCTCCTGGATCTCACTGGGGGATAATCTGTAACCTTCAGCTAAGCTTCCCAATTTCTTGAAGTGAACACTTTCATTTTACAGCAAAAAGTTGTTTAAAAGTGACGCTGTTCTTCTTTTCACCAGCAAATCACAGCAGCGAGGCTGCAACGCGGTGAGCGGATCTCATTCACCGTGCAGATTATCAATTGTACAGACTTTATAAATATGTTTTATACCCCCAGACCACGTACAAGATGCAGAGTTCGAAGCCTTGTAGCGCAGCCCAGGGCGATACCGGGCCCGTGCACCAGTTGCTCTCCAGCTCTGTTGTACTGGCCACGCATCCTTACATCCCTTGCAATGTCAACTCCTCGCTCCGGGTTTATCCACAACTAACTCTTCAGGGATAGACTTTAAGAAAAACCTTTTCCCTCGCAAGGCAGAGGGGATTTTCCATCCAGTTGAAGCTGATGAACTGCAGCCTCTGCCCCGATCCGGAGCCGGCGGGAGAGAAGCTGGAGCGCGGGCAGCGCGGTACCCAGGCCACGTGTTGAGGCGCGTCCCGCGCTGTCCGAGGAGGGCAGCGCCTCGGGAGCGAGTGCTGGGAGCTGCGGAGCTCGGAGCCTTCCCTTCGCCTTCCCTGGGGCTTTTTTTTTGCCTCTGTGAGGGGGGAAACCCCCCTCCCGCCGCCCCCGAGCCGCGGGCGGGACCGCCCCCCGCCCGCTCCGTCTCTCGGCGCGCGGCAGCGCTGCCTGGCTCTTGCAGCCGGCGCTCGACGCGTGCTGCCTGGCGCCGCCACCGCTCTGGCTGCTGGGTCGGGGCGCTGCGCCGCGGCCTGGCCTGGCTCGGCTCGGCTCGGCTCGGCTCGGCTCCCGCCCGCAGTGCTCGGCGGCGGCCCCGGCCGCTTCCCGCGCCCCGAAGGGAGAGGAGGGGAGTGACTCGCTCCGCGGGCTTCAACTCTCACGCGTCGCGCCGGGACCCGCGCGGGTCGCCGCAGCCATGACCACGGAGGACGAGATCATCCGCATCGCCAAGAAGATGGACAAGATGGTGCAGAAGAAGAACGCGGTGAGCCGGGGCGGGACGGGACGGGGCGGGAGGCGGCGGGGAGAACCCGGCCGGGCCCGCGCTCCCTCTTTGCAGCGGGCCCGGGGCCTTCCCCCGTTCCTGCCGCCCCGGGCCCCGTGGGGGGCCCTTCTCCCTTCCTCCCCCCGCTGCCCGGCGGCCTCGGCGGCTCCCTGACCGCCCGGAGCTGCCGGCGGGGCCGCGCCGGCTCCCCCCGCTCCGCCTCGCCGCGGGAGGACGTGGAGCCGCCGGCCGGAGCGGCCCACCCGCTGCGGGGGTGCCCTGGCCCTGTCAGCCGCTTCTCCTCCTCCTCCTCCTTCTCCTCCCCGGCCGGCGTCGGGTCTGGCGGTTCCTCCGCTGCTCCGGCGCCGCGCCCTCAGCCCGGAGCAGCTTCCCGCCCGGGCACCGACCGAAACCGGCTCACAGCGGCGCTTCCCTCCGCTTCCCATTCATTAAAATCGCAGTACCGGCCTCCCTCGCGGGTGGGATGTGAAGTGGCGGGGAATCCCAGCCAGCTCGGGGAGGACGCCTGGGAGGTGCTCCCCTCTGGGTGGGCTGGAGTTCGAGCTGTGCTGTGCAAACGAAAACGTGAATGAAGAATCCTAATCCTGCCAGAGCGAGGTGGGCAAACTGCTGGAGCAGGTGTGGTGGGGAATGGGCCGCCTGCTTTGTTGTTGTTGTTTAAACTGAAACCAAGTGTGAATGGCACTTGAGCTGTGTTTATTAACTCAGGGAATAACTTCTGCCTAGGACGGAGGTGGGATATAGTTAGGCAGAATTCATTTAGCCTGGTTGGAGTGTGCTTATCGTGTATGCCTCAGATATACAACTTCCTTGGATAACACACAGCATTTACACTACCCCTACAAAAACATCAAAATAAGTAAAATCAGAGTGTGCAGCAACCACATAACCCCTGACTGCAGTTGCATAAAGAATAGCGTACAGGTAAATTGTAAACTCTGTTTATTGCTTCTGTATCAGCTTTTACATTGTTATTCTCTTGTAATCTGTGTGGTTGTGATTGTTGCTCTTCCTGCAAGAGAGATAAAGGGTTTTTTTTTTCCTATGTGATAGTCCATTAAATGTTCAATCTAAGTGATAGTTCAGGACTGAGCTGTGTGGAATTTCGTTTTATAGAAATATTTTTTTTTGTTTTGCTTTTAAGGTAATGG
Source organism: Actenoides hombroni (assembly GCA_024336885.1). NCBI lineage: Eukaryota > Metazoa > Chordata > Aves > Coraciiformes > Alcedinidae > Actenoides > Actenoides hombroni. The sequence continues at coordinate 14,551,821 of WUAM01000143.1, read as the reverse complement.
ACATTATGAATAACTTTTTTCTTTTTTTAAATAAGATATGAATATTTATAGAAATACAGATTATAGTAAACCAATGACATTTGTTTCATTGAGAATCCAAACAAATTCATTGCAAGTACAGACAGGACATGTTTGGCTTTGTCTTAAAATCCTCAATGTTCCATACTATTGTATGGTTTAGCTCTGACACATTTGAGCTCTCTAATGACACATTGTGGAGACAGGAGCCTTTTCTAGTGGAAAGAACTTTTTACAACCAACAGTATTAATTTGAGTCTTTTTTTTTTTTAACCTTTATCCTTTTTTTTTTTTTCACCTTTATCTCCCCTTTCTTTCTTTTTATTTCCATTCCCCATGGTTTTCACCACAAAAGGATTTGCTGTCTCGCTTTCCTGCCTCAAAAACTGAAGTAGTGGCTCTTTCCTATGAGATGTGGAAAGGTTGAAAACATACTGACTGTGAAATGTGTAAAGAGTGTGGGAATGAGAATGCTAAAATGCAGTCAGCTCAGTTTAATTCGGAAGACTTCTGACAGCAGAAAGAAGCAGCATCTCCCAGGTAACGTGATGCTGGGCAGCAGCGCTGCAGCCACCCCAGAGATGCTCCTGGTGCCCACAGAGTGCTTCTGCTCTGGGAGGCTTAGGACTTTGGATGCAGTTCGTAGCAGCAGCTGGGGACACGTAGTTGTGCTCCAGCCTGTGCAGCCTGAAGCACTTCCAGAGCTCTAGGGAGGGGTGCAGAGGCTTCGACGTGGCCGAAAGCAGCGTGTGCCGCTGGGCCAGGTGCTTCTGGGTCTTCATCTTCACCCCTGTCCCACAGTGCCCCGAGCACTTGTGCTTCTGTGCTTTGTTGGAAGGGAGCTCGTTTGTTCCAGCTCCTTGCCGCACACAAGCAGCTCTGTTGGTAGTCAGAGGCTGTCTCAAAAGCTTCCTAAGGCTGAGGGTTGAGCTGCCCCTGGGGGGATGTGCCGGTTTATCCACAGCGTGATGAACCCCTTCCTTGTGCCACGGGAGAGGAAGTACAGCACTGTTTAACCCAGGACGTGTCTCGCTGTTTTCCTTGCTGGCCCTTGTCATTTATGAGGTGGTGTTTCTTCAGTTGCACAAGGTGATTTCCTACCTGATGCTCCCTTGCAGTTCAAGTGCTAGCTTTAGCAAAACTAGTAAGACCCTTTCTATGAAGAGGGACTTCCCTGTCTCAGAAAGATGGAGCTGACTTGAGAAATACCTTCTTACATCAGTACTCGCTGGATAATGATGCTCCTGACAACCTCTTGTATTCCTTTCTCCATTTTTTTTACTCAACAAGAACAGGTGTTTGGGAATGAGAATGATCTGATGAAACCCAGTAATAAAAGGAGACAAAAAAAGAAAAGCAAAGCTTTGATACCTTTTCACTCTGAAGTTGTCAGGACTCAGATGGTGAGAGATGCTTCATCTCATACAAAAGGTGGCTCTGTGGCTCGTAGCAAAGCGTCGTTTGGGGTTTCCTTTGATGAGTTGGAAAGGCAGCCAGTGCAGACACCCTTCCTGAGTCAGGCTCTTGATGATTTGTGTTGACTGGAGGATTTAATTGTAGCTGTGCAGATTTCATAGCTATTTCAGTGAAGTGATCTCTGCAGTTCTTCTGAAGGGCGAGATCATAATGCAATGTTGTATTTAATGCACTGCCTGATAAATATTTCTGCTGTTACTTCAAGTATTGGTTGCATGCCTGAAAATGGGTATTGCTCCTTCAGAAGAGCAGTGATTGGATTAAAACACATATAGTGCCTTACAGCTTTATGTTGTACATAAGTATGCTTCTCTTTCATTAAGCTACTCTAACAAACAGGTACCAAAAATAAGGTTGCACCCATGGATTAAAAAAAAAAAGAACAGTTGAGCAAGTTCAGAGAAGAAAATGTAAAATTTTCCACGGTGTTGGATGTTTGCTTCCTTAAGTAGAACAGATTTGTAACTGGGTAGCTCTTCTGTCTTCAGAAATGTACTCTGGTTTGTGTGGCCTGGAGCAGAGCTTCAAAATGTGACTGTGGAACATCATTCTGGTGTTGTGATCTGATCGACTGAGAGAAGTGATCTGCTAAATTTGTATCAAGCTGACTTGGGTTATTTGAAGTAACAAGGTGAACTGGAAGCCAACCAGCCTCCTGGGATGGGACATTGCCTTTTATTTTCTATAGAATCATAGAAGTGCCTTTCAAAGAAGATGTATAGTAATGTTCTTAATCACTGGGGGGATTTTGGACAGCTAAGTCTTACATGAAGGAAATAAGAATTAACATGGTTTACTGTGCAGCCTCCATCCTGCTTCTGAGGAAAGAGGACATTTGACTTTATGCTCAGACAAGTGGTTATGAAAAACTGTTTAGTTGCTGTGAGTTTAAACTCAATTTAAATTTAAAGCATCCTGGTACACTTAATATAATTGAATAGAGAAGAGTGAAGGCTTAGAAAGCATTAGTGCATTAGAAGTGTTGATAATTTGATGTAGAAAACAGCATGAAATGTAGGCAACATCTGTATAGAGAGTAGCTGGTATGGGTTTGGGGTTTTTTTTTGGTTTTTCACTTGTTGTATGGTTTGATAATTTCCTTTGTGTCAAGTCACTACTTTTGGAAAATGTTCAGGCTGGAAATAATAAAGTTGTTTTGACAAAGGGGTTTTACGGGGGCAGATAAATTTTGACTAGGCTGTGGCTCTGAGGTGAGGTGAGGAGAGGCTGCTTTGCATTTCAGTGTCATTCTTCTGCTGAAATTGCAGCCTACAACAGCCTGGGTTGATTTCGAAATCCCATGCTGTGTACAACTTGCTAATAACTGGTTTGGAGGTGGTGTTGCTGGATTATGGTTTTGAACAGGCACGTTGCCTTTTGTCATTCATTTTGTTTGGGTGAAGAAAATCTTGAATTTGATTTTGTTTTGTAGCAGCAAAGGCCGTTAACCTGTGTCCTGGTTTGGGTGAGACCAGAACTAATTCTGTTCAGTGATTTTACTTTTCAGCTCAGTTCTTCTAACTAACTGCACTGTCTGCAGTCAGCAGCCTGTTTTCCCAGGCAGTCTCTGCTTCCAGCAGTGAGAACACCCCATGGTTAGAGTTACTACCAGGGGTTGGTGTGCAGACCAAGGCCACTGCTGGATCTTGTGCACCACATTGGGGGGTGCAGAAAGTGAAAGGCTGCACC
>WUAM01000143.1:14509456-14544462 GCA_024336885.1 Actenoides hombroni | reverse complement strand
AGGTGGGGCCTCACCAGCGCAGAGTAGAGGGGGAGGAGAACCTCCCTCGACCTGCTGACCACACTCTTCTTAATGCACCCCAGGATGCCATGGGCCTTCTTGGCCACGAGGACGCATTGTTGGCTCATGGTCATCCTCTTGTCCACCAGGATCCCCCAGGTCTTTTTCCCCAGAGCTGCTTTCCAACAGATCAGCCCCCAGCCTGTCCCGATCCATGGGGTTGTTCTTCCCCAGATGCTGCACGTTACACTTGCTCCTGTTAAATTGCATTGAATTTCTCCCTGCCCAGCTCTCCAGCCTGTCCAGGTCACTGGATGGCAGCACAGCTTCTGGAGTGTCAGCCACTCCTCCCAGTTTGGTATCATCAGCAAACTTGCTGAGGGTCCACTCTGTCCCTTCATCCAGGTCATTGATGAATATAAGATGGCATTAGCAATGTTTAGCTTTGAATTTATTTTTGTTAGGAGTTCTACAAATATGTAAAGTCTGCCGTAACTTTGCTCTGTTAGTCTCCCAGATTTGGTTAAGCAGTGGGGAACTTGCATTTCAGCTGTTGCCCCAAGGCCATTGCAGCATGGCTCTGGGAGCAGATCAGTAGCAAGCTCACATCCAGAAGGGTGACCACCATGAGAAGGTGGGAGCTCTGACTTTCTCTCTTGAGCTTGAGATACCTGTTGATGTGTTTGATGAACTGTGGAAATCGTGCATCCCCACCCATCTCAAAGCAGTTTTGAAAGCTGGCTACACTGATAATAACAGTTCCATTATTCCCCTGTAATGAGAGAAGTGAGGATTTTTCCTGTAACGTGGCTGTTGCTTCAGTTGGATCTGGTGAGGTCCTCGGAACGTTTTCCAGCTATGAGGAAGAGGAAGGTGCCCATCAGCAGCCTGGACTTGCGCTTCAATCTTGTGTCTTTCCCTCCTGATTTCTGCCAGAGAAAGCTCAAGTGGCTGCAGACAATGATACGCCTGTGTCATGTCTGGCAGGTTTTATGTAAGCAGACTGATCCTCGCTCAGCTAGGCAGGGAGCCAGCAGCCTTCCTCACACGTGACTTAGCCAGTGGTCAGGACTGCAAAGCTGTTTAGCAGCCCCGGGGAATTAAAGGCATCGTGGCCCTGGTGCTAACTGGGCAGCGAGCGAGACAGACGCGCTTGATTCTAACCAACGGGTTTTGCTGGAAAGCAGACCCATGTGTGGAGCACTGGGCTGGGATGTGCACTCCTTTTGATGGCTTCTTGCCCCTTTGCTGGCGAGCAGGGGGGGGACCTGGGGACCTGGAGGTGGTTGTTCTTCCCGTGTTGCTCTGGCTCTGCTTCGGTCCAGGTGCTCACCAGTTCTCTGTCCTCGCCCTCCCTTACAATTTCAAGCTGGCAGTGCCTCTGCTGGCTTCCGTGGTTGCTTTTCCTTGGTACATTTTCTCATTTGGTCTGGTTTCGAGAAGAGTAGCTGCTTCTGTATGCTGTATTTTGGGTTCAGTCATAGGTTACTTAATTTAAGTGACTTAGACCAAGTGAAGGCTGCTTCACCTACAGCTTGAACGCTTCAGGAGTGGAAACAGCTGTCTTAATGCCATCTCTGAGCCTCTGCACTCAGAAAGCAGATGAAAAGTGCTCTAGAATTTCAAGTGGGGAAGAAGGATCCATCAAAAGTATATTTTGGACAGGGTAAGGATGGTTTTCATGTACTTGCACGCTTAGGAATTGGCACAGAGCTAAAGCAGCTCCCCAGGTTACACCGAGCTAGGCAAACATAGTGGAGTTTTCCACTTTAAATGGCTCTTACAAGAACAGCTCTGTAGGCTGAAAGACTGAGGTAATTTCAAACACTCTAGATGGTCTTTAAGGTCCCTTCCAACCCAAACAATTCTATTCTTCTACCTCTGTCAGTTTGCAAGTACATAAACTGGTAGATCATTCCTTCCCCTCTCTTTAGGCAGAGGCCAGACCAAGTGCTCTGTGAAAGCAAACAACTGAACTATGTTTCTGTGCTGCCTTAAGAAAGCTGGCAGTTTAGACAGTTACCATAATCTGTTTCTCTGCTGTGATCAGAAGAAGAAAATAATCTATCGGATTATTTTTGAGATTTACTTACCTAATTAAGCCTGTAAATGGTGTGGTTTTGGTGATGAGAGTAGCCATGGTTGTGCCCAGTTACCAGTGGAGGGTTGGGCTTTTTTGCTGATAAATTTTTCTCGTTCAGCTATGATGACTGTTTTATGGAGTTCCAGTCACGTGTTGTTCTTTATTGTCTGAACATAACGTCAAGAGTATGTGTTTGAAATGTCAGGAGTGTTGGCCAGCACTGTTAGTCTGTGTGAGCAGAGTCTGTCTTCAAACACTTTAGTTACATGTGGGTAATCACCTGTTTTCTTGAATCCAAAATACATCTTTAGAGCTGATGCTCAGACCTGAGGTTATTTGATGTGTTTCCTTTGCTGAAATAGCTCCTGAATATTTCAGTACGTTTCCAGTCATTTAGCACATCAGTGGTGCCCCAAAAAGAGTTGTGTGGGTTGTAAGGAGTAATTTTACAGGAACAAATCATTCCCATTTTTAGCAAGCCAAAAAGATTTAAATTTTCCTTTAAAGGAGAAGGAAATCTATGATGAACTACTGCAAAAGTAAGTAAAATAACTTATTTTTAGTGAGTCCCATAAATGGTAAATGCAAAAAACCTAAGTATCTTAAGAACAATTGAAAAACCCTAGTTATCAATGAAAATATGGGAAGATAATAAAACAGTTCTTTGTTTTGTTAAATGCCTCTCTCCTCTCCTGGAAATGTAAGTGTGGAAATGTTTTACTTGTTAGATTAACACATTAGTCAGAAGTTGTCAAGGTTCAGAGCCAGGCCAGCCACTAGATGAATGAGAGATGCTCTCTATTGACCCCTCTCCCACCCCAAAGGGAGATAAGGGAGAGAGACTTATGGATTGGAAAATTAAACAAGCTTTATTGAAAATAATACCAATAAAATGAAATATATACAAACCCAACATCGACCCCACCCCCTCTGATGGCAGCCACATCACTGTCACTGCTGATGCTTGGCACAGGCACGGGGGAAGTCCCAGACCGTACTCGGCAGTGGATGGGAACTGGATTCAGGACCTGGATTCAGGATCATACAGATGAGGATCAAAGGCAGAACAGAGTCCTCCTTGGACACCAGCAGTTGAGGAAGAGAACTTGCCCCTCCTGCCCCCTCAGCTTTATCCCCAGTCTGCCGTCTATGGGCTGGGATCCCTTGTTGGCCAGTTTGGGGTCCCCTGTCATGGCTGCTCCTCCCCACAGGTGCCACCTTTTCCTTTCAGCACCCCCAACGTGGCACTGGAGGTTGAGCAGTGACCTTGGTCTGCACGGGAGCAAGTCCAAGCCAGAGCCTTTCCTCACACACCGCTCCTTGGCAGTAACTCCCAGCACGGAGCGTTAGCGCTGCCAGAAGCTGAGACTGTCTGCGGAAATCTGCTGTTAACTTCAGAAAATGCAGCTAGTTAGAAGAGACTGAGCTGAGAAGTGAAATCAGTGAACAGAGTCAGTTCTGTTCCAACTCAAACCAGGACAGAAGTGTTTTAAACGAGTGAAACGTGCTGCTGCTGAGGCACACTGACATCAGCTGCTGAGTCTTAAAAGGAGCGAGTTGTAAACGAATCTCCTTTTCACTCTACAGGTGGCAGTAGTGCCAAAGGTTTAGAGCCTGTGACTGCCTTGGCCCTTTCAGAGAGGTAGGCTAGTCAGACTGTTTCCATCTAAAAGCAGAACCCTGCGTGCTTCAGATTTTAAGGAATCTGAGTATTGCCAGAATTACTAGGGAACTAAACCCTCGTCGCTCCCAACTGATCCTTCAGCTGCTTCCGCGGCCGCTAAATGGGGATTCTGAAAGTAGGAAGTCACTGAAGCAGCTGGCAAGCTTCTGAGCATGCCAAAATAGAAATACAGTCATTAATTCCCAGAAGAATAAGGCTTTAAGGCGAGAACCTTTGCTAAAAAATGTATTTAAGATGTATATATCAGTTTCCTGTTGTACGTAAGTAGTTCTGCAGAGCTCTTTGAAATGGTTTGGTAGCAAAAATCTCGTGACTGCCTCCCTTTAACCCTCCTGCCCCTTTCCCCCTGCCAAACTTCTGTGATGCAGACCAATGATGTCCAAGTACAACTTTATCTATGTTTACTTGTTACATTGTCTCCGTGCCACCTTTGATAGTGTGTATTTTTGTTTCTGTTGTAGTCTACCAGGATTGGAATGTCGGTGAACGCAATACGCAAGCAAAGCACAGACGAGGAAGTTACATCTTTAGCAAAATCTCTTATCAAGTCTTGGAAGAAGCTGTTAGGTATGGAGACACCAACTTCTTTCTGCCCTGCTTTTGCACCTTGTCACTGCTCTCAGTCTCGATGCAAACCCTTGACCCTGCCTTGCTTTAGATACATTTGTGCTCCTGTGTAAGTATGGAAACTTTCTGCAGTGCTGGAGTTGTTTGTCACTCTTGGACTGTCACCAGTGCATCACTGTGAAATTGTATTCAGAGAAAAAGGTAATATGTCTTTATTGGAGCTGGCAAGCAGTAGGAAGCCACCTTCTGCGACATGACTCATTGCTGAAGTCTTGTTGCCTGCTGTTGAGCTCGAGTGACTGTACTGCAGGACTAAGCACTAACGAACCTCTTCTTCACTATTTCCTTTGTCAAATGCAACAGGTATTTTGAAGAAGTTGTGCAAAACCTCGTAGGAGAGTGTGGAGGCTTTGAAGTTTGCTTATAAAGTGATTTGTGAAGAGGAAAAAAAAAACCCAGTAAAAACTGACGTTAAAAATCTGTTAGCATTTACGGGGAGTGAGAACTAGATCTGCACTTTCCAAAGCCTTCATAGTTTTAAACAACTAACTAGTGAGTTAATACTTCTTGTTTCTTTTCCCTTAAAGCAATGAATACAGTTAATGCAACCCTTTTGTTAGCAAGGTTTTATTCAAGGGTGTTTTGTAGTACTTAATGTATCACTGAAATCTCCAACTGTGACCAGGTATGTTTGGTCATACACTCTGCTGTACTCTCTTTTGTTTCCTTTTATCTAATTTGAGGTTGCACTAAAGATTTAGGAGCCTTAAAACTTTGAAATAGAAAATAGTTGACACCATTTTCTACTGATTTAAATATTGACCATTCTGTCTGGAGAAAAGTGCTAAATGCCAGGAGGTGTTTGAGTCTCCTGCCATTTGAAGTCAGCCTCGTTTTGATCAGTTATGAAGTGTTTTATTAGACACTTTATTGCTCTCTTGTAAATGGTGTAGAAGTGACTTTGTGTCCATCTGACAGCACGCGTATGTTCACAGCTTTTAACTTCTGTATTCTAGTAAGAAGCAACAACCTCTACACCAGACATATTTTTTTAACCCATCTTTAAAAAGTTAGATAATACTAATTAGGTTAGTTTTAGTAATGAAATTCAAATAATACCAGATATGCTGACAAGCTACTTCTTAAATCATGCTAATGACTTTTATTATAAATTAAATGCATACTTTATATAAGATCTCATCACAGTTCACTGGTCAAATAGGGAAAATGAGCTACTTTTTTGTGTTTAAATTTCCACTTAGAACTTCCAAGTCCAGCTGTATTGTATGCAATGCATGAAAGTAGTAAGATATATAAGTGGAGAAGTGGACTTGCATATTAACTTGAGTTACTCTGAAGCATCAGCTGAATTGACTGATCTAGCTTACAAGTTATTAATCTAACTTAAAAAAACCCAACTTTGATAGGGTCTTTTTCTTATTTTATTCTTCTGAAGTTTGAAGTTTTGATAGTGCAGCTTAGTTTAGACAACAAAGTAGAGGAAATACTCTTATTTTTTCTTTTTTACCCCCCCCCCCCAAATTCTCAGTTTTTGGGAGTGCCCTCAGATACTGCTCTTTGGGGAGGATCTCACTGTCCTTTGAGCAAAGGAATTGCTGTTTATTTATTGAGACAGTAAAAATAGTCTTCTGTCTCATTTTTTTTTAACACAGTATCTTAAGTCAGTCAAATTTGTCTGAATACGTTGTTACTTATAGCTGACTGATCTTTAAATGTTCAAACATTGTGAAACAAAGGGAAGATTATTCCTACCAGAGGGTGTTCCTGCTGTACAGGGCTGGAATAAGACTGTGGTGTCTGCTGGCCACGACAGGTCAGTCTGGGTGTAGGCTGCTGCTGAAAGGGCTGCTCCTGCCTGCCCTTCTGCACAGGTCCCTCTTGTGCTTCATCTGGTGCTCAAGTGGCTCTTCAGGAGACTAGAGCTGGGAACTGACCAGGTGGAAACTTAATTCTTTTGTTCATTTCTTCTGGCTTAAATTTCAACTGTATCAGGGTTTGCTCCTGGTCCAGCTCGTTTGCAGTTACTGTTTCCTGCATCCCCCTTTTGTTGACTTGCCACATTCAGATTGTTCTGAGACAATTGGGAGACTCTACCTAAGGCTGCTTGCATCAGGTGAAGTCAAACATGTGAGGAACTGGAAAGGAAATAGCAAATACTTGCCATGAATCCTGATTGAATACTTTCTTCTTGAAGCAGTGGATGTGTGCCCTTTGTTCATGCTCTGATTTGTGTTACAGGGCAGCTATTGCTGCGTGCATGTTACTGTGCCAAGCCTACTATAGCTGTGGTTGTGCACTTATATAAATCAGATTATTCCTGAATATATTGCACTGCTTTTATTCAAAACTTAATGTAGTTAAATTCTCCTTGACTGTAATGCAGACCTTGTAATAAGGCACAGCAGGGCAAATGCTTCACCTCTCGGTTTACTGCTTAGTAATTCATTAGAACTTAAAGTCTCATAACTGTGGAAGAAAGGGTATCTGGGCCACGTGAGGCACGGGTGGGAATCTTACAAAGTGCTCTTATTCTGTTTTGTCATTAGTTTTGAATTTCTCAGAAGAATACGAACTGCCCTATGTTGAGCTGCTTGAGAAATCAGTTTCGGTTGTGCTGTTTATAGGGCATGTAAAGTGGTATGGAGCAGAGATGGCAGCAGAAGCGGACAGCTGGTGATCGTACCCAGCATTGTACTCAGGGAGCTGAAGTCTTTGTGAGTTATTTTTATAAATGACATTTTGCATTGAGGCAAAGAACTGTTGACTGTTCAGGCTGCATGCACTGTTGGAGTTCAACGCTGTCGGAACTGAACGCTTTCAGAATGCATGGGAACCGTGAGAAGTGAGGTGGTGCCTCACCAGATGTTTACAGCTGGATGAGAGCCATTGCCAGGTTACCAGGGGTTTGTCAGGGGGGGGTCAGAAGCTGCTGAGCAGAGAGCTCCCCAGTGCTGTCTGCAGGGACTCGCTGAGCGAGCTGCAGGGGAAGGACGTTTGTGGCCGTGTGGTGCCTGGCTGTTGGCCGGGGTTAAACCACAACGACGTTAAACCGCACGCCCGAGTGGGTGACAATTTACATAAGGAAGCCAGTTCTGCTCTCAGAATGAAATACTTGTCTGTTCTAACACGGGGTTTGCAAATAACAAATGGTTTGCTAAGTAGCTGAGTTTGTAGGATATGCGGCGCAGGTAACGAATCTGGGCACTCTCACGTAGGTTATGAGGAGTGTTTCTTTATAGTAAAGGAATTTCATGTTCTCCATCACAAATAATTGCTTACTGAACTCTAAGAGCATGCAGCAAAAAAGAATGTCCAGACCTCTAACTAAGTAAACTTAACTCCAGTAAGTTTATGTACTGAACTGGAAATGCAGAGTACTTGGCCAATGATCTTAATATTAAGTGTGATCATCTATTGCCAGTGTTCAAAACTGAAAATGGGGCCGTGGATATTTTGAAATGCCTGTTTCAAAACAAGTGCATGCTGGGGTAATTTGATTTTAAAGAATGTTTCCAGTGCTTAATGTTGTTAAGAGAAGTTAACACCAGCCAAACTTCACACAAGTGTTTTACTCGGATGACTTTGTTCATACAATCCTCTGTTACTTTGAACCTGGGCTTGATTCTGCTGGAGCAAGCTGGTACAGTCTAGGATTATCTTACAGGTATGTTAATGTTATCATTAGGTAAAGTTATGCAGGGACATCTAGTAACCTGCTGGCTTTGCTCAAAAAAATTGTTATTGATGAAACAAGTTCCTAAACTGCAGTCCAGTAGTGCTGTTTACAATCGATAAAAAGAGTACCTGTCTTTATAAGACATCAAATAGAATCAGGGGGGAAATAATTTCAGTAGTTTCATCTCCATATCAAGTATGAGCTGTGGAAATCACCTTCTGTCAAATGTATCTGTGGAACTGTTCCATGTACAATCAGTAGATCTAAGATTTATTAGGACTGTCAAATGGAGAGATAACACGATGCAAACTGTATAGTGAAGAAGTTAATGTGTTATGTCCTTTAGGCACTTAGGGGAATCATGTCTTTCAAAGTGGCAGGCAGTTCATGATTTTGTTGTTTGGTTATAGGTTTTAGATGTTCCTCCCCGTGCTGCTACTACTAGGAAGAAGTTTTTCTTTTTTTTACCTTTGTGTTTTGCTACATCTTGCAGAGGAATTGCTGGCAAGCGTAGCTGCTTGTGCATCTCAAGATTATTTTGGTCAGAGTCTAGGAAAATGGGGCCTAAAGAATTATTGAATCAGAGCATCATTGTTTAATTAATGACTATGTCATCTGTGACATGTTCTCATATCTCTTGCCTTTAACTTATTTAACCTGAATACTCAGAAAACTCTCCATTTTGGTGGTGATATCTGAATCAATAACTTACAATAACCCACTAAAATACATTTTCTTGTTCTCTAGGGAATAACTGGCCACCTTGCATTAAAATTTCTGAAAAAAAATCTCACTTAAAAAGATTTCATAAGTTAAATTTATAAATTAATAACATTAAGTCTTTTCATTTTCTAGTTTGGTTTGTTTTGTTACTAACAAATGTCTTGAGTCCACTTGTTTTATAAGAATCTACTATGAAGCTCTTAATGGCTTTTAATATTCAGATTATCTTATGCCTGGCCATATATTATTAAATTAAAAATTCTGTTCTGGTAATGAAAACACTGTCATGTCTTGTTTTAACTTGGAGAGATTATTTCACTGGAAAAAGTAGAAATGTCTTTCAAATTAATTGTGAGTCCCAAATAGAAACTGCAATGCAGTAGTCAGAGCCACAGAGTAATTGTGTCTCTTTGAAGCAACTTTTAAGTTATATTGTATAAATATTACGATGGTGTATAGACTTCCTGACGTAAATCACTTGCTTGTTGGCGTTTTTAAGTATCCTTCACAGAAGGCCCATTTTTTCCATCTTTCTTTGTTAGAGTTTCTGTGGTTGGGTGTAGTTCCCGTTAGCTGTCGTTCTTTCTTTGTTTTAGAGCCTGGCTGTTGAATGTAAAATCAGTTCATTTGTAGGGACTTGTAGTTTCTCAAGGATAATTTTTTTGAGGCTTTGAGACCAGGTTGGACAGAGCTTTGAGCAACCTGGTCTAATGGGAGGTGTCCCTGCCCATGGCAAGGGGGTTGGAACGAGATGATCTTTAAAGGTCCCTTCCAACCCAAACCATTCTCTGATTCATTGATTTTTATTGTATTTTATTTTCCTCAGAGGACAGCTGAAATGCTGTCTAGCTGGCTGTTAATTGCATTCTGTTCTTATGTCAATGCAGTGTTTTAATAAAATAATAAATCCTTCTTAGTGTGTGAGTTTAATTATAAATACTGGATCTCCTCCTGAGTGCTTTCTAGGTGATGATCCCTAGGAGTGGCTGACTGAGACGCTTAGGAGAATATTTCAAGCAAGCAGAGAATACTATTAACTTTATTTTCACATTTCTGAAACTCCATTAAACAAAAGTATCTATAAACTCTTCTCTCAGTGATGAAAGGAACTGCAGTTTTGATGACCCATTTGCTGAAGATGGGTCAGTTGTCTCAGCTGCTGACGTTTGCCCTTGGTTCGAGACCCGCTTGCACAGAGCGGTCTGGAGGTGTGGGAAGAGCTCGGCTCTTACCTCTTGCTCTGTCCCCGTGCCTCACATCCTTCACTGGTGGAGGGCAGGGAATAAGCCATCAGTGTATTGACAGAAATTCTCAGGTGCCTGCCTTCTGATGAAATGGTGCTGGGCTAAATGGAAGGGTTTGATGAACTAGAACGAGGTGCCAGCTCTTCCACAGCGGTGTGTTTGATGCCAGACAAGCAGGAGATACCTGGGGCAGCTCTCAATTTGATAATGTGTGCCAGGAAAAAAAAATACAGAGGTAAATGGGCTGCAGCAGAGCTCAGCTCTAAGGCTGCTGTGCTGCTCTGCAGGACCTGAGCTGTGCCCCAAGGTTTGATCTGTCAGTTTGTCCCAAAGCCTCTGACAAAGAAACCATCACCTACAGTTGTCTACTTAAAAAGTGATGAGGGAAAAGGAGATTATGGGGATATTTAGAATATTTTTTTAAATTATATATCATGTAAGCATCTGTTGCCATAGAGAGCAGTCATGTGAATATGTGTGTTAAAAATGGGATTTGTTTTGTTTCTCAGAGTATTGTGTGCTTGAGATGTCACAGCAAAGAACTTCTGTGATCCCTGCAGTTTCCAGCCTCCTTTGCTCGCTGGGTGAAATTCCTTCTTTATAAATGATAGTTGATAGACTGGTATCTGTTTAGGATTTTTTTGAATAACACCTTTAGGTTATTAAAGACAATCAGTCCAAGTGCATAATTCACTGTGTTTCTTTTTTCTCTCCCCCTGCCCTTTCCTTAATGGAGAAATGTATCAGGGATTGAATACAAAGTTACAAACAATGGGTGAAGAAATCACCACACTTTGACACTCCTGAAGGCTGGCAAAATATTCTGGAGGAATATTTCTGTGCGCTTGCCTGGTTCCTATACTGTTTTGTAGGCATCTATTTTTAGGTACAGCTAGAGTCAGAATAGTAGATGGGTGCTTGGTCTGATCCACTACAACTGTCTCTGCTCTCCTTTGATGATGGTGATTTTTATTTTTTTTTAACAAAGTGATACTGGATTTGATAAATTCTTCACCTCAGAAGTTAAGGAAAGGATCAAAATCCTGTTCAATTTAATATATTTTCTATGTAGCTTTAAATGTAAATTGTCCCAGTTAAAAATGAGCCAGTACAGTAATGGAAAGTGGGATTAAAAAAAAAGCTCAGTGCTTGAATAAGAGACCTGAATTTGTGTGTTCCATAGCATGAGGTTCCCCTGGGAGATGTGAAGATGGGGCTCTTCTGGAAATAAAAATACTTCCAGATGCTTAAACAAGGATTTAGATACCTAATGCAGGGCATCTTTGTGGAAAAGGTTGAGCCTTATTAGATTTCCCTCCTTTTCTTGATCTGTTTTTACCTCTTCTTCAAGTTTGTAATATATGCTTATCCCAATAATACAGTCTGTGGATTTAGAAGTGTAATGGCAGCTTTGTGAGGCTTAGGAATTCACAAAATCTGGCAGCGAGCGATGCCAATCTCACCAGGCTTCCTCTGTAGGAGAGAGTCAGCCTTTCTAGAGAGCAAATCAAAGCAGCAGCTCACCTTAGCCACTGAACTCCTCTGTACTATAGAAGGGTGTGTGTGCCCTTGCTAGGCTGAAGCTAAATGTTGTGATTGCCCTTTGTAAGAAAGGCTTTTGCCATTATAAAACCATCACTAATCATAGCCTGTACAGGAAAGGCAGCATCAAATATTCTTCAACACCAAGGCAAATAATTTAAGAGCTGTCACAGAAAATACTATGTGCACGTCTAGAAAACTCCTTCAAAAGCATATCAAAATCATCTTTATGGTTTTTGGCAGCCCCAGTAGCTTTCACACCACAGTTTCGTTTGGTTCAGCCCAGTTGGTAGGAATCCTGTGAATAGAATTAAAAAGAATGACATGCATTTAGTAGGAACTTGTCTTTAAAGCATGGAAGACAAATTCTAGAGACTTGATGCAGCAGCTGAAGTTATTTTCTACCTCATGCAACAGAGTTGGCAAAAATAAATCGTGAAATTCTACATTTTCATCTTGTCTTCGCTGCCAGTGTAAGCAGATGCTGGACTTGACTTGAAGGGTCTGAAGTGCTGTCATATTTTCCATTTGCTGGGTTGGGGAGGGTGTTGGGGAGTGGAAGGCTGTGCTGCAAGAGAAGGTCAAAGCAGAGAGTGGGAGCTGATAGCATTTCCAACTGGTTTGGGAGAAATCGTCGCAGATACTTTACCACTGCTTTATACCAGTTACTATTTCTGGGTAAAAGAGTTTCTCTTGTTTTGTGTTTCCAGATGGACCTTCAACTGATAAAGATTCTGAAGAAAAGAAAAAGGAGCCGGCGTCTTCCTCACAAAACAGCCCTGAAGCAAGAGAAGAAAGGTGCTTAATTCTTCATGACTATGGAAATAATCTCACTTGGTATAAATTAACATTAAACTGTTCGGTCCAAATTTGTCAGATTGGAGGCAGCTTCATGTTAGAGGTTTAGAATGCTTGCTTTGTCTGTTAGCTTTTATGTTTAACAAACAACCTCACTCTCCGCTTTTTTTTTTTGTAGACACAAAATATTTGTGATCAGAAAAATGAGCCCCTGTTAATGACACTGTAGGAGCTGAAAAAGCAAACATTTGCAAAATAGTATCTGCGAGCCCATTTCTTCTCAGCATTTCTGCTTTAATGCATCTGTTTCCAGCAGCCCTTCTCCAATTGAAACTTCACCTCTAACCATTTGTCCTTACACAACCTGAAATCTTTTCAGTTTACAGTTTGCAAAGCTACACAAACTGTTTGTTTGTGACTGTGGTACTACTGCAGTACAGTGAGCAGACTGAATGCAGTGAATTCACTGCAGACTGAATGTGAGTGTGAGCTCTCTTTGTTGGTTTTTAAAGTACACTTCCATGGGGGAAAAGAAATATTTCATATTAGAGAACTGAGAATTAAAATGTATGTGCTGCATAATGGAATGAAATAGCTGCTGTGTCCCTGTTGTGTGGAATACCTGGGTGAATATTCTAAAGACACTTAAATTTGTGTTGACTCTAGAGCTTTAAAAAGGCAGCCTGTCTTCTTTTTTTGGAACACCATCGAATGCATATAGCAAAAGACCTGTGGTTTTGCCCTGAAACAAAGTTATTTGAAGGGGGAGGGGAGGGGAGGGAGGAAGCATTAATATTAGTTGAATAATAGTTTTCTTTTTGCCTTTTTTTAGCAGTTCAAGTAGCAATTCCAGCAGCAGGAAGGAGGAGGGTAGTGCTCCCTCAAATTCTTTCATCCCTTCTTTTCCCCGGGCTCCAAGCACTTCAGATTCTGTACGAGTGAAATGCAGAGAAATGCTCTCTGCAGCTCTCAGAACAGGAGGTGAGCTTGGTAGACTGTATTTTCAAGTTTAACTATTTCCTTCTTCTCTATTTCAGTCCTTCCCACTCTATTTTTCTCTTGCCTTGTAGTGCAGAATAAACCCTGAGTATCTCTTGAGTGAGTGTGACACTATTTACACACCTGCCTTTCTCACACCAGATGTCCTGCAGACCTTCAGATTTTGTTTTTTGAAGGCTGCCTTTCTGTTTTGATTCAATCTTGAAGTTACACTGAGGTACTCACAAGAGTCTTGCATTGCTCTATCTTCAGATAGAGCAAAACACCCAAGGAATTTACAATTTAATTGGGTATCTGTGAATTCCTTGAGTGTTTTGTTGCTTTTTCTTTTTCCTCCCTTGTGTGTGCCTGGGTGTCTTTAAAGTGATGAATATTGTGCTAAATGAGGAGCAAACTAAAAGATCAACTTCTAAGAATGACCTGAATTATTATTTTTTTTTTGTGGACCCTTCTCTTGTACCAGAACTTAGAACCCAGTTCCTGTTCCTCTGTTCTTAGCTGAGTGTAACCTGACCCAGTGTAAGCTGACTTCTGAATCATCCATTTTTACCCTCTTCACTCTTTTATTATTTCTGTTAACTCACATGCAGGCAGTAATCAAAGCTGA
Source organism: Actenoides hombroni (assembly GCA_024336885.1). Lineage (NCBI taxonomy): Eukaryota > Metazoa > Chordata > Aves > Coraciiformes > Alcedinidae > Actenoides > Actenoides hombroni. The sequence continues at coordinate 14,530,518 of WUAM01000143.1, read as the reverse complement.
CTAAAGGCCACGACTTTGTACTCCTCACTATATGTAGTTCATTGCCTTTTAAAATCATTTCTGAGCAGAAAGTCACCTATAGCATCTCAGCATTCATAATTCTATGTAGTCTTAATTTTAACTACTTTTCCAAGGCCTCTTTTTGCTGTGTTACCTTTCTACAGCACATACCAACTGATCACCCATTGGTTGAATGTCAGTCTCACAAAAACAAGGTTATTTTCACATTTTATAATCTGCTGTATGAGATCCAAGGAGAAATGGTGTTTGGATTACTCACTGAAGTACACCCATGTTAAAATGAGAAGGAGGGAAACACATGCTCTACCAAATTTGTCCTAAGCTATCCTGGAAAGGCAGCTGCCTTCATGAGTAAGGGTTTTGGTCAGGAACAGTAAACAATTATCTCGAGATGCTTGAGGTCAAATGTTGCATTGTCTTCGAGATGGCTGTGGTGCATTTCTTCTAATTTACGTGGTTTATGACACATCTCTGGTTTGCATTTTAAAGACAATATCTGGTACTAGTGATGCTGTTATTTAATTACTGTGTTTCTAGTGAAATATTTCTTGTGCATGCATGCAAAACATTAATTATTTTTGCTTGTATTGTGCGGACGGAAAGAATTGATGAAAGGCAATACAGAATGTTTTCTTTTTATAATAGTCTCTTCCATGCACAGATATGCTGTGGAGATGGGTGTTTGCCAAGCCTATTAGAATATTGAAGGTTTTTCTTTACAGCAGCTTTTTGTTACTGCTCGCGTTTGCGACTAGATGTCAGAATTTTTGGTTTTGTGAAAGATTTAGGGTTGTTCTGTGTTTTTAACCTTCTGTGGCTCTTCATTTCACTAATTTTTCTTCTTCCAAGTAATAGGTTAAAGAAGTTTTGAAAGGATAAGTATACAGTAAATTAGACTTTCTTATATAAACAGAAAATTCACTGCAGTTGTTTCATAATGCGCTGAGTTTCAGTTTCAAATGGGTTCTCAGGGATACAGAACACTGGGATTGTCAGGTTGCTAATGCTTTAATATTTGTTTTCCTCAGATGATTACATTGCTATTGGTGCCGATGAGGAAGAGCTGGGTTCTCAGATTGAAGAAGATATCCTTTGTTGTACATCTCTGTGCTCTAGAGCAAGAGTGTTTTTAAAAGCATGGGTAATACTAAAATTAATTAACTTGATCTATATATTGAATATTTGAAGATTTCATTTAAAACAAAAGTAGCAAGCTGTGTTTAACACATCAGAGCACAAATTTAGTGTTTAAAAAACCAGCACAACCTAAATGATTTGCCTTAGAACATGTAGGAATCTGTGTAGGTGAGTCTGTGTGGGTTTTTTTTCAGTTCAGTATGTTTTCCTTGCAGCAGCAACTTTATATCTTACTGCAGCGTTCTGACATAAAACGCTGGGCTCTTCTATGTTATTTTTAAGTCTTGTTAACAGTTTTAATCTTTTTCTAATCTCTATTTCATTTTCAAGAAGTTGATTTCTAAATGAAGTTGGAATTTGCAATTGTTCTGGTAGCAGTGTTTGAATAGTTACAGAGCAGGGGTCTGGGCTTTTTATTTTAGGGGTTTTCGGGAGGAGGAAGAATTATTCTTAAGCATAAAAATAATCCAAGCTTCACGATTCTATCTTTCTTTGGTAATTGCAGTCAGCAATTGTTCCTGTTAAGGAATTTCCTGTTGCAAAATTCGTTTCAAGTTCTGTTAGTGAGCTGCCAGTGTTTGAACGTTTTGTTTAGAAATCAATTAATCCTCACGATAAAGTCGAAAGAACTGGACATAAATTTATGGGTGACTTTTCACAGTTTCAATTGAGATCCTACTACCCCAAAATTCACCTTTCCTGGATCCCGTGCTGAACTGTGATTAGACTTCTGAAGGCTGTGAAGTCTGCTGTCTTGAACAGGGTAATAGTAACTGTTGGTCGGGGTGGGGGGGCAAGACTTGATCAACAGTGTTGAATGAATTACGTTGCCTTAGAAAAGTTGCCCCTGACAATGAATCCTTTGTAGTGCTCTGTTTTACTTGCTAATGTTTTGTTCCTTAAACCCAAAGCACCTATTTTCCAAGAATTAAAAAACACTGATATGAAATACAAAAATAGGGTACGAAGTAGAATAGCCAATCTCAAGGATGCAAAGAATCCGAACCTAAGGAAAAATGTCTTATGTGGGAACATTCCTCCTGACAAGTTTGCCAAAATGACAGCTGAGGTAAGTACAGACATAGGTCTGGAACTAGTTACCTGTTGGACTTACGTCCTGGCCTGTATTTATCAGCCATAAAAATAATTTCTGTAAGCTGCCTCTGCTTTTGAAACACTGTGGCTTGTTTGTGGCTTGCACAGTCTGAGTTATGGGGCTGTGTTGGGGCAGGGGGGATGAAAGTGATGCCTGATAATGGTTTCTAAATATCTCATTTAGTCTACAAGTCAGAAGGCAGGTAAGCTGTTGTGTGTACATTTCCTGAAGCATGGTATATTGTGCTGGTTTTAAAAGGCCCCGTGATGTGTTGGTGATAACTTAGGAAGATTTGAATGTTTGGCTACTGATTCCAAGCTGCTTGCCCGTTGCCCTTTCTGGATGTGTGTTAGCCTGTCTTACCACTGGTTTTTCAAGTGCTGATTTCTGCTGTTAGCCTCCTCTGCAAGGTACAGCACTGTGGTTTAAAGATCTGTCCCTCCTCTCTTGGCATTTTCAGTGTTTATTTAAAGCTTATCCAGAATCTGACAGAATACTTCAAGTGACTTTGAAGGACACTCTTCACAATAAATAGAAAAAGCCATAAATGTTAGGGGAAAGAAATTGGGAGACTTGCCCTTTAAGTCAAATTAAATTTATGTTGCTGAAAGAACATTTTGGACCCTTGAATAGAAAGTCCCATTTAGATGGTCCCTGTCTTTACAAATCAAAGTAAATCTAGAAAGTCAAGTGAAAAAATAGATTTTATGGGAGAGAAAAATGAAAGCCTGGTTAAAATCTGATTTCAGTTTTGTAGTTCTGCTTATGTGTTGGATTCCACCTCCTCTACCCCTAGGTGTAAAGTATATCCCAATCAGGTATAAAGGAGTAGCTTGGAGACTGAAAGAAATTCAAGTTACAGTGGTGTAATGAAAATCATGGTTGGCTTTATTCCAAAGGAAAGGGGTGGTTGTTCTTGTTTTTTCTCTTTCTATAGCTTCATGTAAAGCTTAGGACAAACAGAGGCCAGTAAAGGAATGTGTAAAGAAAAGCAGATTGTATCTTCAGTATGTATTTTGAGATTGTTGGCTCCACATGTGTGTGTGTACATACTCACGTACATATGATTTCTGTTGCCCACTGCCCATTCCTTGTTCTAATTAATGTCTTGGATGAAAATTTTAATGGCTAAAAACCCCCTTAGTGTGAAGAATACGTCTGAAGGGGAACAGCATTAATAGGAGATTTGCATTCCACATCTGGATGGGATGTGGAGTAGAACTTTGGAGAAAATGGGAACCCCTTGTTTTTGCTGTGCCCAGGTGTTCTCTGGACACTGTGGAGATCCTGTGCACCAGAACTGGTTTAAAGGAAAGGCAGATCTGTGAATCTCAGCTCTTGGGCTAGTGTTTTGAAACTGAGTGTACGTGACCTGTGGTATCATATTGGTAAATAATGGTTGTGCTGTATTTCTCAGCACAAGTATGGAAATAGTCAAAGCAGTGGCAGTTTTTCCTGTAATGATCTTCTGTAGGTCACTGAGCTAATTCCACAAGGATTTAAGCTGGAGAGAGGCTCTTCGTCCTTCTCTACTTTGTCTCTGTATTACACTTCTGAACTTCAGAAATGCATTTGCATAGAAAATGTTTCTAGGTGTTTGATATTGTAACTTCTACTGATTTTTCTTTCCAACTGCATAAAATAAAATGATTCTATTTTTTTTTCCCCCGCCCTACTTTTTCTAGCTTCTGTGCTGTGAAATACCCCAGCTGAAGCCTTTTAAAATGAAAAATGTGTAGAATTACTTTCCACTTCAGTAGAACTGTTGTTCATGGATTCTGAGTCAAAAAAGCTATATGGGCTGGTGCAGTGGTAACAACCTTGGCTTAAACTGCAGATCTCTACTAAACTCTGTCTGCTCTTTGTCCATAACAGGAAATGGCAAGTGATGAGCTGAAAGAAATGCGCAAAAATCTGACCAAAGAAGCTATCAGAGAGCACCAGATGGCTAAAACAGGAGGCACACAAACCGATCTGTTCACGTGTGGCAAGTGCAAAAAGAAGAATTGTACATACACCCAGGTACGTGGTGCTTCCTGCTCTTCCTTTGCCTTTCTCAGACCTGGAGCCCTATAGAAAGATTGTTAAACAGCTTTAATTACAAAAGGAGCTTTTAACAAAACACTTAAATTACAGACTGTGTGCGCTTATGTAAAGAAGGTTTGTTGTATTGATTTACCAAAGATTTCATGTGAATTCAAGCTGAGTATCTTTATAGCTTGAAACATCCGTTTCTTGGCAGTACTGGGTTTTGTTGCTTATTACATCTTCCTGTTATGGCTTCATGTGGAGGAGAGCTAATTTACTGGTTTTCATGGGTATAAACTTTTCTTTACAGAGGGGATAAATAGCAGAAAGTAATGATGCATACATATATATACACAGAGATGCACATGTACTTCCTTTTAGATATAGAATCTACCATTTGGCTAACACTAGACCTTGATTTACAATCATTCCTACAGCCCTGTTCTATTTTAATTAGGAAATACGTGCAAGAAAAAGGGCTTTAATTTAACAGTGCTTCAGGGCATGTAATTTTGCTCATTTATAATTTATTGTTATGTAGTATCAGATGCTTTAAGTAGAAAGCTCTTTTTCAATCGTGAGACTTCCAAGCCTTTGTATCAGTAAATATACATAAAGCTGTACTGAACATGTGGGTTTACTGCAGAATCTTTTCCTAGAATTATGTGCGCAGTTTCTCTGCTGAAATTGATATTTTAGTGCCACTAAACCTGTCAAAACGTAAGGATTTTGATCACTTTATAGTCTAGACTAAAAACTGGTTTCAACTGATGAGAAAAATGAACTGGTATTTTTTTATCCAAACGTGTTTCCTTAACGTTAAACTTCTGACTTTGAAACCTTGACACGGAACACACGCTAACAAAAGTTGAAGACAGTAATTTTCCTTTTCTGCTCTGGCTCTTGCCTTTGCCAAAGGTTCAAACCCGCAGTGCTGATGAACCCATGACAACGTTTGTTGTCTGTAATGAATGTGGAAACAGATGGAAGGTAAGACTGTGAGACTGGTCTGTGTGTTTGCAAGCAGACAGCCAGGCTCTGTGCTTCATTTTGGTTTACAGTAAATGATAAATTTCTGTTGAGGATTGGTGATTTCATAGCCCGTTAATGATTTTACATCTTGATACTGCAAAATTACTGTAGGTTACAGAAGTATTTTTGACTGAAGGCGTGAGATCACACGAGTAGGGTGGTGACAAAGGGGGAGGGAGAGAAGCCGGGACACTGACTTAGTCCTTGTGACATTTAGCTACAATACTGCTTTGCCAGACAGCGTAGTAACAAGTTAACCGCTGTGTTTTCCCTTTCTTCACCCAAAGATTTTGTAACTATTTTAAATCTCCTCTTGGGTGAGTGGAATAGGCCTTTTTAGACCTTTTGTTGCTGTTTTTATCTGGGTTTTGCTACTCTGAAAAGAAGGGGGATAAAAATAAATGACTGCTGCCATATTCCTGTGTCAGGGTAAGTGTAGGGCAGTGATAGCATGATAAAATGTTTAAGTTCAGGAAGCAGGCATTATAAAAGCTTCTGAGAACACTGGTAGTCCAGTGAAGTGGAGCAATACTGAAATGAAAGGCTGTAAAATTCAAAACTTTAAGATGTGATAGCATGCCATGTGATGCATGATCCCCTCCTGCTGTTATTTTTCTGTGTTAGTGCTGCTGCTCTGCAGAACCATGTTGCACGGCATACGTTAGGATTCCTGCATGAAAACCAAGATTCCTTTATGCCTCTCGTTTTTCACATCTTATTACTGAATATCGTTCAAATCTATACTCCAAGATACCTAAATAATTTATAAAGCTTAGAAATCATGCAGAGAAATACCTGAAAAAATTCATTTGTCCTTAAAACCTTCTGTAAGGTGGCGGTTACAAAAGCGTCCCTATAAAGATGCTTGAGTGAAGGAATGGTTATGATATAAGCAAATGCTTTAACTAGTGATTTGCATATCCTAAGTATGGTGTCATATTTCTGTTTCTTCTTGCAAAGATTTAGAAATAAGCTGTACGAAGATCTCACAAAAATTCTTTTCTTTTGACAGTTCTGTTAGAAGAAGAAATTGTCAAGACATCTGGACCAGTATGAAAGAGGATTTTGTAATTAGCTTTAAAAACTAGGCTAAGCATCTAGCTTCCTGCAAATGAGAGGTTTTCTGGGGTTTTGTTTTCTCTTTTTTTTCTTCTTTTAAAAAGCAGCATACATGCCTGAAGTTAGCCTTTGTTTTGACACCACCATCATTTCCTTAAATGCCTTCCTATAGCTGATAGCCAGTAGGGCCAGGTTGCTCAATTGTATGGTGAATGTTAAAATATTTTTTCATTTTTTATAAGTAAGTTGACATTAAACTTTTACCAAATAAACATTTTGGTAATGAGCTTGTTTTTTTTCCCTATGTGGATAAAGTATTATATGTTTTTGTGGTCAAACGTACATTCTCCACCCGTATGTATTTTACCTCTCCACATTTCTTCAGTTGTAAGAATTTTTCTTGCTTCCATGCTCAATAGTTCTGCAAAGAGAAAAGGTGTCTAACATCATCTAATTATGTTAATCTCAGTTCTTAACTAACATCACTGATTAGTTAACTCTCTAGTTTCTATGTACTCCTCCTGAATTAGGACTAAATTTTTGATGATGGCTTTGGGAGATATTTTTTCGTGGCTATGATGACCTCTTCTGCACTGATCAGTTAAGCTTGTTTATGTAACCAGCTTTGATCAATGCAATATATTTTATTGCCCAAAGCATGTATTTCACATTCTACCTGTAGATATTATTTCTAGGAATGTCTTTACGTAGTTGGTTAAATCTGATTTGAGTGTTCAGTTTTGTTGACCGTGCTTGACAACCAAGCTGGGTTTAGACTTTGTGCATCGGCGGAGGCTTTGTGTTGTAGGCTGTCCTGATAACACCAGCTCACCAATTCATCACCGTATACACTGGCTGAGGAGGGAACATTAAATTCACTTCATATAAATGACATCATTTTGTTCATGACCTGAGTTTTGAGACGTGGAGTATCCGATGTGAATCGTAGACCTGCAGGTGAGAATAAATGATTCAAGTTACAGGCTTTTCCATCTGCAGAATGATACAAATACTGCTTTGCTAGAGCCTGCTTTTTAACAGTGCCCATGGTGAGAAGTATTTTCAAATGAACTTGCAAGGAAAACCATGTCAACATCTCTAGAAGAGATTAAATTCTTTCACTATACTTAAATTTATATGATTTAATTTATCGAAACCTGGGGCTGAGGAGGTCTGTCCTGGCACTGTGTAAAGGATTCACGGGGGGATGGAAAGAGTGTGTGTGGTTCCTGGAGAATAAATTCCTTGACTGTAAAGGAAACCCAGGATTTCCTACGTTGACTATTTCTTGCGTGCTGGTGGCAATTGTGACAAATGAGTTGGAAATAGCACAATGATACTTGAGCTTTGCAAGAGGAGAAGCGTTTGCTAAATTCTTCAGAGTAAGCTTTTCCAGTCAGCTTGTGCAAGGAAGGAAAAGTGGGCTTTCTGTTGAAAGGAAAAATGATTAAAATAGAAGTTCAGTTACAAACATTTTTAGGCAGTGAATTGTTCAGCATTTTAAGTTTCTTACTTTATATAAAAATGGTTTTACCTCGATTTGTTTGATATTAATGCCCTCATATGGAAAGCCTTTTTCTTGTTTTCCTCTCTACTAACAGAATGGCTTTATTTTTAGCTTGTGTGCAAGTCCTTCAGCAGGATTGCTTCTTAAGAGTTACTTAAAGATACGTGATTAATTATTTTTTTTCCAAGATGGCAACATACTAATGACAGATGTCTAATATCAATTACAGTGCTTTGTTTGGAGACCTTTCTAAAGGAATAAAGCCAAAAAATTGTATTAAAAATGACTTCAAATTAGATGCCAAGTAGACATGAATTTCCACTGCTGTTCACAGCAAATACACAGGGCAGGCAGGGGTTGGGTTGCATAACCTTCCTCTTTATGCCTGATTGTGACACTTAGGAGAATTACTTTTTGTGAAAATAGAGTAATTGTCTTTCTGTACTTACCAATTATATCTGAGCTTTATTAAAAGAATGAGAACTGCAGCAGTGCTTTCTGTGCTGTAGGTGTATCCAAGTAGGAGTTCAAATAAAATGTTGTTTCACCTGATCCTACCATACAGCTGGGTGACAGCCTTCACCCTTTCTGCCCCCCAGGTAAAAAGAACATTTTATTTCTTACAGTGAAAGGCAAAGTCCAAAAACTAGATTAAAAAAAAATATTCTGGGTGCTTAACTTCTATTCATGCCTCATTTTGCTTACCCAAATCCGGAGATAAAACTGCCCAGCAGTGAGCTGTGGGTGCCTCTCTGTTCAACAACAAGTGCTCCAGATCTCACAGTTGTCTGAAGTTGTGTTTCTCTGTTGGAGAGGCTGCAAAGTCTGAAGGATGTACAGAAGGATGTAGAGGTGGGGCTGGGGTCCTGTCTCAATTCCCCACCTGGCTGGTTTATCTACTGAGCTGCAGTCATGCTATGAGTGACCCAGTAAGTTCAGGTATTTTATGTGGCGAAACACGCCGGTGGAACTGGCAGCGAATCTCTCCCATCCCAGAGCAGCAGGTTTGGTTATTACCTTGATGGACATTTGAATCCTCTCAGGCGAAGGAGAGGCTGCAACGTAGTTGCCCTACAGCTTAAGTTAGCTTTGACACTGATCCAGTAGGGAGGGATGTGTGCAGCTCTTTCTGAATGCCATCTTTCTCTGGTAAGGAAGGCAAGAGGTTTCTGCTGCTCAGAAAAGCACAACTTCCAGATCCTTAGAAGGCATTTCCTCCTATATAGTTCTGTGAAGTTGCTCAGGAGAAAGCGTGGCATTCAGAATACCTTGTACTGAATGCTGCTTTTTGACTAGCACCAAGCAGAAGGTAAATATCTGCTCAGTGATCTTGGCTTTTGCGAGTCCCACTCGGAAGCCCTGTGGCACTTCCCAGACATTGCGAAGGAGGTCCCTGGTTTTTATCCAGAGTTCAGGATTCCACTTGTGGAATTTTTACATTGAAAGTCACAGCCCATACCAGTTTGGGTAGAACTTAAATTCATCAACATGAAGCCTTCATTCTGCAGAAGGTGATTGTATTGCCTTTCAAACGCGTGCCTTTTGAAAGAGATCAGTTGTAGAAATGAACCTGAGGAGTTTCACCTCTTGAAGTGCAGTATCATGCAGCTGTATATTGGCTTCTCTTTCACTAGATCATCATTAATCTTGAACTGTTTTGCCATTTTAAAAGGCTTGGGGATTAGTTTAGTTACAACATTAGTATAGAAAATCTTTCATTACTGTCATTGAAATGACACTGATACCTTTCATGGCAGAAAACACGTGGTCTTAAGTACTGTTTAGAGCAAGCTTGTTTAAAAATTACTTCACATTGTCTTTCTCATCACTTTCTCTTTTTCAGTTATCATCTGTAATCAGTGCATAAGTGTATGATGTTTGTGTGATGAATTTTCAGCTATATATAGTATAGCCCTTCAGGATATATGTATATTACTTCTTCTTTGTTTGTATTGTGCTAATGACTTTGGAATTTAAAGGTCAGTATAAAGCACAATGTGTTGGCTGAAGGAGCCCATGCAATTTTAATACTGCTTTGCAGGCTGGTGAAAAGAACAGTCATTAACAGTGGACATGTTCTGTGGGAGTTACTGGTTTGTGAAGTGCAGGCATTGAAGAAAGAATACCACTGGACTGGAAAGTTGTTAGAGCTTAATGATACCCTGCAGTTAGATAAATGCCAAGACAAACCAACCGTGGTTACTTTCAAGCTAGGATAAATTGATTTTGTGATGATTTCTTACTTGATGAATTATAAATAATGTCTTGTGTCATGATGATGATTTTCTCCTGCTAATCATGTAACAGGTTGTCTGTAGTAACTGTTCCTTTTTGGTGCAACTCACTTAGGCCCTGAGAAGTTCATCTGTAATAAGCAAGTGTATAGTGATGAAATGTAGTTAAAAACCTGTCTTTTGTGCAGTGGGGTTTTGTTTTAATCTGTTTTGGTCTGGGTTTTTTTGTGTGGTTTTGGGTTTGTTGGTTTGGTTTGGTTTTTTCCTCCCCCCTTCAATTCAGCATTAAACAGCCTCAAAATAACATGATATTTAGTGGAGTGGGTTGGTTGTTTCAGTTTTTTAAGAGATACTCTCAGGGTGTCTAGGGACCAGTATTCTGCCAGTTTAATGCCACAGCATTAACATTTATTGAGATTTTTTTCAGGAAATATGTGCATTGCAGATGTCAATGTATTGTAATGCAGAAGTAAAAGGAAAATTGCCTAGAGAAATCTAATTCCTTAGAAGTTCTGGCACATGGAAAATAAGCTTAGAAATTATTATTTTGTTCTTTTAATATGCTGCTGTTAACCACAGAATTGCCCAAACCGATATAGTTTTTTCCCCTTTAATTTCATTGCAACTTTTCCTTTTTTCCTTGCAGAATAATAGACTGTATTGTTTGATATCAAGTATGAATGTTCAGTCTGTCTTCCAGCTTTTAATGAGGTGTCTTTGCAGGGAAGAGAGAGAACTTAAAAGAAAGGAATTGACACACTTTGAACTTTTTCTGATGCGTGCCTCTGATCTTTCCAGCAGGCTGAACCTGACCTAGTTAAACTTACTTTGAATTTCAGAGCACTTTTACCCACCCTGATTAAAACAAGTACAGCATCGTCAGCCTGGCTGCCGAGCCCCCTGTGATTCCTGCCTGACCGATAGGTCTGGGTCGTTTCGTTGAAGTTATTACCCATCATGTAATACTGAAATTGTACTGATAGTGCTGTGGGTGTGTTTACTGCAAATCCAGCTGAGATAACCAGTAGATATGTTCAGTAGTGGTGACCACTAACTGGGCCGTGTCTTGTGCAGTGGTAGAAGGGCTTCCTCTTAACTCAGCCAGCCAGTGCTGTGCTACAGAAGGCAAAAGCCTTTTGATTTGCTGTGTCCCTTAAGTGTTTTGGTTGACTTTTTTTGTGCTGACATGCTGAAGAGGTGTTTAGGTGTTGGAAGGAGGTGATGGAAACGGGTCTGTTGCTATTGTTAACTTCCCATGTGTCTTCTCAGTGGTGCCGTGTAATGAAAGATCTCATTGTTACTGTGGAATAATGCCAGTGCAGCAAGGGGAGAATGTGTCTCCTGCTCAGTGCTTTGAGGAAACACATTGATCTCCTAAATTCTGCCTTTCTTTCCATTTTTCTGAGAAAGTCCCTCTTTTGTGCTTTTCCTAGTGCTGGCATTAGGCAAAGAGTGGGTTTTAGAAAGGCTACAGTGTCACTGAACTGTGCCTGTGCTTCTTCCCTTCCAGGAGTATGTTTCCTTGGGTTGTTTTTTTTCTTGCTCTTCCCCATATGTCATTTTCCTACCTCTATGTGTCATTTGGCTCATTTAAATGAATGTGCAGGAAAAAATACAATTCAGTGGAAGTCCACTATAAACTCCAAAGTTTAATGGAGTGGAATTGTAGTGACTCTTGTAATTTAAAATAAAGAAGTTACTCTAATAACAGATCTACACGTAGATTATGGGGATTCAACTGAACTTTCCTCCTTGTACTTCCTGTGATTGCTGATTTTGAGATATGACCAGAAATCAAGTGTAATGCTTTGAGGATGCTGTAAATGAACGTGGTTTATGTGTGGATAGAGCTGTTGCTTTTCTCTCAGCTAGTCTGAAATAGTGCTGGGTCAGAGCTGCATAGTTCCAGCTTCCTTCTCCTGTCAGTTAACCGTGTGCGTATCTGAAACACAAACCTTACAAGGCCTGTCGGGTAACAGGAGAATTAATAAGTACAAACCCATGATGGTTGATACTGGCATCCTCTCAGGAGTGAATAGTGAAGGGTTTTTTACATCTGCCCACCAAGGGATAAGAAGAATATGTGAGAATTCTTGTGCTTTATTTCGGAATTTAAATGCCCAGACTCTTCTCCCTCTTAAGTAAATAATTTAACTTTATAAACATCAACAATATGAACTTAAAAATGCTTTCAGCAGACTCCAGTAGTAAAATAACACTTCTTCAGCAAAAGATTTTTTTGATAGGCAGCATTATTTCAACCACTAGCATTCATAAACTCGAGGCTGCCATAGTGATTGCCATGAGCTCACCGCGTACGCATGAAGTGTACCGAGACGAGTGGAGTGTACCTGTGCCAGGAATGCTTCGTGCAGTGTGTGAAACTCTGCCTCTTGGAACCCAGCACTGGTTTTATATTGGTGGCACTGTTGATGGGGCAACTGGCTTGGTTTTCAAGAAAATTCTAACACTCCACTTGAAAATCAAATGTAGCTTTCGTGCTCGGTTGGCACTCGTATCTCAGACGCGCGCCGGAACAGATTTGCAGCTGAGTTGGGTGCTGCTTTTGAAACAAATACTGCATTTTTTTTGAACGACGCCACTTTCTTTTCATTCTCTGTTGCAAAATAACACTGAATTTGATCAGAGGCTGTCGTTAGCTGATTGTATCAAAGCCTTGTGCAGGTTTCAATCGTTCAGTCCATAGCAGAACTTGCCTGAGTTATTTTCAGGTAAATAGCTGATTAATTCTAAACTCCCTGTGGAATTGTGTAGCCCAGAGTTCTGTTTTAAAATAAATACAATTAAGAAAAAAAAAAAAAAAAATAAAATCCTATGCTTCAATGGATTTTTCAGATAAGGACTGGAGCAAGTCCTTGTAAATGGCAGAGTTCATAAACCGGGGGTAGGAGTCTCTGTGCATTAAGGTGTAGATCTGAAGCTGTGCGTCGTCGAAGGTGTGTTGGGAGGGTTCCAGCATGTTTCGGTTAATCACTTCTCTTACTCGGGAGTCCAGGCTGACCTGCATGTTAAAACACAAAGTCACAGCATTAGTAATGCTGAATAGCACGCGTGGGTTTCTAAGGTTTGGTTTCTTGGCTGGAAAAAGCAGGTAGGGGGATTTTGTTTGTTTCTGTTTGGGTGGGTTGGGTTTTTGTGTGTGGTGTTTTGGTTTGTGTGTGGCTTTTGGTTGGTTTTTTTTGTTTTTTGTTTTGGGTTTGTTTGTTTTCTTTTAACCAGTTCAGCTGGTGTGCTTCAAGAGTGTAAAACCTGCTGATATACTTAGGCAAAAATCTGCACTTTGGAAGTAGCAGTCTCTTGGGTGTGGATAGAGAAATGTTCTCATCGAGGCGACCTTATTTCGAGCAAGGCTGCCTGCAATCCCGTTATTACCAAACCTGAGAGACTGGGGGACTATTTCCAGACCAACTTCCTCCTCTGTGGTAGAAAGGATTTGGAATTTTTGGTGACAGTTTGTTTCCTTGGGAGTCGGTGCTGTTGTAAAGAGACCGAGTTTGGAGTGAGCGCTGTGACGCAGACGGAAACTGGAACCTGGGAAGCTGTTGCTTAATCAAATTCCTATGTTAAAAAGCAGGATGAATTGATGTGAGCCACAGGTATGGCTTGGGAATGATTCCATACAACATACAAGTAATATTCTCTTTTCCTTGGTTTTGCTTGCTTGGTTTTTTTAGGTTTTTTTTTTTTCTACGAGGCACTAGTCTCTTTAGAAAGATACTGGTCTTACTGCAATAGACTGACTGGATTTAAACAGCATTTTTATAAGTAGATGAGTATAGCTTGCAGCACAAACAATTAAATTTGAGTTTTACAAGGATATTGGAAGGTTTACAATTCCAGCCTGCTCAGCAGGAGTGTATTCAAACTGAACTGAGGTGTCTTTGAAAGTTGACGTACTTGCTAACAGCAAAGTAACAAGCAGTTTTGCAAATGTTCAGGAAGTTTTGGTGGGGTTTTTTTGTTTGTTTTTTGGGGGGGTTGGTTATTTTTTTTGTTTGTTTTGTTGGGTTTGTTTTGGTTTTTTGTTTGTTTTGGTTTTTTTTTGTTTGTTTGTTTTTTTGTTTGTTTGTTTTATTTTTTTTTTCCCTATGCCACATTTTGTCAGCTGCTCTTTGAGCAATTTGTGCTTTACAAATAACACTGTTTGTGGTTATTGTGCTTCTGGAGAGATTCACCCTCTTCCCCACCCCCCACACCCTTTCTAGTGCAAAGAAAAAAGAAACTGTGTTGGCCAACAAAGAAAATTTAAGTTGAGCAAGGATACAGTGATCATCTCTGTATTTGTGCCTCAAACTGAAGATAGCACATCAGCATGCTAGGGTGGCAGAGGAGGAGCTTTCTTACAGCCAGACCATCTCACCTCAATGATGTCTCTGCTTCTTATCTCTAAATCTCTGCTTCTTGGCAGAGGAATGTTGGGGGGAGGAACTTCTCCCCAAGTATTGTTGTAGCTTTCGACACTATAGAACTAACTGTGCAAAGCAGCCTGAAGGAATGTATTGGAGAAAGTAATATACCTCTTTTGGAGAAAGGATAGAAATATAATCTTCATAAATTAGTCTTGCTTTTTCTTCAATGACACTTTTGTTGGATTCTTGTTTCAGTTCCTCACAGGCCATCCAGAAAAGCATGTTTTCCTCGCTGAATTCTGTTCGTAGAAATTCTCGAAAAGCATTTCTGCCAGCTGGAGTGAGCATCAACTTGTCAAATGACTGAGCCCAGGCATTCACTTCTTCAAGAGTAGGAGCAGGGCTTGAGGAAGGAAAGGACAAGAAGAGAGAAATGAATGATTGTTTCTTAAGCCTTTTGCATCTGCCAGGAGGTTTCTGCGATCACTGGGGAACAACATCGCAAGGTTCGTGGGTTTCACTGGAATGACCCAAGTGCAAACTCTAGTAAACTTATTTCTAGGGTGCCTTTTGAAAGTGTGCTTATCAAAAGCCCAGATGCAGATGATTGCCAGAGCTTTGGTGCAGAACTTGCAGCGTAGTCGCAACAAAGTCATCCCTCTGCAGCAGCTAAGCAGTTTTTCTATCCCCTAATAGCCCTTGTTGAATCATTGTTAAAAACAGATCGAAAATACATCGAAAGAAGCAATGGCTCAAACCCCAGAAAAGGTCCCCTCCTGTCTGTTAGAGTTTTACAGGTGCTCCTACCTGTCTGAGCCATTCTGGAGGCACTTGCCTGGCTCAGGAGGATCTCAGCTCCTCTTTATGTTTATTATTGTTTTGTAAGGCCAAGCACTGCCAGTTAACTTCATCACATAGCTGCTGGGTGGCAACAGGATGTAGTTAAAAACTATTTCAGAAGAAAAGGGAGGCTGTGTTTATCATGCTGGCTTTGGCCACGTTATGAAAGTGGAGATGTGGTTACATGCTGCATATAAATAAGGGAAAGATTATGTCAGCCCTTTGGTTCCTTAGGAGGTAAGAGAGAGATGACTGCAAATTCCACATAAATGACAACTAGGTAAGAGTTATTTGCATATTTCAGGTAATTCACTTTATTTAATATGGTTTGCTGGGTTTGTTTAATTTTAGCTTGCCAGAACACTTAGTAAAGACCTTACCTTTCCTCGCAGTTTGGAATACCCTCTGCTTGGAGTTCATGAGATGTTCTCCTTGCTCTCTCTTCTTCTTGATTTCTAACAGTGAGACTGCAAGGTAGCAAACAAAATATTAGTCAACTTGATAAAGGAAGAGGCTGAATTTATACCAGGATATTAAAACCAAAACAAACCACTACCGGTAGCCACACTACCCATAGTTATAGTCTGACATTAATTTTAGCTGTATAAACTGGGCAGATTTAATGTAGCTGAATGCTGTTTGTATCATGTGCACTTTCTATACAGGTGTCACAGATTCATTGAGTATTTTGGGTGGGAAGGGATCCATAAGGATCTTCAAGTCCAGTTCCCTGTATGTGTATACACAATGTAGATGGGATATCTGCATACACAAGTACCCTTTATCACATACCAGATCTCTTCTCCATCAGCACTGCTTGTACTGGGTATGACCTGTGGTGGTTTTACTTAAAACCAGTGCATCTAGTCAAACTTAGGTGAGTTACATTTCAAGGTTGGTTGTTTTGCTTTTTGATGCTGTGTTTGGGTTTTTATTTGTTTGTTTGTCCTATCACTGGATGTCTCGGCGATGTCCAGTGACAGGGCACAGGGCAACGGGTGCAAGCTGGAACATGGGAGGGTCCATGGAAACATCAGGAGAAACTTTTTCACAGTGAGGGTGCCAGAGCCTGGCCCAGGCTGCCCAGGGAGGCTGTGGAGTCTCCTTCTCTGGAGACATTCAAAACCCACCTGGACACCTTCCTGCGTGACCTGCTCTGGGTGACCCTGCTCTGGCAGGTGGGGTGGACTACGTGATCTTTGGAGGTCTCTTCCAACCCCTGCCATTCTGTGATCCTGTGATTCAAACAGAGTTTGATTTACACCAAAAGAACAAACCCGCTCAGCTGCGTGCGGCGGCTCCTCCTTTTTTCTCCCTCCGGCCTCCCACGTTACAGATTAAAACAGCAGCGCATCTGGCATTTACCGAGCATCAAATACTTCTCCGAGACCTCCTAGAACAAACAGGCCCCGGCTGCCTGCCTCAGAGCTGCTGATAGGTCTCCAGCATTGTGCAAGGGGTCAGACTTAGGAACTGTCAACAGCTTCCTAATGTATGCTCTTTCTCCGGGAAAGGGGGTCCCAGGTTTTATAGCCTAATAGATTCGTTAATCGGAACACACACAGCCTGGGAAAGCCACTGTTTGTTTTCTCTGACAAGTTTGGCATTTTCCTCCTGGGAGCCAGGAAGCTTTGAAGGCGTAAGACTCTCCTACTTAACTGGACAAGAAAACCAGTCTGGACAAACTGAGACATGTCACCGGGGCTGCTTATTTCTGAGCCAGAACGGGGCATTTTAGAGATTTTACAACAACATCAATGTCAGGGTAAAGGAAATTAAATTCCCCTCCCTCTCCTCCCCTGATGTCTCCATTTTCCCCAGCTTTCCGCTCCTGTACCTAAGGACAGCGTTTGGCCCATCAGAGGCACGCGACTGCACCGATGAGAATGACATTCCATTCAGCAAGGGGCTGCAGAGGGACTGCTTAAAGCAAAGCAAGACTGTCTCGGGCAACGGTGGCAATGTGCCCACAAACTGCTTCTGTTCTCCAGTGACAAGGGTTTACAGCCCAGGCAGATGAACCGACAGACTGAGCGAGTAAAACTTGGAAATGAAACTACACACCCACCCGTAAATCAGCCCTTCTCAACCTGTGATGTAGACTCTGCCATCACAATAAGGACTTACTATAAATAACTCACAGAGAATCATCGAGGGGAATTCCAAGTGCTTCCAAGGCTGTGTAGCCCATCCACTAAAAATAACCAAAAAAAAAAAAAAAAAAGGTATCTTGAAACCTAGAAGCTGACACAATTTATTACAGTTTAATGGCCTGGATGAGACAAGAAAATTATAGTCGAAGATTTTATGCAGTCAAGAAGGAGGAATCAACAGGGGGATTTCAGCAAAAATAATTTCAGCCTCTTTTCCTCACGTCTTGCTAAATAGTGAAACTTTCTGTCCCAGGAAACCATGCCAACATCAGGACTAAATCCCCCCTGTCTGAGGGGACCCCTTGCTGTGTTCCTGGCACAATACAACACGCAGGTCCCTATGCAGGGTGCAGCTCAGCAAGTCCCCAGGCCACCTGAGTGTTTATACTAGGGGAGGGTGTCTGCAGTTCTTCTCCTACTTATGAAACTGTTTCTCTAAGCACCTGCTGTAGGGAACCGTCAGAGAGAGCTTCTGGGAATAGAGGGATCTTCTCTGTAACGCAACCAGGTCCGAGACCCTGGGTGATGGGCACATTCCCATTCTGTCTTTGTTCTATTCCTCCATCCTTCTTCCTTTTGACTGGAATCCCATGGTTTCCACCACCTCTCCTGGCTCTAGTACTGCAGCTATTAAAACACTGCACAATAGGCAAAGACAACATCAAGGAAGGCCAAGGAGAGCTCAGTCCAACAGCAATTCCTTGCAGGGAGAACATTCATATACCAGTCTTCAGAACAGGAACTAGCTTTACCTTTGATTTTTAACTACATCGCACCTTCCCTCGCCAAGTCATGCAGTCAATTCTCCTGTCACTGGCTGCAGCAATGCTTCTATCTTGCTGAAGTCAAAGCATGTCCCATTGAAGTCACAACGAAACACTGCGCTTAAGTGCTTTGCTGAATCAGAGCCACCATAACTATCCATTAGGCTTTGATCTGGTTAATGTTTGTCCAAATACGGCCCCACAACGGGCAAGCAACGAACCATTATTAAAAGAAGGAAGGACAGCTGGAATTATTGTAGTGTACAACTACATGCACAAACACACAGCAAGTAAGAGAGCGAAAAGCTGTTCTTGTTATTCCTCAAATTATTCTTCTCTCATTCCCTGAGTTACAAAACTATTAATTAGGGTCTTACTTTATTCCCATTCCCCCTCCTTTAATGTACTCCGTGCTCATCCAGTTTGCACATGGTTTATCTTGGCAAAAACAGAAAGGCAAGGAGAAGAATCTCTGTGCAAGGGTGGAGGGGGAGAGGTGTTTGTTTGAGGGGAGTCACCACAGTCATCACTCAGTCACTGTAGAATTGAAGGAGAAAGACTAAGGAGGCTTAACTCTCCACAGTATTTATGCACAATAGAGAGATGATATGTAGAATTGAAAAGTAAATAAGTAAATACTTGCTGCTGCTTCTTTGCTTACAGACAGAAAGTTGTTCTGTCCATTTCTTAATAAAAAAAACCCTGTCCTGTTCCAGTCCAGTTTCTTGAAAAGCAGGTTAGTCGCAAGAACACATCGAAAGGTGACCTCTCAGCACAACATTAGACAGGAGTGACTCCACCCTGGACAGAAGCTAAACCAAACGCAAGGTCCAGCCTCTGATCTGAACGTTCCCTCCTCTGTGAGAGGTTACAAAAGTCTCCCATCATGAGATTTGCCGGCGCTGCACGCTCCTGCCCTCCAGCTCACACGACAGCCCGGACCAAGAGAGGAGCCAGAGCCACCCTCAAGCACTTTCAGCTGATGGACTGCAGCAGAACGACACCATTATTGTCTAAATCTTCCTGAGCTCTTGCTCTGACGACAGGAGTTGAGGGCTTCAATTCACCTTTGCCATCACAAAGATCCCCTACATTCTGTTTGGACAGCAGAGGTTTAAGTGATAAGCAAACAGACTCTGCGGTATGTTCCGATTAGAAAACACGAGTCAAAAGGCCCTCTTGATCTGACTGATTAGGCTATTCTAAACCAGACAGACATTCTCTTCCAAAACAGTCTTCCATTCGTCCACAGTTGACAAAGAGCAGTTCCTGAGAGCTCCAGAGGCTTGGCCATTCCTCCTGACTTCAAGAGAGGGCCGTGTGTCTGTGAGCAAAGCTACGTGTGGATACGTGTGTTCAGCATGTATTGTACATGCATTGTACATGTATTGCACATGCATTGTACATGTATTCACCTCTCAACATACTGCTTTTCAAATGAAACGCTGCTCCAACTCATGGAAACACAAAGATCAAAGGCAAGCTCAGCAACAGCGTGACTAAAAGAGCCACGTGCCCTAAGCCTGGCATGAACAGGAGGTGCCACCCTGCCCGTTTCCTGCTTTCCACTACAACTAGCGCAAGAAACTCCTGTCCCTGTTCCCCAAATCCCATCCCAGCAGCCGTGCTTCAAAGACACTGTCCTGGGGACAGGAACTTCACGTGCAGCTCAGGGACGTCCCACACGAGCTGTATGCGGCTGGTAACGAAGGGAGAAGGGAGACTTGGATTTCACAGAGTTCACTATGGCACGTGGCCCTGTGGCCAGGGCTCCTAAGTGGGGCTGACAGACCTGAATGTGATCTCCAGCTTCACCAGCGACCGACTAGTGGAGACTGGGCCTTGACAGCCATCCAAGCAGCTTCTGGCCTCACTGGTCTCAGAGTCAGTGCCCCATCTCTAGACTGAGGAAACAGCATCGCTTGTGCTACCTCTGTAAACGATTTGAGAGCCAGTGATAAAAGTGTTAAACGTTCACATTACCTCACTGAAAGTTTGCATCTTCTCTCACTCTCAAGGGACAACCATCCAGGTAATGCTGATGGAGCAGACACCAAAGCACTCCAAAATCCATCATCCCCTGCCTACTTGGAAAAGAAACCCATCTCCCCCCAGGACTGCTGGGCTTGACACGACTCTGGCTAAAGCAAATGGAAAGAGCACCAGTTATTGCTGGAGGAACATAAGAAATGGCTTTATGGATCAGTCCCATAGTTTATTAATTTCATTAGATTCTGTCTAATCTTTTTGAAAAATAAACAACTTCTTCCCATTCAGATTACAATTCTGCATTTCAAAACAGAACAATAAAACAAATTGGAAACCCCTTTTCCTCTTTTCTAACACTTTGGGTTATTCTAGTAACCTATTTTTAGGCCTCTGACATGTATATAAATATATATGTTCCCAGAGGACTTCATAGCACTATGTAAAGTGAACTTGTTAGAGCACTTACTGGTGACACACCCAGATTTATTGCTTCCCATGCTCTGTCTATAGTTTATTTTTTTGACATAAAAATCCCCAAACAAATGCATAACAAATAAAAAGGCAGGTATTTGTATGTTTGGCTAAAAATATTTTTTTATCTAATATATATATTTATATATCTACACTGATACAAGATTTATCTTCTTTGTAGACTGTTTTTAGGCCAAACCATTTTCTTTTTCTGGCAATTTGATAAAAATCTAGATATGCCAGTATACTTAAAACAACTTGTTTTTGTGCTGATGAAAACTTAGTCTGCAGAGAAAACTAGAGAATTTCCCACAGATTTAAGTGGGAAATTTAAACACAAGATCTGATTACATCTGAACAG
>WUAM01000143.1:14490801-14509356 GCA_024336885.1 Actenoides hombroni | reverse complement strand
GGGTGACCCTGCTCTGGCAGGGGGGTTGGACTCGATGATCTCCAGAGGTCCCTTCCAACCCCTACCATGCTGTGATTTTTCTCCTTGGCTATTTTTTATATCCACAGGGCATGATGAGGGCCAGACTCTGGTTTAAAGTGGTGATACCATATTACAAGAAAGCCAGAGTTGAGAAGCTGCAGCACAAGTTTTACACAAGCTGGAGGCTTTGTATGGGATTCTGTGAAGGGTGAGCATCTCTCAGAGTTCAGATGTGGATACAGCCAGATTGGGTGGGTATTGATTGCAGCTTTAAGCAAGTGCTAGTACATGCTTCAAAAAGTGAGGCCTGTAGCACAAAGAGCAGATCTATCATTGCTCAATACCATTCTGAGTATGCCTGACTGGAAAGGAGTAATATTCTTGTTTGTAGCATTACAAACAACAATGAAAAAAACCCACAAAAAACCAAAACAACCAAAAAACCAAACCAACCAAACAAGAAACAACAATAACAAAAAAAAGCAAAAACAAATGAACAAAAAAAACCAGCAACAAGAACAAAAAAGAAAATAGTAAAAAAACAAATGTTAGCTGCAATCTAGTGATCACAGAGAGAGTTTTCCATGTCCTATGGAAGGGTAGCTGTCAACTCCTGCTGCTTTCATCAGATGTTACTTTAAATAACTCTGGTTTTTAAAAATTCATTTGGTGCTTGCAGCTGATTCTTTTTCATTTGAGACTGGATTTGATAGTACATGTATTTCTTCTGAAGGAATGGGGACTGTGTTCCCCTTCACAGGCTATCGTAGTTTAGTGAGAAATGGATGTGTGTGTGTATAATATAATTCCTATAATTCCTATCATCTGTAAAGCTGCTTAAAATCTGTTACAAATAAAAGGTCCCCATGAATTATAACCTGTCATTTATATAAAATACATACTCCAGTTGTTATAACTTCTAGGAAAATATCAAATTTCTTAATTTCTTCATTTATATCTTACCTTTCTTTAATGCTAATGTTGTTACAGTTTTGTGGCCTTAATTCTTTAGAATCTCATCTCTAGTAAGGCTTTTTGTTACACCAGTTGATTTTTCTGCCTTCTAAGACTCATTTCTTTCTCTTATTTGCAGTCTTACTATTTCCTGGTTATCTCCTTCTCTTGCTTTAGTGTTAGTCCATAATCAGCAGAGACCTGCTTTTCTGTTTGCCAGGTCAGGCTGTGCATTGCAGAGGTAGGGAAGCTTTCCTAGTGCTCAAATGGAAAGCAGATATTGTAAACGTGTGGGGGTTTTTCCTGCAGCACCTGAACCATATATTCAAAACAATGAACTATTTCAATTCAGCTTTTTTTTGGGGGGGTGGGTTAGACAAAAGTAAACAGTTAATGTTAGTTCCCTGTTCTTTGGGGGCGTACAGGTCTCAATCCTTTACTACCCTTCTTGCCAGGGATTCTGGCCATTTTTGATGTGAAAAGTGATACCTTAAGTATTCCTCACACACAGACAAGAGGCGATACACTTGTCGGAGTTATTTTTGGATTGGGGAGAACCAACAGAAAGGATTACAGCCTTCATAAGCTAACGCACCAAAGGGGAAACAACAAATAACAAAAGCTTCCTTAAGAGAACGTGCCGTGCCTTAGAAAATGACTTGCAGGGAGGTTCATTCCCTAGAAATGTACAGGAAACCAGAAAAGAGAGCAGTGCAATACTGCATCTTCTCAGGATCTGGAAGAGTAACGGGCTGGAAGCTCAAGGTTTGGCCGTAGGAGAGAACACAGGCTCTGAGCATCCAGCTGAGAGACTCATTTCACCACTGCTTCCTTCTAAATCTACTATTAAGAGTATGCTGAATATTGGATGTTCAGCAACTCAGCTGCATGACTCATGTAGACTGTTATTTTTATTCCTATTCATAATTTTTCTGTTCAAAGTACTCGAGCTATTTTGAGGAAAGGCTCTATGAATAGGGAATATAAATAGCTTAATTACGGTTTGTTTTGCATTTTTTGCTACTAGAAAACAATTGTTCTCAAAAAAAAAAATCAGAAATTATTTTAAAGCTGAACCAAGCTGCTGTGGTTTGGAGCCTGTACTGGTATCCCAGATGATTCTGAAATGCAAAGAGGAATTTTAAGCACCGTGGAATTTGGGTACTTTCAGACACCCTATTGAGTAAATTGATTGAGTAGTGAGGTGCAGAGAAACTGAGCATCCTGGAAAATATCAGGTAAAATGACACAAAAAAAGGCACTTTATCAATAATCT
This sequence comes from Actenoides hombroni, assembly GCA_024336885.1. NCBI lineage: Eukaryota > Metazoa > Chordata > Aves > Coraciiformes > Alcedinidae > Actenoides > Actenoides hombroni. The sequence goes on along the minus strand of WUAM01000143.1, from coordinate 14,507,105 downwards.
AAAAGATAGAATGCAAATTTTATGTATTCTGACTTAGATAAATGTGCCTTATTTTGTCCCTTTATGGAAAGCCATGTTTGTGTAATGCAGCTCTAGACTGAGCCACTTGGCAATTGCACTGGACAACTGTGCAGATGGTGCTGGAATATTTATGGGATGCTTTAACATAGATGCTGTTCTGCAAGGTACCAAACTCATCTTGTCCGGGCACAGTACTGTGTTTAAGCTCTACCTTTGTTTATCTCTAAGCACCTGCTGAAAAGCGTGATGGGATCGGAGCTGGAGTACTTGGTATCTTGCAGAAAGCTTCAAGCAGCCTTTAGTCCTTAGCACACATTCCCTGTTTGCATTAGGGAGGGAGGAATTGGGTGTCTTGGCTTCTGATGAGCCCGGTACCAAATGGCAGAGGATTATCAGCCAGCTCTTCCCTTGCCTTCTAATGATGGTGTTCTCCAAAGCATTTGCTACTGGCTGCTGTGGGATAAAAACAGTGGTGGAATAGATTCCTAGACTGGGCTGTCAGGTTATTTATGACTTCTTCCCTTCAACTCCGTGCCAGGTTTGCTTGCTGTGAAATGTTTATGTGGTGGGTAGTGCATTTATAAGATGCATTCAATTTGCTGACGGTGTTTGGGTTGAACTGTGGCTGTTTCAGACTTTTTGTCTTTGTTTCAATGCAAGTCCTGATCTCACCCTTTAATTAACACTTGGCCCCAAACAGATACGGGACTTCGGAGTATGGGAAGCTTTACTGCAGTTTTGAATGAAATCATTTGGATCTGGAGGAGCTGATAAGAGAGAGGTCAACACATGATTGATTTAAGGCATTAAGTGATTCCTTTTCCACTTTTGCTTTGCTTCCCTGATGAATTTTCTTCCTTAACACCTTGTAATAGGAGTTCTTTTGAATTACTTTCTGCTTAACTCCTGGTCTTTGGCAAATACCCACAATGTTGGGTATTTGATCTAATCTGATGTTAAAGATTAATAACTTCATCTGAATTCTGGGTGCCATGAGTTGGCAACAGTAATTAATGACAGCAGATCCAGTTGCCTTCACAATCAAAGAACAGTGTTGGGCACCTCGTTATTAGTTGTTTTCTGACCTACACATTCTCCCACCTTCTCCTAACTCCATTTGACACAGTCTGTGCTGCTTGTTAAATCCCAGTCCTAAAGCTGTGACATATTCTGGTATTGCTTTCAGCTTTTAATGGGAGCCCTGGTGAAACTCAAGGCTGAGGACGGACACGGACACGCTTTCGTTTCACACTATTGACAGCAAAAGTACCACAGCAATACTGTACAGGGATTTTAAAAAGAAACCTGTTATTTCAATGGCAGGAAAAAGGGGTCACCTGGACTAGAAGGTCGTGTCTAGTACTAAAGCGCAGGCACATCTCTTAGCCTCAGCTCTGCAGAATCACCCAGGTGGTTTGTTTGGCTTATGTTACCCTGGACAGCGGTCATGACCTCCCTCCCCTGCTATTCTCTTCCCCAGAGGCTTGAAGGAGAGGGGTTACCATGAGCAGCTGCAGCAGCAGCACCAACAGAAGCAGCAGGCGTTGGACCCTCGGTTGGCCGCGCTGTGCGGAGCCTGTGCGGTGCCCGGGGGCTCCGGGGTGGTGGCCATCTGCCGCTTGCGCATCGCCCTCCGCTCCGATCCCATGGGCTGCAAGACAGCGAGAGAAGGGGGCAGTCAGAAACATCCCTCTCTTTTTTTTTCTCTCCTCTTCCCTTTTGTTCGCTTTAAGAGTCTTACCCAGAAGTGCCGAAGGCCAAAGGAACTGAAGAGCTAAATGCTTGATTTTGCTTCGCAGAAGCTCTTTGGTGTTGAGGCCTCTGGAAGGTTGACTCGTTTTATTGAAGTGTTGTGATGGAAGGCAGAGGGGTAATAAATTCTGCGTGTGGGTGGGAATGCAAAGAGAAGAGAGTGGTGATGTAAAGAGCAAAAGGTGGAAGTTGGGGGTCAGAGAGCGCGGCCGCTCTTAGCACAGTGGTATATAAGCCTAGAAGTGGGAAAGGGTTTCCTGAAGTTTTGGCTTCAAGGCCAAGGAAAATGATACAGAATGGAAACACTTAAAGCCTCTTTCTCTTTTTTCTTTCCCTCCCTCTCTCCTTCTTTCTTCCCCTCCCTCTCTTGCTTAGCCAATGCACAGGCTTAGTGATGCTTGAGAGAGACACCTGAGCTCTCCTGAAAAGCTGGCCTTCAGTGAGTACTGAGGATGCCTCAAGCCTGCTGGTCACCCTGCAGCAAAGAGGAATTCTCACCTGTCCATTACAGGGTTTACTGCCACAGTTTTTAATTTTTTGGGGTTTTTTTTCCTCTCAAGAAGGAATCAAGTGCTTCTGTGAAGATGAGGAATTAGTAACGCAGAAAACACACAACTGGACGTTAATATTTAACACACAGGTTCTTGGTCACCTCCCCAAGCTCAACACAGCATGAAACAGTTCCTGGTGGAAGCACTGGTTCTGGTTTTTGCACTGTTCTGGGAAACCTTTTTGGAGCTTGAATGCTGCAGTTTATGCAGAGGAGTGCTGTTAATGAAATGACAAGTCCCTTTGAAGTCCCAGTTCCTTCCTGACCTATCTCTCTGAGCTCTACAGCACTTACTGATGCTCTCCCTGTTGCGCCGAGGGCTGTGCCATGTCTAAGTGACAGATGTCTTTTCTAGGTGAAGTGCCAGCTTGTACAAAGATGAGAACGTTTGTCTTCGTTTCGATTGTATTCAGTTTTTGGATACATAACCAGTCGTCCTCCTGTGTCGTGAGACCCCTTTGTGTGTAGGTTTTTTTTTCAGGTCGCTAAACCTTCTTTTGAGGTTGTGGCAATTGTATGGGAATTAAAATTGGCTGCTATCAACTTTCAGTTCTTTTTTATTTGTTTAATTGATAATTGAATACCAGACTTGAAATGTAATCTGATGAGCTGAATCCTGGAGGGTTAAAAGTTGTCTTCCTTTCTAAAACGTTCAGCCAGGTTTGGGAAATACTATTGTTGTAACTCGGGGGGGAATGCAGAGACATTGTCATGGACTCGACAGGAGTGTCAGGAGAAGAAAGGAGATGATTTTAGCAGAGTGCACCATTACATTCGGCTGGATTTGGCTTTAATGCTGAATTTGTTTCTCTCTTATGGAGCTTAATAGGTTTTGTTTTTGTGAGAACCACCCACTCTCCCAAGAGAAAAATGCATGACATGCTTAGCAGAAGATGCACCTGTTTTGCAGGAGGAATAAAATATAAGAACAACAATACAGCTAGAAATCCTAACCCGTTTTGTAACTCTGTAGACCTGATCTGACAAGCAATGCCTAAATGCCCAGAAATAGAAAACTCAGAAAAAGAACATAGCTTCCAAAAACCCCCCAACCTTTCTTGTTTCACGAATAAACGTGAAATGTAGAATGCATTTCTACATTTGGATTTCTTTCCTTCAGAGTTTCAGATTCACGGGAATAGAGCAAAGACCTGTGCATTACTTTCCTTCCAGATACCTATTTCAAACAGGCCATCTTTATAGTTCAATTCGAAAGTGACAGCATCAAATTCATTCTTGGAATGATAATGCATCTGACAATATTCCAGGCTGCTTTGGGACAGGAAGTGATTATTATTGATTAGAGGAGTGTAACTTGGGTGCAGCTACGTGTGCTTCATGGAGCCTAATCCATCCCCTCTAACTTTGGAGATGTTTTGTGTGGATAGGTTGTAAATTCCTCTCTCTAATCTGTATTACAATTGAAGCCATGGTGGTCTGAGTAGAAAAGCTGGCTCCTGTTATTTCCTTTTATCCAAGGAGAAAGGTAAAGGATGGTGGAAGCAGGAAGAACACACTCTTCCTCCTCACCTCATCCCACTGTGGCTTAATTCCAGAGATCTTTCTGGATCCGTTGGAACCATTTCAGGTTGTTCTGCCAGAATTTTCTTTGACATCTTCAGTGGAAGAGTAAGTAGGTAGCTGTGTGGCAGAAGCTGCCCAGCAGCACGGTGTCTTTGGTTCATTTCTGAATCACACACTTAGTTTTCTGGTCCTGTAGGTTTTTATGAATGTTCATCATCAGGTGATGTCTCACACAATTTACAGAAAATGAAGGGCTGAGCAACATGAAAATTCAAGACTTATTTTTTTCAGATTAAATGATGCATTTTCCTTTTTATTTGGCAGATGTATACCAACTTCCTTACTGCTTTTGGTCATTCATGTGACAATGGTTTGTTGTTTTTTGGGGTTATTTTGTTGGGTTTTTTTTTTAAAAAGATATTTTTAGCAGATAAAGCTTATAGCAGAGCTGTATTAGAGTAATGGGAAATAAAATAAAGAGGACTGGAATATATCTGTTGGCTTAAAGACAGCCCAAGCTTTTGAATTACAGAGCTCTTTAGTGATTATCGTGCATGTATTTCCTGTGGTGGTTGATAGACAAGCTGTACATTCCATCGAGGTCTGGAGTGAGTGGATCACAATCTAATTAGGAGGTGGTGTGTTACCAGTAGTACTGTGGTGTAAGATACAGGCAGAAATAGACTCCTCTGTGCCAGTACCACGGGTATTGCATTCCAAGAAAAAGAGAGCAACTCTCTAAACATCTAACAAGGTGTTTAGAAAGCAGAACTTAGGCAGAGAAAATCATAGGAGTTTAGGTTGTTAACTTAGAAAGGGGAATTGAGAAGCATATTGATCTTCTGACCAGTAAAAGGTTATGATGTGCTATTGTTCTGTTTCAGAGGTAAATAACGAGTTAGCTTGGACTGAATAAAATCTAGGTTTGGTTTTGTAGGATAGCAAGGTAGAGAGCTGAGCAGTGGTGCAGCTTATAACAAAGTTGTAGAAATTCCTTTGGCACAGAAAGTATTAAGACCTGTAAGACAAAACCACACTAGGCTGTTCCAGGCTCACAGAACAAACAGTAAATAAGTGATCCATCCCAGCAAGCACTGTTTTTCTAACTTCATTCTTCCCTGCTTTTTGGTTTTTCTTAAATGCAGCTCTGGCTCTAAACCAAGCTGTCATCAAGCACGTAATTCTACGTAGCTTTCTGCCTGGCCCAACTGCCTTTGGCCCCATAAGGGTTAATCTGCAGGAGGAGTGGATGTCTTACATCAAAAGTGTAGGGTTTTGTGGTTCATCCTCTAACCAGAACTGCAGAATAAAGTTAAAATGTTTCTGTTTGCAGCACAACTTGTTGCAAATATATATCCCACTGTGCCAAGACCAGGTAATGCCAGACCTGAGGCCTGAATGCACAGTAAGACACAGGCTCTGCCTAATGGCTGTGTCATCATTTCATACATATATTCATGGATATGCGTTGGCTTTTTAAACAAGATGTAACAACAAGCAAAGGTAAACCAGGGAAGCACAAACCCCGCACCAAGCTGTACGTGGTGATGTAAGAAGTTTACCACGAGCTCCCCATCTGCTGGCTTTGCTCTCCCATAAACTGCTCCTTGGCTGGAATAGAGGCAAAAGCACCAACTTTGTGCAAGTCATGTAAGGATTCATGTTCCACGAAAAGTACCTTTAAAAGTATTAAGGCTATCCAGGTATGACTGTCCACAGGGAAGTATAGTGAATGATCTTGGAAGGTGTATGGAAAAGAAGTCCTAGAGCTGAAGCAGGTTGTCTGAGATCATGCAGTGAGCTCATGACAGAGTCGCTAACAGGACACAAAGAGAAAAGCCTTATTTTATGTCTGTGGCTGGTTTTGTGCTGCCTCTGGTACAGCCAGAATCTCACTACGGGTCATTGAAATTCTCCATCACACTTTGCTGCTTCTCGCTGCAGCCACTGTGGAATGAGCCCTTCCAGACAACTGCTTTAGTTAGTGGTTTGAGTTGTGCTGTGCAGGAATGGACAGTACATTTATCAACACCAGTGAATGTTGTTTGTAAGACTTTACCAAATTATTCCTTGCTTCTTTACAGTACAAGCCACGTGAGCAGCAATTTAAACAAAGCTTGGCTGCTTTGCCCATCTGTAGGAACGCAGGTGGCTCTTCTTTATTTTGTTTTTCTTTTGTCCCCTTCATTAGACTTTAGGTGCTCAGGGCAAAAAGGAGAGGGGGTTTTATAGACCTCTCAGCAATAGTTTTCTATTCATATAATGTTATGGCTGGTAATTTGGGACAGTAGATGGTCTGACTGGATCATGCAGTAGGTTTAAAACCAATTGGGAAGACTAGTGCCTGTGTTCTTTGCATCAGTGGTGAGGCTAGCAGTATATATGCAGAATTATTCACCCGTGGCTCCTACTGCTACAGGACATGGTACCTCTCCAAGTTTATTATCCCACAGTATCAGGCTGAAGACCCTCAATCAGCTGTAATCAAAACCAGTGGAAGCATGACTGCTAGTTTTGCAAGAGGGCTTTCCTTATTTCCTAGACTGATATTGTGAGTGATCAGGTTGTTTTAATAATGAAAAAAAAAAATCTGAATCCTCAACAGATTTTGATCCAATGCCTTACCTTGAAGTTTCTAAAGGGAATGACACATGTTGATACTTAATGTTTAGCTAAATATTTTTCTTTCCCTGTCCTAGTTGAGAACACATTCAGCAGAGCCCCAGGTGGTGGAGTGGAGAAGTAAGGTAAGAGGCACCATGGGCATTACTCCTCATTTCATAAGTGGCGTAAGAGGTGGCCTAAAGTTGGCCCCACAACCTGACTGTGACGCTCAAATAATGATCTCTGTTTTCTTACACCAGCAGTACAGTGTTGTGGAGAAACACATGCTAGGCAGGGAAAACATTTAGTTGTAGCAATTGGTTGGAAGACTTTGGAGCTGGAGGAGCCCCAAGAGCTGAAGTGTCTATGAAAGTAAGGGCATTCAAGGCAGAGGGAGAGTTCAGAGCTATTATTTGGCTGTAGGATGCATTCCAGAGGAAAAAAAATAAGTGTACAGCCATCCTCCTATGCCTGGTGCTGGCGGGTAGATCACTCAGAACTGATAGGAGATTGGGTTTTAGTCAAAATGGCATTGAAGTGGGAAAGAACCTGTGACTGAACTGGACAGATCTCTCCTCGTAGAGAAATTTTATAATGCAGTTATTAAAAAAGAATAAACTGGGTGCATTTTCTGTAAACATCAGCAAATGTTCTTCCATCAGCCAAAATATTCTGTTCTTTATTTTCCTTGCACTTGGAAAATGGCAGTCGGCAAATACAGCTCCTTGTCACACCAGTCACCTCCTTGGTCAGCTGACACTCAAATAAAAAGCAGATGGAGGTGTTCATTCTCAAGTGTTCAGTTTGCACAGTTACTATCTGCTTTAAAATGTGGTTGGTTTTTTGTTGGTTGGTTGTTTTTTTTAGTTGTTTTTTACTGGCCAGTGTCAAGTATTTTCTGTTTCATTTCTCTGGACAATCAAATGTGAGTATGCCCATCAACAAAGAGGATGTTTCCTTTGGAACACCAGGACCTCCTTGTGACGAGAGGAAAATTCCACCCGAGTTTTTATACATTCAGTTTTGAAGTATTAATGCTTTAAAACTGCATCACTTCACTATGGCTAGTGGAGACAAGGGGATTTATACCAGCTGAGGATCTGATCTGGTGCTTGTATTTATGCTGCAGAGAAAAGTGACTTCATACCTTGGGTAGGAGTTAATAGCAGGTGGTGCTAAGCAGAGGTGTTAGGAATTGTCTGAAATGCCTTTCTTCGAGATTTGTATAAATGTTTTGTTTTAAAAACCCTCCTCCTGCTTCCTGAATTCACACAGATGGTTACAAACAGTGAGAGTTTGATCACTGAAAGTGGCTTTTTCCTTCTTACTACGAGACTGCAGAGGGCAAATGTGTATTGATGCACGTAAACTATTGTTCTCTAGTTCTGCTCTGAATAGCCTTGTATTTATTCTTTGAGAGGACTCTTACTGCTTTGAATATAAAGTAAATTTAGGGGTGGATGTTTTAATTTCTTCCAAGGTAGTTTAAGTATGTTTAGGTTTTTAGATGTATTTCTTTCAATAGTTAAAGATTCAGACCTGTGAGATGCCTTCTATTCTCACTGAGGTCCTGGCAAGTTCAGGAAGACTCATATCTCATAAGTTGAAGCTCAAATTACTGCTTTGGTGGGGTTTTTTGGGGTTGTTTGTTTGGGTTTTTTTTGGTTGGTTGGTTTTTAAGTCATTTGAGTAGTCACACTGAGCTCTAGTGCTTTCCCTCTTTAAGACTTGAGGCAAGGTTATATTGCTTCTTCAAGGTAAAAGAGGAAAGTCCAGGAGATCTTACCTCTGAGTCCCGGTGGAGGGATTCATCAACCTAGTTTGTGAGAGTTTTATCCCCTAATACACCTGGATTTCAAAAGCCTCAGATGCTCCCTGGTCTCTTTTTAAATTCCCTATTATCTTCAACTCTCTTAGTTGGTTGCTGTACTACAAGAGAGCTCAATATCCTAAAATTTGCCTCACTGAGTAAGAATAAGCCAATAAAAAAATTGCATTTCCTTCTCTAGTTTATCTCCCTCACGCCAAAATGGAAATTTCTCTGCTGTAAATTCCCCGAGCCTCCTTTATCTTCTCAGATTTCCAGACCTCTCAGAAGGTGCGATGAGAATGAACAAATTGTGTGAGGACTTTCTGTGCCGGATGCTCGCTGCACCTTGAGAACTGGGGTCTGCTTTCTCCATCCCCACCATCTGGAGCAGCCTTGTCTGAAAATGGGTTGGAGAAGAAGACCCAGGGGATTTAAAAACTGGAGATGGACCGCTATCCTGTACATGCCTTCTAAGGAATCCCAAAGTACTTTTAGACCACTGATTGTTCGAGGTGAGAGATCTATAACGGAAGGACTTCAACCTCAAGTGTCTCCAGCATTGTTTAACCCCAGCCTGGCTATGGTTTTAGCCATTTGCTGGGTATAATATGAAATGTATCTCTAGGTCCAATTGTATGGCTTGTAATGACAGCGCTATCAAAGACACCTATGGCTGCTTGGCGAGGGTTTGGGTAGCCATAATTTAACAGAAAAAAATGCTGACTTTCTGGTTCGTAGGGATAGGGAAGGACTAGAAGGTGCTAGTCTGCTGGTTCTCAGGTGACCAGTGGGATCTGATTTTGCTAATACCAAGTCACTGTGGGGAATCAGATCCTTGAACAGGACAGTCCGTCAGCGTCCAGAGGACAACAGGAGTTTTTGTTGCAAAGGCCCTTGTAGTGATGGTGTTGGCTGGACCACGTGAGACTCTGAATCGTGTTTTACTGCACAGTTCTTACATCCAGCTGGCCCATGCTCCTTAGGAGCGCTCCAGCACACGCGTGACCCATCCCTAGTGATTATCTTGAGCTGTGTGCAAAACATCTCCTCCCTACCTCAGTTTTGTACAAGAGACTATACTACATCATCATTTCTGCATCTGCAGGATGGTCCTTCTGGCTACTTACAAGTGACTGGCTACACACAAGTCTCCTCTGATTACCTGCAATCTATGCAGAGTTGGATCGATTTTGCAGCTTTGGAGGCTCTGGAAGGGCCACATTCTCCACTCTGGATGCTAATCAGCACATTGAAACAAAAAAGAACTTGTCCAGGCCCAGCAGGTCCTATCTGGGCAGAACTGTCCAAATCCTGCCTGGGGAACACCAATTAATCAAATACTGAATTGAGAAAGGGGAGTGGGAGTTGAGTTGCCCAGCTTGTCTCTCTGCAGTTCCCTGTTTCAAGTCAATCTATGCAGATGCCTGGGTGCAGCATTTCTGGGTCTCCCAGGGAGAGAGTGGTCCTCTGTATAATGATAACAACAAATTTAATCCACGATAAAAATGTCCCTGAAAAGCAATGAACCAAAAATAGAGGAAAAAATAATGGCACATGTTCTTGCTCCTTATCCAGCTAGACAGCATCTGTGATTCATATAAAAAGTACATGCTCGTGTTACTGAATGCTCCTAAGTAAAAGAAAAAGGTCCAGGGATTTAAGCAAGCATCTGAAAAGCTTCTTTTGACGATAGTGGAAAAACTCTGGTATGCCTTAAGAGCAACATTGGGGTACTGGGCTAAGTATGTTTGTCATACCTTCTCCCCTCCAAGGCATGCCCAGCTGGCAGTCAGCTTATGAAGCGTTTCTGTACGTAACCTTCTAAGCACAAAGGAGTGTGAAGGTCAGGAATGAAAATTATTTCCCTGGTTAAAAGCACTTCACATTATATTTGGCTTAGTTGTAACATTTACAGTATTTGCTCATCTCTGAGGAGAAAGGTGGGCTACCAAGAAAACAGCTTTCCCAAAGGAGGGATATGTAAAATCTAATCCATACATGTCGAGTTGAAAAATAAACCCCCAACTGTATAATAAATAAATAAACCCAACCAAAAATAACCCAAACCAACGAACCCAGCACCTAACAGAATACAGAGAAAAGAAGACTGTAGGCAACGATTTGATGCTTTCACCCTCGTGTTACACTGAAGCACAATGACATTTTCTCTGCTTACAGTGCAAAGCTCCTACGACTTAAACACGATTACTGGGATGTGCCGACTCCCCCTGGGACGCGGTACGGCCGGGTAGGTGTCTGAGCCTTAACTTGTCCTCGGGGCTGATCTGCAGGGCCACAGCAGGAAGCTTTCACAGGAGCTCCGGAGCCCTGCGCTGAGACTCTGGCAGGCAGTGGAGCGAGTGCACAGATGGGGATCATCCTTAGTCCAGTTATTTTTCAGTAAATACTTCAGGCTCGATCCCAGCTCCATTAAAGCAATGAAAAGCACCTCTTGGTGTCAGCGAGCTTTAGGTGAGGTTATGCAACTCTGGCAATTGCTGCTCTCCAGAACCCCCCCCAGTAACGATAACCAGCGGGGAAAAAAAGAAAGAGCCTCTGGCCTTAGCTACTAATGTCATAAGAGGCTTGCAACTGGGGTCAAGCTCCAAGTAAATCTCTGCATCTCTATTTTATTAACTTAGAAATATTTGGGGCTCCCGCTGAAGCCTGTGGCAGTTTATTGCCAACTGCAATGTGAAGAGGAAGCTTGATGCTCGTGCTTCTTCCTCTTCATTGACAAATGTGACAGGCGGGCTTTCTGCAGCGAGCTGTTTTGGATAGAGGAGTATTCTAATGTATGTTAATGAGCTCACCCCCACACGTGCAGATGCTTCGGGCAGAGTCACTGGATTGCCGCTCGGGGAGTTAAGAGCAAGAGCTCTGCAAAAGTTTGGGTTGGTTTTTTTTTTCTTTTATTACTGGAGATTTGGCATCTTGGATGGGGGGAAAGGTCGAAAGTTTTACGAATGCAAGACGGAGGTTGGCAGAGAGGAGACTGGCAGCATGAAGCAGCTTCTCGTGTCGCTGCTGTGCCCAAGTCTGTCAAAAGCTTAAGTAGATAAAACAGCAAGAGAAAACAGTGCCCATCTCCGAGTTTAAATAGCAATCCTGGCATGCTTTGATGTAAAATGGCCAGAAATTGAGTGCCTTTACTGGTTTTATTTATTTTTCTAGAGTAGCAGCAGCTCAGAGGAGCTGGGTTCATCTGCCCAGGTGAACGCATCGCTTTGTATTTCAAAAGGAATGGCTGAAAGTCTGTCACACCCACATAGGAACAGGTAATGGCACCTTGATCGTGGCACCTGTCGTGGTGGTGGTCTTTTCTTCTGCTCCTTTTTCTTTGGTGCTACACATCTGGCCACTAGATCAGCCCACTGTGCAGAAAACCTCCTGCACTGAAGTCTTTTTCTGAGTAAGATCTGACTTTCTTGTTAAGTAACATGGTTACTTGGGTTTCACTGGGATGTTTGGGGGGTGTTTTTGTTTGGCTGGGTTTTTGTTGGTTTGTTGTTTTTTTTTTTAGAGGGATGCCCTGTATCTCCTCTGGTAGTGTTCTAAAGCATTTGGATTTTGTCACAAGAGATTTCAGTGAAACACGTTACTCTAACATGCAGTTAGCAGGGTCACTCTGGGTCCTTATCTGTCCCGTAACACAGGAGAGACAGCAGAGATATTTTCACCAGCTGCATCATAAAAACACCACAACCAACCTGTCGCTGCAGCCCAGCGACTGCAGTGGGTGCTGGGACAGTGGAGCTGCAGGAAGGTGAGCACAGATAGAACTGCATCCCGTGCTGAGTCCCTTCACAAAGCGGGTCACTGCAAACTGTGATTAAGTCAAATCAGTGTCAAGCCCCGCTCCTGTGCACGGCACGGCACGGGCTGGCGGCATCTCTTGGCCCTGCCGTCCGTGGCAGCTGGAGCCAGCCTCAGTTGGATGTGTGTCAGCTCACCCTGGCTGCTCAGCTCACCCTGGCTGCTCAGCTCTCCCAGAAGCAAAAAACAAACACAAAAAAAACCCCAACCCCAAGCTTCTCCAAGGGTGGGAGTTCTACTGCTGCTCCAGCCTTGCTTTGACTGCATTTCATGTCAGAGGATGGATTTGCTGCTAGTTCTTTTTTATGCAGCTCACCTTAAAAATAAATAAATAATTATATATATATAATTCATTCATCCTAATATTTTACACACCTCTTTACTATGCAAACAGGGGAACCGGTGCACACAGCAGCTTGCTCTGCTCACTCCCATCATCTCCTACTGAGTGCTCGGTTGCATTGTGCTTAATTATGAATGGTCTCCAGAAAGCCTATTTCACTGTACTATGAAGTGACTCACATCACACAGAAGCTCTGACAACTCGCACTGGGTACCGGAGTCACATGGCGCTGTATTAGCTGGTGACTCATTTCATGTTGTACTCGGTGCCGAGATCTGACTCATATCGGACTGTGTGAGGAACTGACTGACATTGTACTGGTCTGAAAGCTGGTTTGAATTGGGATGAGTCACCCTGGAGCGCACAGAACGGTGATTCACGTACCGTTTCCTATTGATTCCGATTGTCGCGATGCAGTTGGGGTTGTACTACGCTGGCGTCGGGCCGCTCTGGCAGGGCAGGCACCGCGGTCGCTCCCCTCCGCCTGCCGAGCTCGGCTGCAGCGGCAAACGCAGCCGCGTCAGCCACGGGGCCCGTGACCACCGCCAGTTTAAAGCTGCAGTTGGCTTGGCACACCATCATTTCAGTCCTGACCCTTTCTGGGCTCCTTGGATTCACCCGGCTGTGCCCAACTCTGAACCGCGCCCGCGAACAGAAAGTTAAGAGTCGGGACCCTCCAGCTCAGAATCCTTTTGCTTCTGGATGGTAAGAGATCTCCACGGGATTTCCAAGACCTAACTTTTCTCAGTGACAAAAAGAGGGGATGAAGGTGTGTAAGTCACCGAGTAGGGGCAGCTGCCTCCGCTTCACGTTCATCGGCTCCTGCCCTGGCCTCCAAAAAGACCCAGAAACCTTATACTCTGAAAACTAATTCCTGGTACTTTAAGCTGAGCCCTGAAACCCCCGTCCTCGCTCTGAACAACTTTCACTGCCAAGGGCTGTGTAACAGGGGGGGGTGATGCTGCCACCATTAACTGCTTGGGACCCAAAGTAAACATATCAAAATGTATCAATGCTTGTATCAATACTTATATTGAGGGTGGAGGGTTGATAAGAAATTAAAGGGGAAGGAGATGAATTGTTCTCTACAGCTTGGAGTATTTAGTAAGACCCAGACTAGAATCACAGAACCGTTTTGGGTGGCAGAGACCTTTAACAGCATCAGGTGTAACTGTTAACCCAGCACTGCCAGAGCACCACTGAACCACGTCCCTCAGCACCACAGCTCCAGGTCTTTTAAAGACCCCCGGGGCTGGGAACTCCAGCACCGCCCCGGGCAGCCCGGCCCGGGCCCTGACAAGGCTTTCAGCGCAGAAAGTGCCGGTTGGGCAGTCCCTGGGCTTGAACACGTTCTTATTTTGGAAAGACTTTGCTAATTTTGACCCAACGCTCCTAACTTTAACCTGAGGGCAGCGAGGGCTCTGGGAGCTGTCGGCGATGGCCGCGCTTCCTTCAGCTGAAAGGGCGGTTACCGGGTTTCAGTGCTGTGGGACAGCACCGGTGTGAGGGGGCCCGAGGGAGCTGCTGCTGAGGTTGGGGGGGGTGCGAGGGGCAGAGGCACCGGGGGACTCCTCACCACCGCGTCACACCGCGGGCACTGCAGGAGAGCTTTTGATCGTGCACCTTTCAGCCACAGAAGCGAAAGAAGGGAGCGGTCGCAGCAAGTGAATCCCCTCGGCACTGAACTACTGTCACTGCTCCCGGCGCCTGCCGGGACAAGCGCCTTTCACTTTCCGCAGTTGTGTCCAGTTTTCGTTACCTGCTGCTGCTTTCTTACTGCCGCTAACTGAGGCAGGGCTCTTCCTCTCCCCCGAGGGTGCGCGATGTGGCACGCTGAGCGGGGAAGGCTCTGTGCAAACACGCGCTTGGTGCTGCTCGTCCCGCTCAGCTCGGCAGGGCAGCCGAGGCCCCGGAGCACGGCCGTGCCGCGGGACTCCCTTCCAGAAGGGGCGGGGCGGTGGGGATGCCGCTTTTATCTTCCTCCTCCCTCGTGAAAGGAGGAGGAAGGGCCCCCGGGCGCACGGCGGGAGCCGAGCCCGGGTGTCACCCGCGCTGGGGCGACGGAGGCGGCGCGGAGCGGGGCGCGATTCCGGCCCGGGGAGCGGAGGCGGCGGGGCCGAGCCCGCGGGGAGGGGTCGCGCCCTCTGTCCCGGGGTCGGGGGAAGCCGGGTGCTCCCAGGGGCCCTGCGCTGGGGACGCGGGTAGAAGGGATAGGGCGATGCGAGTCCCGGCGCGGGGCGCTCCTCGCTGGCGGTTCCCCACCCGCCGGGCGAGCGGGGAAAGCGGGGTTTCTACCGGCGAGGGTGGCCGCGGGACCGCGATGCCCGGCGGCTGCCGGGCGGGACCCAGCGGTACTTACGACCCGTCCCGCTGCTCCGGGGGGGGGGGGGTCGCGGCTGCTCACGCCGAGCCCACGCCTGCCCGGGGCGCGGTACCGAGATGCCCGGCGGCTGCCGGGCGGGACCGAGCGGTACTTACGGTGTCGGCGGCGGGGCCCCGCCGGGAGTCCTCGCCCGCTTCCCCTCCGGTAGCGGCGGGCTGGGCGCCCGGGGACGGCCGCTCGCCAGCCCCGCGCATGCGCCCGGCCCTCGCCGGCTCGTCTCACGGTGCCGGCCGCGAACACGGGTGGGCTTCGCCGCCCGTGGCTGGAGTCGGGAGGAGCGGGGCCGGCAGCCGGAGCTCCCCACCCCGGCACGACGGGGCGGGCTGTCGGCGGGACGGCCCCGGCGAGGCCCCGGGGGCCGGTTGCGGCTCAGGGGCGGTTTGCCACGGGAGGAGCCGCCGCACCGCCGCGGCGGGCTGGGCAGGGCGCGGGGGGAGCCATGGGGCCGGCGCTGCGGGGAGAAATGCCGGCGAAAGCGGCGTGAGCGTGTGCGAGAGTGTCTGCGCGCAGGGGGAGGGGGTGGGAAGGGCTTGAAGAGGCGGCGGTGCCGCCGCGGGGTTCGGTACTGGTGCTTTAATGTTCACAGGTGCCTTCAGTGAGAGCCGCGCTGGTAAGCGCGGGATTGGAGCACGCTTGCATTTTAAGTAATTGCAGGGATACATCTTCCTTCCTTCCTTCCCTCCCTCCCCGCCGGCAGCCGCCTGTCTCCCAGAGGCGAGCTGCTCATCGCCGCCGGGCTCCCTCGGTCTCACCCTCCCGCTCTAGTCACAGCGGGGCGCGATGCCACCCGGCTGCGGGGACCGCGGAAGGTGCGTGCCCGGCCCGGCATCCCCGCTCCTCCCGCTCTCTGCAGCTCCCTTACCAACACCGCCACGTTTTGGGGACTATCTCACCCGTAGCGTCCCGCCACCGAGGTCCCCCGGGCAGTCCCAAACGCCGTCTGCCCGGTGGGCGCAGCTGCGGGACGAAGGGTTAACGGGACGGCTGCGGCGGGCTCGTGTCACCGCCGTCTCCTCCCGCAAAGCGACGCGGTCTTCCCGCGAAATCGAGACCGATCCGGTGCGTGAACGCCCTGCGCGTTGCCGTTTGCCAGAGCTGGGCTCCCGGCTCCCGGGGAGACCGGGCGGGCAGCCCTGCCGTCGGGGCTGCTCCCTTCCCGCCTGCGCACCGGGTGCGGAGCACGGCGGCCGCAGCAGCCGCCCTGTTGGAGCCGGCGGACCCGGCGAGCGATGGGCACGGCAGATGGGGAGCCACGGGTTTTGCCGGCGGAGCCCGAGGCTCTCTCTCGGCTTGGGGAAGCTCACCCAGCGTCCCGGGACTCCCACGCCGGTGCCGGCTCGGGGCACGTGGGCGGACAGCGGCTTCCCCGGTGCGGGGAGGGAGGAGGAAGAGGAGGAGGAAGGGGCGGACGCGGCCCCACGAACGGTACTCACAGCGCCGGGCGGCTCGGGGGCAGCGCGGGGCTGCGGCGGCGCGGCTCCGTGGCACGCCGGGCATCTCC
>WUAM01000143.1:14469217-14490581 GCA_024336885.1 Actenoides hombroni | reverse complement strand
AAAGGGCTGGAGAGCAGAGCTGAGAGCGGGGCGAGGGGCCCGGCAGGCCTCGCGGGCTGCGGCGTGCGGGGGAGGTGTGGGAGCGGGGGCACGGGGCGGGGAGAGAGAGAGAGAAAAAAAAAGAACACAAAATAAGCATTACCCGGGGGGGGGGGGAAGGCGGGCGCCCTGTACAGCCCAGCCCCGAGCGGAGCCCCTCCACCGCCGTGCTAAGCTGAGGGGTGGCAGACTGGAACCCCCACCGCCTGTTCCCCGGGTGCCCAGGCCTGTCCCCTCACACACACACGAACCACCCCCCCGAGCAGAGACACCCTCTGGGTTTTTAACTTTTCTAAGCCGTCCCTTTAGGCGAGGACTGGAGGAGACTTTCCGGTACCGAGCCAGTGCCCCTTGGGGTTCGGGGCTGGCCAGACTGCCAGAGGAGCACGGGGAAGTTGTTGGCCACTCCCAACGTACACGCAAAAGAGCACCCTCCTCTAAAGACCCCCACCCCAAGAGCCCCCCGCAGCGGGCGGGAGGAGCGGCGGCGGCAGCGGCACCGCGGAGCCCCCCCCGGCTCGGGCCGCCGCCGCCCGTCCCTGTCCAGGGTCCTGAACCGGCCCCGCCTCCTCCACGGCTGAGTGTCGTGGTCCTGGAGAGACGTAGCCACCCTGAGTAAAGCATGAGCCCGGAGCAGCATTAGACAGAAATCGCTGCCATTCGGGCTCCGCATCCCATTTCTCTAGCGGCGATTTCTGCCTCTTCCTGTTCTGGGCTCTGTTATTTTCATAAAGGCCTCGTCCTTCCTGAAACATCTTCCTCATTTCTGCCCTACAACCAATATCTTGACATCAGGAGAGGAACTGAAGTCTGCGCAGTGTGAAGAAAGCCCGTCACCCTGTGAAGGCCAAAGCCACTGCTGCTGCAATGGGAGAACACGGCTGTGGTGCTTGTTGCTGCCAGGGGAAGGTGGTTGGTTGAGCTGAGACCTGCGGGGAAAGCTGCCATTCCTGCACATAAGGAGAGCTTGCTGTTGCTTAGCAGCAGACAGTTCCCTTAGGTCTGTTCTGAGAGGTGAACTAGGGTGGAAGCTAGACAATGTTCCCAGGAGAGCAGAAGAAGTAGAAAGGTTGATTCCCACCCTCCACCCTCACTTAGTGTTTCTCCTGCACAGTGTCAAGGAGCCCTTCTGCAAATCTCCGCACTTTTGATTGCGGCACAAAGCTACAAAAGGCTTGACAATTATAGGGCTAAATGATACTGCCTCACTTCTTGGCCAAGAAAAGGGAAGGAAGTTTCAGTGAGTGTACCAAGGTGGTTCTTCATGCATCCCAAGACCAAAACAGCTGTTAACACCGCTGGCCTTTGAACCCAGCTCATTTCTCAGGACACTGAGTGGATGTGACTCCCCTAAGCTCTCTCTAGACAACGGTCCCAGGTGATCTTCTGAATCTTAGCAGGAATGTTTGCACAAGTGCAGGTTTAAAATGCTGGCACAATATATCCCTCTTGGAAGGTAAGGTCTTGCTCCATCCTTCAGATTTCTCTCACGAAGGTCATGATCATCTAACAGCTTATAAAAGATGGCTATTTTAGTATTCAACATTGATGGCACATAATGATAGGACATAGTTTTGTAAAAAAAAAAAACCCCAGTACTCACACTCCCTAGCATGAATGGTGTTAGATAAACACAGCCACCTAAGCTGAGCGTCTTCCAGTTCTTGGTGTTTGTAGACAGTTCTACCTAGCTCTGTAGGTAGGGACATCTTCATCATTGCACATGTACACAACGACCTAAATTCTGAAAGAGCTGAGTGGCTTGGAGGCCTAAAGTCCTCTCAAAACTGGTAAAATAGGCATCTTGGCCTTTCTCCCTGAATAATGGATGAAGGCTGACGTCCATCTGCATGAGACAGAACTGCATAAACAGTTGGACTTCGTTGAAATGGGGTAAAAGCTGAGGGGCTTTAAAAGCTGAGAGACAGATCGAAGCTGTTCCTCTGCCTACAAGGAATTTGAGCGTGTGTTTCTCGTGTGTGAAAGTAAATCAGAGCAGCTTGCTCTGCATGTGCCTGTCTGTGACCACTCTTAGTTGCTGCCCTACAGGTTAATTTGACTTCACTTGGACAGAGAGAAAGCAAAATGTGAACATCTTGACAATGCAGCTGTGCCTGGGAGTATGTGGCCCAAACCAAGACCTTGTTCTCTTCCAAAAAACATGTTATGGGAAAAGGAGCATTTACATGTGAACTCTGTAAGTAGAATTATCCCAGATGGTGGCACCTTTGTTTGTAACATGCAAGGTAAGCATTAAATCAGGACTCAGTTTCGATATTGATATTAACTACTACTATATAAGGCATTAGAAAAGAATAAATCCCTTTACTAGACTTTCCTGAACATTCTACGTTAAGTCTGAATAAATTATTGATAAGCTTTTAGGAGGGAAGTCTATCCCTCATGCAGTAGTTTTCTTTTAGCCTATATCAGAAAGGAATGGCTTTATTTGAGGGTGCCCTTGCTGTTTAATATTGTCCCTTTTATTGTCCGTAGCCTCCTGCCTGTCTCTTTTAATATATTTTCCATATATTAAGCCTGCTATATACTTATATTAACCGAGCCTGTCTCTCCTAATGTTGCCTTTGTGGAAATTAAGGAACCTGTTATTGTAATTGTGATGATGATGATGATGATTTTATTGTTACTGAAAACTTGTATAGCTCCTTGTTGTTTGGTTGTTTTTTTTTTTAATGATTGTTTTTAATTTCTCATTCAGTTCCCTGTTACAGTCAGGTTATAAGGAAGGTAAGACAGAACACGTGTCTGTATTTCAGTAACACCATATTCCAGCATTCTTGCAGTCACGTCTCAGCGGGTTACATAATGCACACAGCAGCTCTTTTGGGGCCTGTTTTGCTTTAAGGTGTTAGGACAGATTGCTGGGCCTCCTACCTGAACTTCTGCTCCTTGCCCGAGGAGAGGTCACACACGTTTGTACAGCAGCTTACGGGTGCTGTTCTATTTTAGTGTTTCCTGCTCACTTCAATTGTTAAATGGAGAGTTTCTAGACTGTTGAATGGAGCTGATTCATAGTGAATTAGGGAGCAATTCAAACAGAAAGTAAGAAGCCATTTTTGACTGTTTTCATTGGCAGGAAAGTGCACTCGTTACAAATCTCTTTGAAGACTGACAGGCTGTTCTGGGAGAGGAGATATTTTCAGAAGCAAAATGAGTTTCCAGTTGAACTTCAGGTGAACTTAGATTTTCTTAGTATATCTGCAGTGTTCTAGTATTTGCTTTATCTTATTCTTTAACAAAAACTTAAAAATATATATGTGTATTTTTAAAAGATTGCCTTCCAACACCTGAAGGGAACCTACAGGAAGGCTGGAGAGGGACTTTTCACAAGAGTGTCCATCAATAGGACAAGGGGATGAGGGAAAATAGGTTTAGATTGGATCTTAGGGAAAAAAATGTCAGTATGAGGGTGGTGAGACTCTGGAATAGGCTGCCCAGAGAGGTTGTGGATGCCCCTCCCTGGAGGTGTTCAAGGCCAGGTTGGATGAGGCCTCGAGCAACCTGGTCTAGTTGAGAAGCCCATGGCAGGGAGGTTGGATTAGATGATCTCTGAGGTCTCTTCCAGCCTAAGCCATTCTATGATTCTATTATAAGGTGCATTTTAAGTGACCATATTTAGGAATTAACATACTGCCAGTGGTATTATGGGAAACAGCTTTGTTGAACTGTTAAATATTTGTATTCTCCCAACATTAGTTTCTTACAGGTGTAAATAACTTTTCTTAATGGATCCATCAGTAACTGATTTCCAATAGAAGATGTAGGTTCAATGTTGAATAAACTAGAGCCTTCAAACATGTGAACCTAACCCCATAGGTCCACAGACCATCAACTGACTTTTACCACATGCAGGGCTGCCCGTTAGTACTTGATTTTTCATCAATATTGACAGCAGCATGCTAATTCACCAATACAATTTATTTTGTGTAAGCCCAAACGTGAAAGTCCCTCTGGGACATTCCTCCCAGTGCCATTCATACTGTCCAGATGTGACCGTTCAGTAGCACATATGTAGATCACAGGGTTTCTCTCAGTATTCTGCTGGAGGATTAGGTTTCCTCAAGGCCTTGTGCTAAAAATCTGTGCTTGCATTAGGTTAGGTTGCATTATTTCAGGCATTCAAGCTAATGCTTGTAAAGTTATCGTAATGGTTACGCTCGGCTTAGATCTCAGGGCAGCCAGAACTGTTTCCTATTGATGGCTCTGCCCAGTACTTCACTAATTATTTCAGCACTTTCAGATTATTTTCTAGGGTGATGTACTTTCTCAGGGTTGGCCAATCCCAGATGTACGTTCTGCCAAAACTCTGAGCCTCAGTATTTGTATCAGTTGGCCCCTGCTCGGGAGCTCTGGAAATTACCTTCTGCTGTCTCCACTCACAACCTCCTTTCTTTTCCACTTGTACGTATCAGATCTTTCTTACTTCTGAGGAAGAGGATGCTTAAAGAGAAATAATCTTTGAGATTGAATTAAATATTAGAAGTAAGGAGACTTTTTCCAGTGACAGAGCTGAATGGTGGCTTTTAGAGCATCAGAGTCAGCTCAACAACGTCTCTGCTCCTCATTCTGGCCCCAGTCCAGCTGATGCACGCAGGTCCCGCAGGGCTCCTGAGCCCTTGGACCCAGTTCTGTGGCACAACTCGTGTGCCACAAATCCCCGGTGACTCAGAGTGCCTGGCAGATTGACAGACGACCCAGGAAGCTGGCAGCTTGGGCAAAGAAGGTCTAACTAGAAATTGCAATATGAGACAGGCAAGAAAAAGATGAACTTTTTGCTGAAGTACGACTGCGTTAAGAAATGATGTCATTCATTTCACTTGCCGTGTCTGGCAAACTGAAGCCTTGCTATGTTCTGCCTGAGCCTCTCACCTTCTGTACATTGATAAACAGTTAAAGATGTAATGCCAAATACATTTTTTTTTTTTTTTAATCATGAGGTTAACATACATCTGATTCTAGCCTCTAATATTTTTTGTTTTGTTTTGTCATAGATGTTTGAATTATTTGGAATTATTCAAAAAACCCTCCAGGTTTGGTTTGATAAAAAAAAAAAAAAAAGTGAAAAAAAAAAATTTCTTCCATCACAACAACGATCTGTGAGTGTGTGTCCCAGTGACATCATAGAACCTGGACTAAAGGTCTGGGCAAAATACTGACCAGGAAAAGATTAGCTGCTACATGTAAAAATTGTGGGTTTCCAGATGGTGGAAGGAAGCTGCTCAGTAACGCTCATCATGAACTTCCAGAAGGTGTCACTGTGCACCTACAAGCTGAATGGGGAACCTCAACAGTTGAGGATTAGCTCCAAAGCACTATTCTTCCTTGTGCTATTCGGGGTCGTCTTCTCTGACCATAACGGTAATGAAATGAGCTAAAACTGGGGACACAAATATTCTCCTATTCTCATGATTAGCAAAGGAAAAATATCTTCATAATGTTAATGTAACTCAAGAGGTATCTACCCAACCAACCATGACTTGCAGGGATATTCTTGATATTCTGGGACACGTATAACCTAATAATTACACAGGCTCCTTACCACACAGGTGCTTGGTAAGTAATAAATATAACATAAAAAAATATCAATATAAATATAATAAATATAATAAAGAAGAATACAGAACTGACAAGACTGCAGTTTGTAGTTATCGAAAGTAGTTTGTAGTTATACTCCAGAGCTGATTCAAAAGGAAGATAAATGGGACAATTTGGAACCAAAGTTCCCGGACAGCTCAAGGTTTCAGAGTAGTTCAAAGTGTATCCAAAAGCCTGGTTGCACAACGTGGCTGCACAGTAATATTCCAGCTTGACAAGGTTCCTGAGGAAGCCACTGTGACTACAGCCATGGACTGTTGATCAGATTCTGGACCTAGGAAATTCTGGAGGAACTGGGAGGATTATGCAGCCACGGTGAAAGGCTGGGGGGTGAGACTATAACTCAGCCACAGGCTCAGGCAGAGAACACAGAAAGACATCAGAGGTAAAATGCACGATAATTCCTTTGAAAAAGGAGAACAAAAGAATAAAGAGCAGGCAATGAGAGACTGCTAAAGAGCATGAGGTGAAAAAGAATAGTGTCAGAGACAAGAGTGTTCTAGGCTGATAGATGCTGGCTTGAAAAGCAAACTCTGTGTTTGTCTCATTACAGGCTGGTTTGAGGTGGTGACCAGGAATATTTCTCCAGCCTCTTCAAAAGACCTTTGAGTGATGATGGGAGGAAGAGGAGCTGATCTGATGAGAGTGACAGAAGGTATGAACACATCCAGGAAATGGGAAAGCTTCAGGTGATACCTACTGCAGTGTACTAAGTTATCAATGGGACTGAACAAGTACTGCTTTAGAGAGGTCAGGTTATCCTTGTTATGGAGGTGCTCCTGTGGAAGTGAGCAGAAAGGCCTGGGGCTTCCTTGCAGAATCTCTCTAATCTTTCTTTCCGAGATGAGATCTCACCCATATAGGAGTGCATGCCTGGATTAGGGAGACTCTGGCTGCAGACAGCATGATTTACTGGCTCAGTGTCATGCTTGCTTTAGGATTAGGAGCAGATTTACAAGTGGTATCAGTTGCCAGGTCTCCCTTGACACCACAGAGACCAGGTTACAGGTTACAGACACAGAGGACCTCAAGAAAAAAAAAAAAGATGGAAAAAAAAAAATAATTTCAGAACTACCGAGCTTCTGGGGAAGGCACTTGATGTGTTCCTGTGAAACCATCTTTCTCCTGTCTGATGCTCAGAGAGACTGACACTTCTTTCAGCAGGCTGGACCTTTTTCTCTGGCTGCTCCAGGGTTGTCTGTCATGTTTCCCTGCAGTTGGAAATACACTGTGCTTTGCTGTGGATTCTAGAAGTGTCCTGAGAGGAGAACTGCAGTCCAGATGGGTAGAAATTCGGATAAACCTAATTTTCTATCCCATCTTTGTGCATTGCTGTTCAAAACAACTCATTAACAGACCACGCTTGGGGCGGTTGCCCTGCATTAGATCATTGTTTTGAGAGACCACATCCTTCTCCTGGGCAGATGAAATGTCCCTCCAAATCTCCTTTCTGTGATTCATTTCAAACCTACCTCCTGACCAAACCTGGAAAAGACAAAGTGGGACTGCAAGTGTCCTGTCTGCAATAGCCTATACCTTCTTCCCTGATCTGTAACACCTTCAACTTATTTCTCATGATTATTTGGAAAGGCTGGTAAGAACCCAGTAGAGTTTGGCTTTTCTTCCTGTTTAAAGTGTGCCTGCTTAGAACCCAGCACGATCCTTGAGAGAGAGCACAGCTTTTTTATGAGTCTGAAACAATTCTATCCCCTGAGCGTGCCACTGCTGGTCAGATCAGTCGTTCAAGCAGATGCTGTTCTTGTACTTCAACGAAGTGCATGCATTTATCTGCACGGGGTCTGTATGAACAGAATAAGCACGGTGCGGTGAGGAAGGCAAGTCTGTCATAAAAATAGCAACTCTCTTTCAGAATCAAAAAATTCAGTGAACATAAAGAAATGCTAGCTTGAAGGAATGTCCCTGGCATCTAAGGCTGTGACTCACTTTATCAGTCTTCTGACGGGAGAACCATGCAGCTATTCCAGGCCAACTAGTCCAGAAGATGTAGGTGTAAACAAAGAAACACCTCTTAACTCTTATTTAGAGCCCATGCTATATAGAGATGTTATAGATGTCCCATTTATTGACGTGCAGCGAGAATTTGCCAATGAAAAAAACAGGAGAAAGGGACAGAGAGGAGCAACTCTGACTCTTCCCCGGCACAGTCTGAGCACCCGTGCAAATCTGAGCACAGGTTCCAAGAACCAACAGGCACAAGGGTGCAAGTGCTAAAGCTTATTTGGGAGACTAAACCCCAGAACTGGCAAGGAATCCCTTAAAGGAGATTCCCTTCCCCAGACACATCCCTCCCAGGAGAGTGCTTGTGTTTAAACAAATTAGCTTGGTAATAAAAAGAGAAGACCGTGGATTTTACAGAACCAAGCACTGCAATGCAAGAAAATGAATACTTCAAAATATTATAATACTCCTACCTCTCAAAATGCCAATTGGTATGCAGTTCAAGGACAAATACTTTATCCTATCATGGTCTACGTCTGATCAACCGTTTTTTGCTCTTAACTGGATTGCCCTCAAAGGAAACAGTGAAGTTGACAGAACAGCAAGAACTGTTTTCTAGAGTTCTAAAATAAATCACCCAAGAGTTCACAAGAAAAAATCACAGGTCCATCCTGAAATTAGGCTGTGTTCACAAAGGGAACTGAATGAATAACGAAACAAAGTTGAGCTCTTCCCTTTTTCTGTATGGATTCCTCAGCCTACACCTGCCATCTCTAGACTACTGAGAACAGTTTTCATCCTTCCCATGAGCGTAATTAAGTGCTTGCAATAGCGACCCTGGGAAATCGATGTGACGTTTTTGTAAGATCATCAGCTGCTGCTTGGATGGTGTCACTGGGCAGCTCCTGGTTTGTCACACTCTGTTCTTTAACTGTTGAAAGGGTATTTTAGATTAGCTTTATTTTGAGCAGAACACTGAAAGTATAATACCGAGGACAATTAGCCTCCTGAGCTGTTTCCAACCACACCTGGTGGTAGACTGAAGATCTGTTAAGTTAAAGACCTCAACATCTAAGTTTCATTGGAATCAGTAGCCAGGATGAGGATGGGCTGAGAGAATGACCAAGCCTCAGACATTGTGATCAGTCAGGAAGCTGGCACAGAGCCACCATGAGCCAGGCTTCACCGGGCCACCCACTCACAGACCCTTGCCATTGCCCAAGCATTACCCTTCAGCTCACCTTTTGGATGTGGCTGATGGAAAAACAACATTCTGCCTGCCTCAGAGTTAAGTTTTAACACTTGTGGTGAAACACACAGTTAAAATATTTGACATAGACGAGGTGGTTTCATCCCCTGCTTTCATCCCAGGAGAAGAAGGATGGTCTCTCCCTTGCATTTCCTGGCTTGGTAGGGCTTTAGCTTTGACCTGCTCTCAGGAGGATGTGCCTAACTGTCACCTAGCAACCTGGAGCAGGGCTTTGAAATTAAGATATTTGTGGCAGGACATTCTGATCTCTTTTTGCATCTTTCTTTAGACTGGATGAAAATGATTTATAGACAGATACAATTAAACAGCAGTAAAAAGCTCTCTTGTTACTGCACAGGAGGGGCAAGCAAAATGTAGGACTAAGCACTAAACAGCTTGGAAGAAACATTTATTTTCCCCTAGAGTCTTTGGTTTGTTGTTTTGGTTTTTTTCTTGTGGAAAGAAAAAGCTGTGAAAAAGCATTTCTGTGATTCATGACTCTGTCTTTGCAGCACTCATGGGAAATGTGTATTAAGCAGCATGCACGGTGTAAAACAGGCGAGGGGAAGGTGTAAATTGCTCTTCAAGCTCACCACATTTTCAGCCAGGTGTAATGGATTTAAAGTGGGCAGGGATGTTTAGGTTAAATGTGGGGTTTGAATGGTAAGATGGTGGGGCACTGGAGCAGGCTGCCTAGCCTGCAGAGTCTGTGTTAGTGAGGCTTTAAAGAGCAAGGGAGGTAAACCCGTTCCAGGATGGGCTTGAGGATGGTTGCTCCTAGCAGCAAAAGTCAGATGACATTTTCAAGCTCCCACCCAGAACCAGCTTGGATGATACTGCACCTGATGTCATTCTTCTGATCACTGGAAGGATTTGGAAATTCGAGTGGTCTGGCTGACACCTGCAGCCCAGGCACCACTTCCTCTGGCACTTAGGGCTTCCTCTAGCACTCAGAAATCCCTGAGAAATCTCAGCTGAAAAACCACAGACCACAATTCCTTTTTCAGTTGGACAAGCGGTGTATTGGAAACAAAGCTGGGTGTGATGGGAACACTGTGCTCAGGTGATGTCTGCCACACAATGGCCTCTAGGACAGAAACCACAAATCAGAGCAACACCAACTGTACTATGTCTTACCACTCGAGCTGGTGATGCACAAAGGTGCTTCATTTTAGTCGTGTATTTTACTGGAATTCATTTACTTTCATCAGTCTGGGTGTGGGAGACAGATGATAGAGGAAAGGCCAATTCCTCCTGACTCACAGACACCCAAACTAGATGACTTTTTAAGAAGGTCTCCGTGGTCTTCCAGAGAAATGTTGCTCTTCCCCAATATCCTTTATCTAAACTGTTCATTCCTCCTGGTGGAAGGATATCCTAAACAAATGTTTTTTGTAAATCTCAAGCTACCCATATCTCAAATTAGTTGATTTAGATTTAGGCTGAGTGGTTTATTTATTAACCAGCATGACATTTTGTTCCACTTGAAGAAGGTTGTCTTACATTAATGGAAGCAGTGGCTGTAATTGAGGTCAGTCTAGGATTGTTTTGCTGAAAAATTTCTGCAACTAGTGTAAAAACAGTTTGTCTGTTGGGTTTTGTATTCACTAAATCCTTTCTGACAGTAATATCCTAATCAGCCCAGGATTCTGCACTTTTCCATTTCAGAGGTGCACAGCTGAAAAGGAAGTTGCAGGGCTATTTCAAAGGTAAAATATGCAAATCACTAAATTGGAAAAACACAGGATTGCAAATTAGTACAAATTATCTCTGAGGACTGGAAAATTTGCACAGCATTAATATGCAAGTAATCCAGCCATTAATGTGCAGTGCATTGTTATTTTGACGACTTGTCCAAAAGCATACCCTCTGACTGCTGTCTGCACAGCTATTACCAGCTCACAGCCAACACTGAGCAGTGCAGCCAGCTATTCTCAGAACAGTGTTTCTGGGTGCAAAAGAAAAAGCTTTCCTGAATTTAAAAAAACCCAATAATAATTATGCCATGTAATTACAGAGCAGTTTAAAAAGAAAGACACCGTGAAGAGCCCTTTATTTCACAGAACAGCTGAGGTTGGAAGGGGACTCTGCAGATCACTTAGTCCAGCCTCCTGCTCTCAGGCTTCCGAGGACTGTGTTGAGCGTGGTTTGAGTATCTCCAACGTGGAGACATCACTGCCTCTCTGGGCAACCTGTCCCACTGTTCGACCACCCCCACAGGAAAAAAACAAACACCTTTTTTTTTTTTTCCCTGATGTAATAATTCCTGTGTAATTCATCCTACCAGATCTTTCCCTTTAGATGAAAGGGAGGACTCTCCCCAGATGACTAATACAGGCTTTTTCACATGGATGACCTGATCCTAATCAGTGCTAAAGACCTGGGTATGGAGTAACCCTGAAATACAGTCTCCCCTGTCCCAGGAGTACTTTGTGACTTCTGGAAGCAACAATTAATGGAACGAGTTTTTTTCCTTGAAGGAACTCTCTTGGAAGCAAGAGAAATTAATTTCAGCTTCTACCTGACCCCCTCCTTGCAGGGTTGGGGACTGACAGACTTTAATCCTCCTAATAGATCTGCTGATGAGACATACACCAGTATTTTGCTGGACACTGCAAGTCTCAAAAGGATTGACGCTTTAGGATTGGTACAGTCTGTAAAAAATATGCAGGAGTAGCCCTTTCTTAACTAGTAAAAACACTTCAGGGACAAGATAAACCCTTGTTATAAAGAGTGCTTGTCAAGAAAACAAAGTTACCTAGCACAGAAGACCACAGAGAGATAATGTTCTCCGTCTTGCCCTAGAAATAATTTTGCTTACCTTTAAAACCAAAGGAGGTTTTTACCTCACTGTGTTGATCTGTAACCATTCAGCAAAATACCCACTCTATTCCCTACCTAAAAATATACCGTATTGTCGAAGAAGTTGTCAATAAGACTAGAGGCACATAATTTGGTGATCTGAAATACCCCATAATATTTCTTTCTCTCTCCCAGAATTCTGTCTCCCTTTGAACCGTTGAGTAAGACAGAGCATCAGACATGTCTCAAATTTTACAGCTGCTTCTGTAAGAATAACTTTGTTGGCAAAGACGAAGAGCGTTAGCTGTCAAGTGATTCAAACCAGAGCCGTGCAGTTTGCAGCCCCTGCCCATCTCAAACGTAAAAATGAGACAAAATGGGGCTGTGAAACTATTGTTTCAGCCTTTTTAACTAAGAACAGAAGTAATGTGTTCTTTGTGTAAGTTACTGCTTGGGTTGTTCCTCACACCTTAAGACACAACCACAAGCTTTAAAGACATATAAATGCCACTGGGACTAAGTATGAAAACCAGATTTAAGCAAATAAACACTCCTGACACGAAAATGTCCTTGGGAGAGATTATACTGGACTGAAGAAGGTGAGTATAGTCACTAATACCAGGCTTTTTCCTCCTCTTATAAAACATAAGGACAATATCTGACTGGAGAGGGACTGGTAGCAGCAGCAGGCATAGCTGGCTGACAGCACTCATCCCCTGACGACACTAGAGGACACGGCCAAGCAGTGCAACCATTCAACTGGCCCTTTGCCCTTTGCAAATAACATCTCTCGAGGTTTCTGACCTTCCCAGAGCTGGCTGTGAATGAATTCCTACTTTATCCCCCAAGCCACGACTCGCAGCCGTTGCTGAGTAATTTAGATGAGCTCTGCAGGGTCACGAGCGACTTCCGCATCCCGCGCGGTTCCGAGGGTGCTGTGTGACCTCTCCACAGCCCAAGGGTTCCTGCAGAGCTGAGATCAGCTAGCTGAGGGAAGAAGGATGCCGTGCTCCCCGGGGCTGCTGCTCCAGACAACGAGTCTGAGGCCACTTCGGGTTCTGCCTGGTCTCCCCCACGGAACTGAAGTGGGTAGGACCTTGCAAGCAGAAAGGCGCTGCTGGGATAACCAGGGTGTCATGAGGCCTCGGCCTACAAGTTGATGTTTAAGGAGGTTTAGTACTTGCTCTCTGCCTTTCCTTGGTGCCCACTTTCTCACTTAACACTCTGCTTTTCTCCTCTTCTCTGCTCCACGCCTTGGGGAAGAAAGGAAAGGAAGCCCTTACAGGGCAAGACCAATCTCAGCAGGAGCTGGGAAGGATTCTGCTTGCTAAGAAGCTGCAAGAACTGGGATGCTTCCTCAGGGAAGGTGAGCTGGAAGCCAAGGGGATCCCACAGGTCATCCCACACTACTTGAACAAGGCAAACGGGAGCAGACAGAGAGATGATCCAAGCAAGGTCCAGATCATAAGGCAGTATTGCAGCAAGGTGGGAATCAACCCACCCAATCAGGGTTAAGATCAGGTCCCACAGTCACCGGGCATGCCCCCTCTGACAAGCAACTGCCAAGATCAAGGCAGGAAATGAGGCCAGGGTGGAGGTTAAGATCTCAGCCAGGTGGGTCCATCATCAAATGGGGCATGGCTGTCACTCAGCTGGAGACCAGCACTCCTTCAGCACAGCTCAAGCAGGTAAGGAACATGGCTGAGCTTAAATAATGCTTCTGGGTCCATGGGTGAGGGTGGAGGTCTTAGATGTGGCTGGTCAGAGTTATTAACACTTATTAGCACCCTCAGAGTCCTGATGCTGCTGTCCTGTCTGTACTTGCCTGGTGACCTCTTGTCTGTTGGTGTATTATTCCTGTAAGCACAAGCAAACCTGGAGCCTGGATGCTTGGAAATCATAATTGTGTTACAGAAATGAAACAAGTCCTATCCAGATGAAATGTGGACATGCACTAAAATGTGGCATTTCTGTGGAGAACATTCTCGTCCTCTTCTGAGACAGTGAAGGCAATGAGCTCTGTGTAACAGGACTTTGGCCAAACTTTGTCATTAGGAAAAAATTGTGTTATATTTGCAACCTCTCACTATCTCCCCACGCAGTGTAATGCTTCTGGCGTGTTTATTTTTTTAACTTGCTGAAACCTCATTGGGAGCACACAAGAATGTGCCTGTGTTAGCTCTGGGTTAAGTGAGTCCTTGCATCTTCGTGCTGAGACTTTGTAAAAAGCAGTTTATTCACTTTTGCTTTTGAACACTTTTCTAAATCAAAGTGCAAAGATGTCAGAGGGAAAGGCTTTTTAAGCAATGCAAATGGAGATTAGAAATGAACAACTCACTGAGTTATTTAAATGTCATGAAGAGAATTTAAAAGACCTTCAAACTCTGCCTATCACTTAAAAACATTTCTCTTGTAATTCAGTTTCTCTTTGAAATCATGTTCAAGAATAAACAAACCTAATTCAAGTGTTCCGTTAAAAGATTTGTTTGTTTGTTTTAAGATTCCAAATTATTTAATATTTCAACTCTTTTACTATTTGGCATGTTGAATTAGATGGTAACTTGCTCACAGAAGCAGCCACTGCTCACATGCAGAAGCATCAAATTCAAAACCTCATGTAAGGTAGAAGGGAACATGGGAATTAGTGAGGGCTGGGGAGCCAGTCTGACCAAAGACGCTGTCAAGCACACAAATTATGGGTCTAAGAACATAGTTTGTCTACAGCAACCAGTGCCACACATTGAAACATTTTACCAGAAACAATCAGAACTTTCTGCAGTCTTCAATGCCACCAGGGGGAAAAAAAAGAGTTTAACATGACTTTGTCTATTCTGGGAGCGTGACAAACGGGTCTTGAGCCTTACGAACTTTAAGTTGAGTTCTGAAGAGCTAGGAAATCATTTAAACCCTCTGTACCTTGGTTCACAGTCCTTGTAGACTCATTAACTACTAGTAGCATTGCTTACATTAGGTAAGTGAAAGGATCACGTGCTGATACAGTTTATGAAGTTGTGGAGACGTGTTCCCCCAGAGCACAAAGCCTCACCCAAGAGCTTCCGTGTGACAGCAATTTCACCTCATCTGAGCTCCTGAAGTGGTGACAGAGCATCTCCTGGGCTTCCCCTGCTACCAGAGATAAGAGCCACACCAGCAGAGCTGCAGCTTTTAGGAACATCAGCACAGAGCAAAGTAGATGGGGCAGATAGCCAGTGGGAGAGGGGAAGCTGGCAGCGCTGGTGTTTAAGGAGTTGCGGACAGTGAAAGACCCTGGACCTTGCAGTGCCATTTAGGTCCCTCTGTAGATAAATCCCTTTGTGGAGCAGAGAAATAGTAAGTTGTCCTCTGTGAGGTCCCTGACTCGGTCCTGTGCCTGATGTTCTCAGAGACTTGGCAACCAACGACAATTTCAGGTGAGAGCCATAAAAAACATCACCAAGCCGAAAGAAACCATTCACCTGGGATGAATAAAAGGATGGTTAAATGAGAAATGGGTAGAGATGTGAGCTATGAAGAACTCAATATATGGGGTTTCAGAAGATATGGTTACCAAGGGTTAAATTCAGGAAGCACTGTGCCTGTGGCAAAAGCCCCTCTGCCTTCAAGAGGGTCAAGAAGTCCCCAGGCTTCTGTGCTAAATGGACAGATAATGAGAGAGAATGACATGAAATTCTGCGAGGAGTGTACTTGGTTCATTATCAGAAATAGTTTCCTGATAGTGTCAAAGCAGGATGAGTATTTCTGCTCAGCAGAAGCAGTGGAAGTCATTTAGGATTTCTGATGAGTGTATTCCTGTAATTCAAATGAAATGGCCTCCTGGAAATGGGCGTGCATTGGCTAAGGAGATGGGATGGAGAAGCCAATTCTTGCTTGTTGTGGACATTTCTTTAACCTGAATGTCTGTAGGGCAGATGTGGAATGGGGAACAGCTTCTTCCCCCGTCTTGCCTTTCACCAACTCTACCAACAACCTCAACTGTCAACCTTAGTCGCTCTCCACTCTGGTGCTAAGCTAGTCTGAAAAAAACCCCAAACTTTGTGGTTCCAAGAGTGTGTGACTTTGCCATCACATTCTCTTCCCTACTGTGCCCCAGGCTGCACCACTTCTGCACCAAAGATTTCAGAAGACACGGTTTCTTGCACCTGCCTCTCTTGCTTTGTTGAGCTGCACAAGAGCGTGCTGCTCACCGTAAGTAGCTTTGGTTCACCCCTTAGGCAGATTTCAGGCTTTTGACAAAATCTAGAGGATACATGACTGTCATTTTTAATTAAAGTGAACGGTTCAGCTTTACAGTTTCAGTAAAGGGGATTTACTGTAACACCCAAATAGATTTTAGTATTATGCTGATTTCTTTGGGACATCTTCGGGACATCTTCTTTCCTTAGCTACCAATAAAAATAATCTGAGGCAGCATCAGTAAAAGATGCAGACATCTTCAGTGTCTAAACACCATGAAGCAACACATTTTCCAGCACCCTTTTAACCACAGATTAGCTCCACAAAGTATGAATCGTTTTCATGAGTAATATGGCTGTATTATAGTAAGTTGTTTGAAAGCAGGCACTTAATAGGAAGGCAGATCACCGAGTCCTTTTCTCTGTGGCTGCAGCATGCTGAGGGACAGAAGGCAGAGGATGAGGCTCAGGAATAAAGGAAAACTACAAGAATATCAATGTCTTGGTGACAAACAGTCTATGGCTGTTATACATGACATGAACACTTTCCACTTCTTTCTAGATATACCATTTTTCTCATCCTTCAGGACATTTGGATACCCTGGATTTTACCTTACCTTAAAAATCCACTGTGCTGCCTTAATGTCCTCTTCATCTTCATTCTGGAGGGTCTCCTTCGCTTGACAGTTGTCTGCATGGTAGCTGTGGGTCCTGAAGTAGAGCAGAACTTGCCTCCACATCGAGCAATAAAATGGCTATTCCTAAATCCAATTTTACAATGACCTTCCTTGGAAAAGCACCACGTTTATTTAACGATGAAACAAAACCAAATCCCAGACATTGGGCTGAATGACAACAACATAGAGATGGCTCGTCCTTCTGCTGATAGGCAAATGCCAGGGCCTCTTGCAGCTTGCCAGTTCCTCCTGCAGCCTCCACAGTTCTGGAGACAAACAGGATTATCTGCCCTCAGATATCTGCGGTGCCTCATCCCCTCTGCATCGTGCCAGCTGCGAGATTAGGTTTACGACTTCGGAGGTTTTAGTGAGTTGAAAAGGAGGAAGACAGGCACACAGTGGTGGAACACATGTCAGAGAACCAGGATGTTAGCAATCACAAACACATTTTACCACCTCCAAGTGAAAGCATTTCCATTAGGACTTGAAGGAAGAAGCAACTCAGCCCGTAGTTATACTCTGCAGGCAGCACCAAATGGAGATGTCTGTCTTAGGTCAGTGGCACTTGTCAATCACATTTTTTTTCCCACTGACTGAACAGATGGCCTGCTGGTAATCCTTCCAGCCCTGATGGAAACAGCACATGAGCAGCAGCCATCTCGGCAGACAGAGACAGACTAAATATACAGACTAAGACTCCAGGTAGATTTGTATTAGATTATTTCTCTTAGCTTTATAGAAGGCTGTCAGGCTTGTGCCTTCTCTTTGTCAACATTCACTCGCTGTTTATTTGTTGTGCTTTTTGAAATAGAGATGGGAGAAACAGAAAAAATAGGAGGAATATTAAATCATTGTGATTTTGTTGGGTTTTTTTCACTCAAGTAATTATGCAAACATTGGTTCTGGTTCTGGTCGGTAGCAATACTGTGGTAATGAGAGCTAAGCAAAGAACAGTATTCCTTGTGTGGGGAAGCATTTGGAAGCCTGTTAAAACAGCCTGAGGACAGCAGCAAGTCAAACTCATCCATATGTTAGTCTGCACTGAAAAGAATCAATTCGTTAATGTGCTAATCTCAAAATACTTTCAGTTTTAATAATTTAGTATTTTAAGTTAGTATTTTTCTTTGAGTTAGTCAGAAGATTCCAAATGAGATGTAACAATAAATGGGGAGCCAATGCAGCTCCCATTTTAAAAGCATCTGATGGGCTATTCTATTGTGGTGGGTTTTCTAAAATTCACAACATCTTTTTCCAAGTTGAAAAATATGTCAAAACCAACGCTTTTCTGCCAAAAGCCCTGAGTTTTGACAATTCAGCATACTAGATATAAGGCAGATATAATACTGTCTTGCCCCATAGGATCTCTTGTGAGAAGAGGGCCCACAACTCTGTCTTTTTTTCAGAGAAATCCAGTAAGTGCTGAGGAGAAAACAAGAGGTGTATTTGGCTTGACAAGCTGAACTGCTCTAGAAGTCAGCATATAGTATGAAAGCTGTTGTTGCATAAGCTCTGGTAGTAAGTCTGACTTTGACAGAGTTACTGATGAGGTTTAGGGAACCACCACCTTCTTCTGTCCTCTAGCCAAGCTTACTGTCAGCAGCACTGAGCACTCAGCACTTCCTTTTTCCTCCACGAAGCTACTGCCTTTACCTAGCCTTTTCTCATGAGACAGGATGAAGTTGGAAGAGCTATTACCTATTTGTTTGCTTATTTATTTATTTTAGCTCAGAGGTGGGCTTTATTTCACTTGGTCCTGCAGCAGTTTCCCAGAGAAGAGTGCTCCTTCTGCACAGGCAGGTGTGGACTCCCTGGGCCAGACAAGAGCTGTTGGCACAAAGCGGCAGAGACCCGCAGGGAGAGGAGGAGAGATGCTGTAGGCTGCAAAGTAGGGCTGAAGGCTCTGAGACCCTCCAGCTTTCAGTACAGAAATGCACGTTCATGAGACAGAGACGCTTATCCCTACTATGTAAAATACGTGTTCAAACCTTGGACAGACGTGCAGGAGGCAGCCAGGTGACATACAGAATGCTGAAAGGTTAAATGGCAGGTGTGCAACACGCTTCTGTAATCTGCAGGTGTCTGAGAGATGCTGATGCATTGTTCTTACTACAAGGAGGAAAGGAGAACAGCAAAATACACTCACGATCCTGCTGTTAGTAGTCTTACTGTGAGGATGACTCATCTGCATTCATTTTTCTAGCATTACGCTATTGCACAGTTTTATTCTTTGCGATCCAGGCGATTGATGACTTTTATTCCTGCCTGCTGACATGCTTTTCATTTTTTCTGCGTTTCACACATCAATAAAGTAATCTAAATATAGCAACTTCAAGCGAAGCTGCGCTGTCAGGAGTTAATGGCCAAGCCCTGACATGGCCCAAATTAGCTAAAGGAGAATTGTTTTGCAGCACCTGAATCCTAAAGGATAGATGCTTATCAAAAACCAGAAGCATAGCACTTTTCCAGCGATAACCTTTAGAAAGATCCAGTTGAGAGAATCAACCAGCACGAATAAGGCACCGTGAGGTGCTCTCTGAAGCTGACGACACAGGTTGGGTTTGTACTGGTTGCCTCTTGCTGCCACAGTGATGACAGGCACACATAGAGACAGGTTCCTGTAATGGCTATATCATGTTTTTCTTTCTGTGAAGTTCCTTAACACAGAGAGTGCCTCACGGGACTCACACCGAGTGAGATCTTCAGATGTGCACAAGTGTTTGACAGACAGGGCTAAGAGCACGTGTAAGTCTGTAGCTCACCCACCATCCTCTCGCAAGGTGGTTCGCAGTTTAACTGTCTACTTGTCAAAGGAGCAGCACTATCATCAGCAAAGTTTTCCCTACACTCTTCACCTCCTTTCTCAAACATTTCTGAGCCTGCTGAACAGCACAGACCTGAGTCAGCTGCTTTTTGCACTCTGTTGAAGACCCTCCTGCACTGTGAAAGCTGCTCATGTTGCCCTACCCTCTGTTGTATATACATCATTGAAGAGCTATGAATCAATGCACAGACCCTTCCTTTTAAGCCAGAAGAGTAGGTTGGGTTTGGGTTGGGTTTGGTTTGGTTTAAGAGCACCTGCCTCTCACCAAATGCCTCTTGGAAATAAATCCCAATGGATGGAACCAACATTGTCCACACAAGTGAAGAACTCCCACAAAGGTGTCAGACATGGCTGTCCCTTACAGAGTGGCACTGACTTTTTGCTAATGTTTTGCATTTATTCCTTTACATGGCGTAGAAAAGTATGTAAATTAAGTATATTATTAAATGAAGTATATGATTAAACAGGTATATTTGGGAGCAATATATTGTTTGAATTCTGTAATATGATCCATTGTGCTCAACAACTTGATTCTGCTGCTAGAGGCTCTATTAACATGCCTGCCATAGATGGCATGTTTCCTCTTTGGTAGGTCCTTAAATACCCCCTGGAACATCTGTTAAAACATACTGTCTTTACTATGACAATTATTTCTCCTCTCTTTGCCTTTCTTTCTGCTAATTCAGTAGCCGCATGTTTTTGCACATTACACCTCACCCCAAGGTTACAGAAAAGTTACAGGAAAATGTTTTTACTGTAGCTCCTCGAGGGCCTGAGAAATGAATCGTAAATGGTGCTGGACTCTTGCAGGTGGTACAAGGAGGCAAAAAAAAAAAAAATTATCTGCTATGGAAAAAAAAGGAATGAACTGATGAGTGCTCTAAATAAGAGATCACATTGGGCACCAGATTGAAATCATGATTTTTATTTTCTCTGTTTACTATAAAGTACTGAAACAATACTGGAAGCAGGGACTAGAAGTGAGAGAACCACAGTCCTGTGTATAGTTGTGTATAACCCTGCATGTACTCAGGTTAAACCAGAAGTGTGCTAAAGGGGTGGGGGAAATATGCTGTGCAAAGTGGACTACGATCCAGTGTTTTGGACCATTTCCTGGAAAGGTGATCTCCAGCAGAAGAAATGTCTCTGTGTGCCTAAGCAAGTATTTGGGATGTTACCCTGCTAGACACAGGGCACACGATAGGGAGCAACACTATTTGTGTCTTAAAACTGGTCTAAATTGTCACTGTTTTCAGTGGTGGGACAATCTGGGGATTGGGCAGAGTTATCACTGTGGCTGACTGAGGAAGTTTGTGCCTCCAGCGTAGCAAAGGGCTGAGTGGTGGGGTCACTGCACAGGTCTTTGATGCCTTCATTCTGCAAGTCCCATTTAAAAAGCTTCAAGCCTTGTTCAGATTACCTCGTGAGCCCTTTGTGCTTTGGTTTCTTCATGAAATGGGTAGGGTCATATGTATCATCACTGGTAATGTGGTTTGAAATGACTGTGGAAAAGGTAAATACATTTATTGCAGGTGCTGGACTCAAGATAAGAGCGGTGAGTGAGACACACCGTGAAGAGGCAGAGCAGGAGCAGGAAATGCAGAATGAGACTGGACAGAAGCTACAAACACTCCTAATAGAGGAATTGGTTAAAAGAAGTCTCCATTCTGTCTCTTGGCCCTGAAAAGGAAATGAAATTCAAATCAACTTTCAAAGTAACTGATTTTTATTCAAGGTGGTGTGGGGATTTCTCTGCTAGAGATCAGGAGGTGTGCAAGTGTTTCTGGTCCCTGTGTGTAAGCAACCTGTGAGAACATAGATTTGTTAGGGTCACCCTCACAAGCCCCATGCGCTGGGTAATCCACAGAGCCACTGTTAACGGCCGTGTTCGTCACTGTCCCGGTTTGAGCGAGAACAGAACTAACTCTGTTCAGTGATTTCCCTTCCCAGCCCAGTCCCTGGCTGCAGGCAGCAGCTGCTTCCCAGGCAGGGGCTGCTCCCAGCACTGAGAACACCCCATGGGCAGAGG
>WUAM01000143.1:14442916-14463466 GCA_024336885.1 Actenoides hombroni | reverse complement strand
TTAGAGCCCTGACTGCTAGGAGAATAGCTAGTGGTGCTGGTGGCAGCAGTTTATTCATGCCCATCTGCACGTTTGTCACTCTAACCCTCTTCCTCTTTTCTTTGCATTTACTTTTTCTCGAGCGTG
This sequence comes from Actenoides hombroni, assembly GCA_024336885.1. Lineage (NCBI taxonomy): Eukaryota > Metazoa > Chordata > Aves > Coraciiformes > Alcedinidae > Actenoides > Actenoides hombroni. The sequence goes on along the minus strand of WUAM01000143.1, from coordinate 14,463,340 downwards.
ACACACACATCACGAAGCAGAGAAGGCAAAGTGGAGCCTCAGTGTCATTCCTTAATTAGGATGCTGACTTGGGAGTACCCTGCTTTGATTTATGCATTTGATGACAAACTTCATCTTAGTGTGAGAGAACTCTGTTTATTATGGCTGCTTTTGTGAGGATTGGGTCTCCTTTTCTGTGTGAGACATACTGGTGGCCACAGAAATAATCCTTTCACTTGCCCTTCCTTGGAACTTATTGAGTGTTAGTAGGTCTTGTTTTCCTTCCTCACTTTGACATTAACACATAGCCTATAGCTACAGTAGGTGACAGCTGGTGGAATCTCCTGTGCTGTGAATATAATATCCCACGGGTGAAGGCTTCCACTGGCCCATTCTTGACCAATTCCATGAGTTCTGGCGGGTCAGAGAAAGCCTTTTTGAGTCATCTCTTACTTGCTGTGTTCATTCTGTCAAACGTGTCCAGATGAACTTGTTTTCTTAGCTTTATGGTCATGCCCTTACACTTCTGTGTTCAGTGAGTCCATTATTCAGGATGTTCACTGCAGTTTTATGAGGATTACTCTAAGAATCTGTCTTTCTAATACTGTTTATAGCTGAAATTTCTAGAAACTATATAGGTAACAGTATCTAGCTTTTGTCTGTGGTGATGGTGACTCTCTATGATTCTGTTATTTTTCTGTGCTTTGCTTGTGAGGTTGTAAAAAATCCTGTCAGCTGTGTTCTGAGCACATCAAAAAGCCTACCTGGGCGTCTAGGATTCTTCCCGAGGTTCTGCTTACAGGTTTGATCTTCCTTCTAAGAAGGATTTCTTTTGGAGGCTGGCAGAAGAGAACTTCATGTGGTGATTGCCTTACAAGAATATCACCTTAGTTCTGAAGGTGGGCAGTGCTGGCACAGTGGAGTCCCCGAGGAAACATTTCTTACTGTACCATAAATGCTTGCACCAATTTTTCTGGATTAGTGACCTCGTCACACGGCACAGTCTGTTACTTATGAAACCTCTGAGAGCCTGAATTATTCACTTGTTGATGTGAGAGCTTCAGGATTTCCTTTTTTTTTTTTTTGGTATAGTCAGTAGCTGCCTAGGAAGGTGCAGCACTACATGTTTCAGGGCTGTAGGCAGTTTTCCTTCTCCTTCCCTCCTGTCTTTACTCTGCACCTTAACAGCAAACCCCACTAGTCTTTTGATTGACAGCATGTTGGAGTTAGTTCAGCTTCTCCACTTCCAGACCTGTCTGTCTCCTCCTTAGTTATGTTGTAAACTGAACTCATTGACCTAGTTATTTTTGATCTTTGCAGCTAGACTCTGTGTAGCACGAGTGTAGGTGGTGACAGAGATTTATTGGGTGGCAATGCCATTTTTTGGCAGACTAGCCCTCACGGAGCAGAGGTTCTCCACCAAGGCATGGTGTTCTTAACTTAGTTTTCCAGTTGTATTCCATAGCTTGAACAACACATTTTGAGAGGGTTTTTGAGTGCTTTTTGACACGTGCCCTATCAACATTAATCACTGTAAGGGTTCTGACTGTCAGAAGATGAGTGACCCTCACTACAAGAAGGACATTAAGGTGCTGGAGCGTGTTCAAAGAAGGGCAATGGATCTGGTGAAGGGTCTAGAGGAGAAATGAGGAGCAACTGAGGGAACTGGATTTGTTTAGCCTGGAGAAAAAGAGGCTCAGGGGAGACCTCCTTCCTCTCAACATCTCCCCGAAAGGAGGCTGGAAGCAGGTGAGTCAGTCTGTTCTCCCAGATAACAAGTGACAAGCAACTCAGAACAGCCCCAGGTTGTGTCAGGCGAGGTTTCAGTTGGATATTAGGAAAAACGTCTTCCCCAAAAGGGTTGTAATGCCCTGGAAGAGGCTGCCCAGGGCAGGGGTAGAGTCCCCATCCCTGGAGGGGTTTTAAAGCCATGGAGATGTGGTGCTGAGGGACACGGTTTAGCGGTGATCTGGCAGTGCTGGGTTAATGGTTGGACTTGATGATCTTCAAGGGCTTTTCCAACCAGAACAATTCTGTGATTCTGTGACACCTGCACTTCCCCATCAGTGACCAGGACAGCAGTTTTCAGCCCATGTGGTGCAGTGACTTTGACACTTTCAATGAAGGGTTGGTTGCAAACCTGATGCATAGTAAGATGCCATTGTTTGGATCGTGGATATATTTAGATCATCTTGAGCTTAACGGATCGTCCTGCACCAAGCAGGCTTGCCTAGCTGTTCTCAGTCCGTGGAGTTGTTAACAGGGAGCTGAATTGGTGGAGGGAAGTCCTTCAGCTAGGGGAGCTTGAAAATTAAATTTGGTGAGTAGTGGAGACTGAAATAGTGTTCTCGTGCAAGTTTCTGAATTGCAGTGTTTCAAGCAGTGCTGCATTCCTTGAGAGCAGTTGTATACTTGGTTGTAGCAGCTTGAATTCAATGAGAAGCCATCCCTTTAGAATGAAAGCTTGCTATCCACCAGGCTACAGAGTATATGGAAATGCAAGAAGCCAGGTAGTTGATCTTCTGGCAGACTGTCTATATGCTAGGCTCTTAGGAAATAGCAGAGCTCCTTTCTCCTTCAGGTTTGTGTGTCCTCTTCTCTAGGCTGCTTTAAGGAGAACCATAATAGCTGCTTTTCACGGTGGTTGTTATGTGGAGTGCTTGAAGAAACTGCACAGTGCCCAGGTTCAGGGACTTGGTTCAGCCTAGCAGCCCTGGAGAGCAGAATTCTGGTGGCTTTGTCCTCTCCTAGGTATGCAGGTTACCTGAGATAACAACTGAATCAGTTGCAGCCTTGGCTGGGAGAGAAGAGCTCGCTTCTCGTCGGGAGGATCGGAGAGGCAGGACTGGCTTACATCTCCGAGGTTTCACTCGTAGCACACCCAGCCAAGTCCAACAACAGGCTTTTGTGTGGAAGTGGCAATAGGTGGAAAACTTTGTATGGACTTCGTTCAAGCATAACTGATTGGATGAAGGGTAGAAGGGAAATGACAGTATGGAGCTTGGCACTCATTTCTCTCATTTTGCTTCCTTGATCGCAAGGATGCATCCCGTTTTCACTCAGGCGGGTGTTGGAGTGCTGAGCTGTAACTCGTGTCTCAAAGCTTCCTTCCCCACCCCCAAATCTCTAACCTTAATGCTGGGAGTGCTGAAATGAGCTGTATCCACAAGTAACTCTCAAACTAAAAAATCCCCGTGGGCCGGTCCGAGCCAGGTCATGCTCTGCTGTGTGCTGACAGAACGAGGAGCAAATGACTGCTTTCTGTTGGATGCTTTTACAAGTTGCTCATCTTTTCCCCTCTCCCTGTTCTTACAGGAAAACCACCAGCGTGTTTGTATCTTCTTTGATTATGCAAAACGTGGTAAAAACACAGCATGGTCCTACTTTCTGCCCATGTTGAATCGACAAGACCTTTTCACTGTGCACATGGTAAGTTTGAAATGAACCTGTCTCTGGAGATGGTAGAGAAAATGTGCTGGGTTTGTTTTTTTTTCTTCAGGAGTTTTTAGAATCCAAAGCTAAACTATTGCCTGGACCAGAAAGTTTTCCTCTTACAGCCTAAATGAGTCATTCATAATAGAACCTTCACTTGACCACATTGTAGAAAGAAAAGTTACATTGTTTATTGACCTTGGTTTTTTTCTGGGAGATTAGAGCAAGTTTTAAAGGCTGAAAAAGCAAGGATTATAGAATTAATCAAGCACAGATAACTAGGAAATTAACGTCTGTCACAACTGCCAGTCAGTGCTCCTCATGCTGTACAAATATTAGAATTTAAGTTCTCATCCTGTGAAAGGGAAATACCTTGTGAACCTTATTCTCTCATATGCTCAAATGACTACAGTGCTTCTTGAAATCTTCTTAAAATGGTTTGTAAGCATACCAGGGAAGAAATAATGTCTGCTGCTGTGGTGGGCTGACCCTGGCTGACAGGAAAGCTCTCACCCAGTTGCTGGGGGAGAACTGGGAGGGCAGAAGCGAGAATACTTGAAGGTCAAGATAAAGACTGTTTAGTAAGTGAAGGGGTGGGAAAGGAAGGGGCTGGAACTCTAAACAAATCCAACAAAAAGAAGTGATGCAAAAGCAATCCCACTGCACCAGCAGACTGGTGCCCAGCCTGTGTATCTCTCTGGTCAGCTGTCCCAGCTGTGTCCTCTCCCAGCCTTTTGGCACCCCCACCTTCCCCCCTCAGCCTACTTACTGGAAGTGTAGAGTGAGAAACAGGGAAGCCCTTGATGTTGTGCAAGCACTGCTCAGCAATGGCTAAAGCATCAGTATGTATTCAACACTGTTTTGGTCACCAGTCTAAACCACAGCATCATGTGAGCTGCCATGAAGAATTAAGTTCATCCCAGCCAAACCCAGTACAACCACATGTGTTGTTTGGTATCTGCTGTGCTCTGAGCCACTGGGTGCTGCTGGTGTATCTGGAGTAACTTCTCTGGAATTCTTAATACTGTTCTATCATCTCTGGTGAGAACTGGCCACTTCATCTCAGCAGGTTTTTTTTTTTCCTCGTGTGTGTGGGAAAATGTGGTTGTGTAACTGTAAATTCTTAATGGAAATCAGTGTCCACAACTAAGTCTTTGCATTACGGCTTCAAGAGGGAGAAAGCTGCACGGCCGTGAATTGCTCTGCACTCCAGGTGTTAATGCTGGCATGGTACAGCAGAACCACATCAGTGCCTCAGGCTCCACACCCACATCCCTGGCCTGCCTTCTGCTGGGCTGCCAGTACTCGTGCGAGGAATCCCAGGCAAGTTGTGCTCACTGCCCTCAGCTGTGGCCACGGGTGCACTGCGATGTGACCGGGGAGCTGGCTCTGCCCTGTTTCCAAGGAAAATCTCAGGCTTCATTTCTTTATTTTTATTTTTTGGTCAGGTGACTGAGTCACTGCATGGCCGTGCAATCGCATGACTTTGGTGCAGCTGAAGGGGGAGGTTGTTGGGATTTTTTTGGTTGGTGGGGGTTTTTTTTGGTATTGCTGCTGAAGACCTGTCCTGGGAAGCTGCAGTCTGAGCGCACTCGGGCAATGTTAAGTTCTCAAGTATGGGGGTCAAGTGTAATTGTAGTGCAAAGTGGTCCCCACGGAATGGTGGCTTTTGAATATATAGTATAGAAGTTCCTGTGTTGTGTTTCTCTGCTTGTAGGTGTGTTATGCAGATACTTTTTGCTTTAGGTACTGCAAAAATACACAAATAACTTCAGGGGTCACAGAGAGCCTCATCTGATGTGAATCCACTTTAAACCACTAAGTTTGCTCCCTTATTATGCCTTTTAGTACTCTTTGTGCAAATGCTTTTTTTTTTTTAAACCATGAGAATGTTTTCAAAACAGGTTTAGGTTTGTGTTGGTTTAGTTTTTCTTTCATTTCTCTTATTTTTTGCCTCCTTACTGTGCATGTGGGCAAATTCTGATGCAGCATCATTGCATCTTCACAGACACAAAAATACAAAGTCCTCTGTGTCCAGGCTCAAATCCTGCCAGGCATGAATGGTCTCACATTCAGGGGCTAGGTAGCAGTTCAACTCAGGAGCAAGCTAAACTGGAGCTCCAGTATCTCATGTTTCAAAGCTGAAGGGAATTTACAGGGTTACTGAACTACATTCAGAAGTGGGTTTAACACATTTCAGTGTGGAGATCATTGTTCCTGACTCTGCCTTGTAATCCCTCTAGCAAAGTGGTGGTGGTGCTGCACATCTGAATGCACTGTAGAGGGAAGGTGCCTGGAATAGTCTCCTTCCTGAATCATGGAGCTGTGTACAGGCAAAAGAACCCCTCCTTTGGCAGTTTCTTGGTTACACTGCCTCTTTATATATAAACTGGCTCAAATGTTTCTGTAAATAAGCTGCAGGCTGCAGTGTAGAGTTTCCCAATCAAACATGATTGGGAAAGACTGGGGTAGAAATATACTGTTAATATATGTATTCTTGTGCCACAGGCCTCAGGAAAATCCATAACCTGACTACATTTCTACTCCTCAACTTCTTTCTTTTGCCTTCCCTATTGGTTTTCTGCTCTTCTTTTTTTCTGAGCTTGAGACTTCTCTTGTCTCAAAGATAACTTGCTTCACTTTAAATAAAAAGAGACTTTACTACTTTGCCATTATTTGTGTTGCTATGTGTTGTAGTTCATTAAAGTAAGGCAGCTCATGTATGTGTTGTTAAGTGGCTTACCATTGATGGAGTTGACTGCAGTGGTGTCCTACAGCAGTAGCATGTTGGTAGCTCTGCTTCAACCACTTCCAAGATATTGTGAACTTCATCAGGTACAGGTGTCTGATCACATTGTGAAAACACACCAGCTACTAGGATGTAGAAGCAGCAGGTGAAGAAAGAAAATTATTAGGTGTGAAGAGTCCCCTACATAGAAAACAGGTACTTTTCTATAAGGGGACATCTTTTACCTAAACTTGGTTTCCAGACCTTACAGGACTTTTCACTGAATCCTGAAATTGCTGTTTGAAAAATCTGTTTGTTGAATTCTCTTTCAGGCAGCAAGAATTATTGCCAAACTGGCTGCTTGGGGAAGGGAGCTTATGGAAGGCAGTGACTTGAATTACTATTTCAACTGGATTAAAACTCAGCTCAGTTCCCAGGTAAAAAGCTACTGCTGTTTGAACATTACAGTGACTTAGAAAACTTTTTTCCCCAGAATATGACCATAAAGATGTGCAAACACGAGGTATATTTTCGGGTTTCTTTTTCAAAAAGGAAATTTTACTTTGTCATTTTTAAAGCTGAAAATCTTTTATTCAAACTGTATTTATTATTTATATATTTTAACTTAATAGTTTATATATTCTACCCTAGTCCTTGAAGGGTAAATTAAAAAGAAGGCTTTTTGCCTTTTATGTTGGTTAACATTGATTTTTTTTCTTCCAGACACTGAGAAAATAGGTGAGGAGGGATTTTTGTTTCCTTGCATTGTTTTGTTTCTCAGCACTTTATAGTGGGGTTAAAAAAAAAAAAATCACATGGTAGCAGGAAGCGAATAGCAAAACTTTTTTCCATTTTACTGTAGTACAAAGCTTTTATTTTTAGTCCTGTCTCTTGACCCTGAATAAATCCTGACTTATTTGAACAGCATTTTTATGGCATTAGCTCCGTGTGAACTGCTTACTGCTTGTTTGTCCTTCGAAGATGAATCGTTCTCCCTTGTATGAATTTTTTGAGATTTTGCCCTTCAATCCTTATCAAAACCCAGAGATTTGTCATTCTCTAAGATCACGTTGTAGCAGAAGTGGATTCTGGAGAGCAGTGAAACGTTCAGTAGGTTTAGCAATGGTATATTTTTCATAGCTTTCCATCCAAACAAGGTTTATTAAAAAGGAGTTAGTTGGGGTTGGTTGATTTGTTTGTTGCCATTTTATTTTGGTTTGGTTTGGTTTTGCTTTTTTCATTGGTTGTTGGTTTTTTGTTTTTTTTCCCCTCTGGAAGGAGAATGTTAAAGTTGTAATTTCCTTCAGAAAGATTCAAGAGAACAGTTTTCATCTTCTAAGATGAAGATGGAATAAAGGTCTTGAGTAAATTCACACTTAAAAAACCAGAACAAAACAAACCCTTAAATCTTGATATACCAGGATCAGCTCCAAGCATGTTTTCTGGGACATGATGGGGTGTGTGTGAAATAAATAGAATTTATCATAATGGATTGAACAGGGAAAGTATCTAATAGAGTCTTAATCTGTTCTTTTTGTGACTAGAGAGATTGGAGAATTGTTCTGGAGGGGTGAAGAACAGCTCTGATTTTCAACTTCTTTTTTTTTTTTTTTGCTAGAAACTGCGTGGCACAGGGGGTTCTGTGGAAGCAGGAGCAGTCTCCTCAAGTGATGTGAGTATCTTTCAGACCTATTTGCTTTGGGGGGCAGGTGATCTCCACTCCTCATAGTAGGGTGCAGAGCTGTTCTGGTGTCGATGGGAAGTACTTGGGCTCCGAGCTGTACCGGAGGGTGCCAGGGGAGGGCACCAAGAAACAGAAGTATTTTAAACCCCTGATTTCACTGAAAATGCTGGCAGGGGAAGTGTGCATTTTGCAAGTTGGTTTAGCTTGGTAAAACTGTAGATGTACCTAGAATTTTCTGTTAAAACCTGTGAAAATTATGTGTAATTCATTTAATATTTGCATGATACTGTCAGACTTGTAGAAGAAAGCTGGGAGATGAAGAAGCTTTTGGCTCTTAGGATGTGCAGAGCTTAGAAAGGGCACATGAAATATGAAAGTTAACATTACCCCTCAGCCTCTGTAGCATGAAATTACAAAAGTGCACTCAAAGCTGTAAGTTTTTCATCTTTGAATAGCTCAAATTCAGGGGAAAATGGACTGTCCTTTCCTCATCAGTACCTGTTTTTACCAAATTCCATGTGGCTGTAATGGCTGTTGAGCTTAGAGAGGAACTGCAGCAGTATAGCAAATGCAGGTGATCTTCATAGCTGGATTTTCGGTTTTCTTGTGACAGTGATGCAGTTTATCAAAGCTTTTGAGCGTGGAGTAGAATTCTGTTTGGTCTTTTGTTCTTTTTGCAACCTGAAAGCGGTCAGTTTTTCAGAAGACTTAAATATGAACCTGAGATTTGTTTTTCCTGTAAATGTAGCCATCACTTCAAAGTGTTGCCTTCCTGTAGAGAGAGAAAAGCCTCTTAAATCAGCACCTGACTGTAGTTTAAAATAGAAGATGAAAGGCTGTTATGCATGACAATGGATAGGGGTTAAAATTCCAGCCTGAGCATAAAAATGGAAGTGTTTCACTGTTTCCTGTGCAGTTCTGTGTGCCATACTGTTAGGTTTTATTAGGCTGACAGCCCTCAGTCTTATGGCTTGGAAAGAGTAAATAGTTCTGCAGCACACACCACCACTCATCATGGAGCTGTGAGATGATCTGACTGGCTTAGAAACCTGTATTCCTTGTCCTGTAGCACTGCAGGGATGTAACCCTGCCCTTGGAGGCTCCCAAGGCAGCAGCACTGATAGTGCACATAGGTTCTAGGGTAATTAAGTTGGGTAAGTGTTGCCTTGACTTTGTTAGCATTCTGATTTCAGATCTGGCTTGTGCAGGATTTCCAAGCAGGTCCTAACTGATTTATTGCAGAGTAAATTAGAGATGCAGTTGCAGCATTTTCCACAGGAAATGAGGGCTGGGATTTGTTATGAAGTTTCAGTTGTAACAATGCTTTTATGCCAGACTCTTTAAAAAGCAAATGCCAAGTTGAGTGGTAGACAGGTTGGAGAGGCAGATCAATGTGTACATTGTTTGGGGTGGGAGGGCTGTCTGATGTGTGCACAGCCACTTTAGCTGCAAGTACCTACCCAGGGGAATATATTTCCTGTACAGTGAGTTGGGCCTAGATGTTCAGTCTCAGTTTTTACATAAAGGTCTTAACCTCTGATGGGAGACACGGAATTAATTTGTCTTTATTTTAAATCCTGTTTATTTTCTTTTTCTCTTCTCTGTTCATATCGAATTGCCTAACTTCTTTCCTCCTTTCAGTGTTTTAAAGGTTTGACCTTGTACTGAGTGATCTACCATAAAACTTCCAAGACATTTAGTAAAATAAAAAGGCTTATAGGAAGAAAAAAAGCCCCCAGTGTTTTATCAGCAACATATCCAAGTATTAGTGAAGATAATGCCAGAAGTTGAGCAATAGGGAGGAGGTGAGGGGAAGGAAAAGCCACTTCTGTTGTACCTTGGGATCTTTCTGTTGCTGCAGTGGGGGGCACAATGGGTTGACCAAACCCCAGTTTTGGACTGCAGCCCATCTTCTAAGCAGTAACACATAAAATATATATTTTTAGAGATGAAAAGTTGTTTAATGATTCTGTCTTTGCAACTGTTCCTATAGGAGTCAGAGTTAAAACAGAATTTGGTGGTGCATCTGTCAACATTTTCCTGCTAGGGTTAGTTTTAGTCATTCTTTTCTTTGCACAGCATACTGGGCTCAGCTTTTAATGAAAAGAAAAAAAAAAAAATCAAAGTGCAAAGGTAAACATTGAGGAAGACTTTGTATACTCATTTTTCTAATGGTGTTTTTTTTGTATCAGCATTTTGTACCTCCTTACAGTAGGCTTGGTGCTTATTGTCTGGCATGTGTGTAGGAAAAGACACCTTTGTAATGTTACCACTGCTCTTGCCAGTTGGAGAATGGGAATGGGAAGAACCTGAGCCCAGGAATCCCTTTTCTACCACGACCTCTAGCAAACTTCTTCAAATTTGGTACCCAGTTTATTTCCCAAAGTTGGCTCAGTAGAATAACAGTTGACTGTGTGGTTGAAAGGGCTCTGGAGTGTAATCAAACAGGAGACAGCCTTTGTTCCTCAGTGGTGAGAGAAGGCTTGTTCAAGTGGGCTGTAAGAATCTGTTACAGTAATGTCAGATGGTATCACATGCGTGAGATTTCTTTCTTATTCAAAACTCTCCATTTATATTTTGCTTCTCACCTTTTCTTGTGACTTGTTTTTCTAAAGAGGGAGATGTAAAGCACTGTAAGGCTGAGCCTGTTTACCTCAGCACCCTGTGTTGCAGTATGCCAGTAAAGCCTAGTTTGGAAAACAACTTCAGCACTTTCTACCTAACTTTTCTTCTAAGAAGTGATGTGCTCTTTTCCCCCAGAGTTCCCAGTATGTACAGTGTGTTGCTGGATGCCTGCAGCTGATGCTCAGGGTCAATGAATATCGCTTTGCGTGGGTAGAAGCAGATGGAGTAAATTGGTGAGCATTTATTTCAATTTATATGGATATACTTGCACTTCGGATAACATGTTCCCCAGTGACCTCTTCTGGACTAGAACTCTCTTGCAAGAGACAGCTGCTCTGTTTGAGTGCAAAACCTATTTGTTTTCAAACATTAATATGGTCAGACACATTGAACTTGCAGGTATAGGTACCAATGTTGAGGCTTTAATACTACTTTACTGTATGAAGAACAGCTTAAATCAATATCTGAAAGGGAATACAGCCATTTGTCTTTAGCTGAAGATGCTCTGCTTTTCATTTGATAGAACAAGGACTAGCAAAATGAGGTTTTGCTCATCTTCCTTGTCCTTCAGTTTGGACTTCTTCAGTCTGAAAATACTCGTGAAAGGAGAAACACATTTTAGAGCAAAGCTCAACGTTGGTTTTTTTTTTTCCACATGTGGCTTCAAGTAAGTCATTCTTGTGTACAGATGCTCTTCATAAATGGTTCTGCTTGAGGCTAGGATGTTAGTTAAAAAAATGCCTCTCTATAAGTAACTTCCTGCCACGTGTGCCTCTGCTGGGGTTGGTGGCTGTACAATTTGCACTTTAAGAAAAAAATACACTTTGAAATGGAGAAAAGTCAAAGTTGCCAGTGAAGTGAGAGTTCAAAAGATGTTTCCATGTGTCAAGATGACACTTGAAAGAATTATTTTCACCAAGGAAGCCTAAATAAGCTATGAAAGCATTGTAATAAGCCTGTGTTTCAACAAGTTTGTACTTGTCTTAATTTTGAAAGCAGTGATCTTGAAAGTAGTTGTTTGAGGTTTGTTGGGGTTTTGTTTTGGTTTTTTGGTGGGTTTGTGTTCTTTTGTTGTTTGGGTTGTTTTGTTTTTAATTTGGGGTACCTTTTTTGAATGGGACTTGTAAATTGCTTCAGCTGAAGAAAGCTGCTGCGTGATTTCTTCTTGGAGCTCTTGTGATATGATTTCTTCTCCAGTGGTGCTTTGTAAATCAATGATGTGTTAAATTCATGAGCTGTTTTCTCAGAATTCCCTTGTTAAACAATGACTCCTTCAACTTATTTTGGGCACTGCTGTGGAGAGAGACAATTAAGGAAACAAGTCTATATATACAAGTATATATACATATACATATATATACAAGTATAATGACTATGCAGTCATGATTTAAAAATCAAAATTTATCCTCTGTTAATTTTCAGTATCATGGGAGTCTTGAGCAACAAATGTGGCTTCCAGCTGCAGTACCAGATGATTTTCTGTGTGTGGTTGCTGGCGTTTAGCCCTCAGATGTGCGAATATCTCCGTCGGTACAATATCGTCCCGGTGCTGTCGGACATTCTGCAGGAATCTGTCAAAGAGAAAGTAACCAGAATCATCCTGGCAGCTTTTCGGGTGAGTGTCTGTTGGCTGCAGTTGCACTGCACTTGTCTCTCAACCGGAGCAGATCTCAGATGTTGTGGATGTACAGGTTTCTGCTGGACCGTGTCACTGGCCTGGATTGAAAGCTTAGTTTTCCCTCTCTTTTTGAGAGGTGAATTTTGCTACAGGTAAGAGACATAGATTGTGACATTATTTAATTATTTAAATCTCATCCCCCTACTGCTTTGCTAAAATCTTTCCTTGTATTACAGGTAATAGAAGTCTGCTAGTCGATGTCTCCTTAAAATAAGGTTAACTGAACCCCCCTATATTAACATGAGCACTAGTGATTGCCTTTCTTTAGCTCAAGATTCTTTTTTTTTTTTTTTTTTTGATTGGTACTAGTATAAAACAATGGAGTTCTAACATCTGATAAATAATTGCTTTATGAAGCTTTAGTTAAAAAAACCCCAAACATATGTATGTTAAACCCATATCTGTTTGTACTACTGACTGACTTGGAAATTATTTTTATTTACAAGTCCAAAAGTGTTTTCTTGGTGGCTCTATGAAGATGAATGAAGATATCTGTGTAAGAGTTACTAGTTGCTTTACTGTGCCCATCTTACCTGAAAATCACTATTCCTATTTAAAGTAATTTGGAATAACTAAGCCCTGAGGCTTGATGCTCTCATTGTGAGAGCACCGGTTGGTTTTCATGGGTGCTAACATGCTTGTCAAGTGTCCTGCATGTCACACAGGAGTGCTGTAACAGGATTTACATCCTGAGTAGGGGATGTAAGTCTTGCAAACTGTTTTCCTGGGTACTGATTGTATTCCAGTAGTGGGTGTTGCAAGTACAGTGGGATCAGGAGAGGGGAATTCTCTCTTCCTGATTTGCTGATTGGCAAGAACAAGCTGCATGAAGGCACTTGCTCTGTGCCTGAAACGGTCTCTCTGGCCTAAAGCATTTGCTACTTGGAAAAATTTCTGGGTAAGGTAGGTCCTAAGAACGTGCTACTCTGAAGGAGGTCAGTGATGCAAGGTAAATACCTTGTAGGGGCTATTCTTACTATGTAAACCTCTAGGTGTTCTAGTGTTCTTTGGGATCTTAACATTAAGATTAAGCAGGGATGTACAGTAAGACAGCTTAAAACCCCAAACCTGACCACAACATCTGGCAGGCTCAGCAATGCTTATTCAACCTCTTCCAATTCCGAGGTCATAAAAAAGTAGGAGAAATAACTGCTAATTCATAGATTTACTGTGTTTTGCACGAGGAGACAAAAATGAAGCCAGGTTCTTTAGATAAATAAAGGCTGAGAAAGAATAAGATGGTTCTGTTACAGGCTTTGGGGAAATTAACTTAGCTGTTTCCTTCCTCCAACATCAAAGACTAGTGTTGGCATGAAAATGGGGTTATGAAGTGGCAGCCAGGAACTCGATTAGAAATTAGACATCAGACCTGTGAGTTCTGAAGCAAAATAAAAATAGGCAGCTGAGGCAAAATAGCCCTTTTCTTGTGTGAGAGGCTGCAGTATCAGCTTGGGGAGGGAAAAACCCAAATAAATGAATTGGGTGGAGGATGAGGCTCGATGATTCCCCAAATCATCTCTGTGTCTGTGCATTGCTGAAGGTCTGCCATGAGTCCTGACAACTTCCATGGGTCTTCCCTACTACCCAGTTTCTCTTAATTTGACCTGTTTCAGCTCTTTGGCAAATTAAGTGCTTGAAGTATGTAGTCATAATGTAATTCTTTCTCTAAAAAGCATTAGGTGTTGGGTACTGCTGTCTACTCAGAATCAATTATTTTCTCTACCTGTGAAAAATGAGGAAAAAACATTTTAATACTTGTGTTGTCTTTTATGTCTGTTTCCTACCTGTAACTCATTTTGTACCTTAAGATTTTTTTTATAGCTGCTTAGTTTACTGATTCATTCTATGAAGTCACGTGTTCCTGTTTGTACTTCCCTAACATATCCTTCCATATATATTTCAAGTAACTTTCACATCTGCTTATAATTCTCTTAACTAGGAGTTGTTTGGAAACTTTTCTCCTTGAACTTGTTGAATTTTGTCTTTTAAGATTCATTATTTATTCTTTTGCTCTCATTAACACTTTTAACTCTAATTTAGCATTACTTTCTGTAAATTACCTTTTACTCTTGCTGAAATAGAAATGATTTGGGGTTTTTTTTGTGCATTAAAGCTAATTATATGTGGCAATTAAAAACAGTGACGTGACTTTGTAACATTTATTTTCAGTGTTCTGCCTTACTAATGCAATACCTGATACCTTAGAAACCTTAAATGTAATGGTTCTTTAACATGAATCTGAGTGATGCAGTCAAATTCCTTCTGTATGGTTCCATTCTTTACTTCTGGTAGATGTGAAGGCTTATTTATAGGAACGTGTTCTGTTTGGTAAGGATTTTCTCTCTTACATGGAATTCATGTTTTCAGCTTTATCAACCATCTCTGATTGAGCAACATAATTCGAAGCTGATTAAACTGAGTAGAAATGTAATGAATAAATAGCATTGGAACTTGGCTATTACATTCTGTGTTTGTGATTCCAATCTTACCAACAAGCTTCTGTTGGAATAAAAAATGTCCAATTGGAATATTCCCACATTCGAAAGAAGCTGATCTAATCCAGATGGTAACTCTTGAATTGGAAAGATGACTTTGGGGTGCTGGGGGTTTTTTGTGGGGTTTTTTTTTTCCTAATTCTTTCCTGGTTTATCCTATTGCTATACAGAAAACTAAAATGATAATCTCAGTAGTTGTGTATGGCAGAGACTCTGGGATTTGGGATATAAACCTGCCCTTATTCTTTGAATAGTCTCTGTAGGCAGCCTGATTGGATGTGGAAAACGATGAAAGAAGGTGAATTAATACTTTCTAGTTGAAGGCAGCATACCATCTAGAGGGAAAATGGTCTAAGTAACCTAGACTTGAATGCAGAGGTGGTTGTGCTTTACAGCACATATTGTTGTGTTACTTCTACCTTACAATAGAAAGCTTTATTTATTTATTTTTGTATTCAGAGTTCCTCTTCAAGTGCTTTGGTGACAGTTGAATGCTCCTCCTTTGTGTTAAAGTCAGTCTGAGGCAATATATGCTACCAAATGTAGGTGCAAAGCAGCCACTGTGTAGCAGACTCATGCTGCTTTGGAGAGATTCTTTCAGGAAGTGGTCACTTCTGTCGCTTGCTGAATGCGAGCGCGAAGAAGAATTTCTTCAACATACCCCTTTGTTTCCTAGGAGTCTGGTATTAAAACAAACAGAATGAATTTTTACTTCCCTAGAATTTGTTAGAGAAATCAACCGAGAGAGAAACTCGCCAAGAATACGCTCTTGCCATGATTCAGTGTAAAGTCTTGAAACAGCTGGAGAATCTGGATCAGCAGAAATACGATGATGAAGACATAAGTGAAGATATCAAATTTCTCCTGGACAAGCTTGGTGAGAGCGTGCAGGACCTGAGGTATGCTTTGCAGTGTCAGCTTAACAATAACATCATATGAACATCTGTAAAACTTTTTTGTCTTTTTCAAGCCTAAGTAACATCCAGACTGATGGTACATAAATGCTGGTTGGTAAGGTGGAGTGTAAAGATGCTGCTGTATATATTCGTACTCGTAAGTGAGCACTTACAGGTTGAATAGAAAATAAATCTTCACTTTTGGATATGTGGTCTTTGTAACTGGTGAATTGTTGGAGGACTTCAGAGGGATCTTACATGAGTTCCAGTCTAAAGCTGAAGACTGCCTGATTGGAATACAGTTTGCTGTTCAGATTAACTCAAGTTTTTGCTGGTGCTTACCTAGTTCTTGCTCTTGTGCATGAACAGAACTGCACGTTGTAGTTCATGTCAGAGGTTTAATTGGATGAAAGGCAAGGGGGAAGTTAAAACCTAGAAAACAGGCAAAACAGCCAATTAAATCCCCAGATGCTGTGGTTGTGTGGCTTGGGTTTCTCTTCCATTTTATTCTATTGTATTTTGGGGGGGAATTGTTTTTTGGGGTAGGTGGAGGGTTATATTTGGAAACTTCTCTCTTGCTTTTCATGCCTTTCCTTATTTTTGAAGTGTTGAACTCTGAGACAGGAAATAGCTCTCATGCAGGCTTCCAAATGTGTCACTGGAAGTTGTGCCCCAGCTTTGTCATGCTGGGGACAGGATGGACCATGCAATTCAAACTCTGGTCGTAGAAGCTTAACCAATATTTCATTCAGATCTTTTGTGTTGCAGCTCCTTCGATGAGTACAGTTCTGAGCTCAAGTCAGGAAGACTGGAGTGGAGTCCTGTACACAAGTCTGAGAAGTTTTGGAGGGAGAATGCTGTAAGACTGAATGAGAAGAACTATGAGCTACTCAAGTAAGTTTTCAAGTCTGAAATCACTTGATTCTTTCACATTTTCTGTGATTAACTGAACGTGTGTCTAAAACAGGTTTTACACTTCAACACAAACTACTGTCTAGAATGAAAGCAAGTCAGAAGGTCTTGCTGTTTTTAGAATAATGTGGTCCTTACTCATGGATGGTTCATCCTGTTCAAAACCACAATTATCTGCTTTTACTGGTCAAAATGTATTGCTGATTTATTGATGAGGGATTATCTCTAGCTTAACTTACATGCACATTTGTCCTGTTGATTCTTTTCATGCTTTCACTTAAAAACCAGCTATTCTAATTGATGTAATTAAACATGTTTTTGCCATAGCTTAGTCTTTGTTTCGTGTTGTGTGTTGGTTTTGATCAGTGATGTAAATTAAAGAAAACAAAAAAAAAAACCCCAACCAACAAAACAGAAAACACAAAACAAAACAAACAAACCAACAACAAAGACAACTCAGAATAAAACCTGGGACTTGATTGTTTCCAATCTTTTCCTAGAATCCTGACAAAACTTCTGGAGGTTTCTGATGATCCCCAAGTGCTGGCTGTAGCTGCTCATGATGTGGGAGAATACGTCCGACATTATCCCCGTGGGAAACGGTGAGGAAAATGCCAATATGCTGTTACTCAAGAGACTAGCTAGAGTATATACTTTGCCTGGGGTCTTTTTCCTTATTTGTATTAATGTATGCTACATTAGGATGCAGGTTATGCTTAAGTTTCCTCACTGAGAAGGTGAGGAAACACAAACTAGATAAGACGAGAAAATACAAACCACATCTTTGACTCTTAACAGTGAAGGGAACCCGTGTCTAAAGAACTCTTGAAGTTGTTTAGATTAAAGCAGGAGACATGCAGAAGAAATCAGTAGAACTCCCAAGAATTTAATCAAGATACCATATTTACCCTCTGTTATGATTCTTGGTCTGTAATTACTGGACTGACAGTAGGGATATACTATTTCAACAATGATTAGGTCTCTTTTGTGACTTCAAACTACCGAGACTACATTTTCTCACAGTTGCTATTGTGATTTCAGTGATATTAGCACAGATCCAGTTATCACTCTTCTGTTTTAGTTACATAAACATTTTGGTCGAAGTGGTAATGTTTATTGTAAACCTGAATTCCCATCAAAATATACAGACAGATGTTGCTATATTTTCTTGCTTTGTTTTGGTTTAAAAGCTCACGAGCAAAGATGTTTGCTGAATAATTGCATCTCTGAGGTAAAGACCACACTGAAGCCTTTGGTTTTTGCAGTCATCATGCTCATCAGTCACCCAGAGTGACACGTGGCTTAATTTTTGTAGCAAAGGAGCAGCCTGTTTCTGCATAGGGTTCAATGGGGAAGAGGAGAATGATCTTCTAGGCTTGTTGGGAATTTCATGAACACCTTTTGTGCAAACTGCTATCTTGACAGTAGTAGATTCACAAACAACAGATCAAAGCTTCACATTAGGAAGACTTCAGATATGCTAGGAAGATTTATATTCACTCTAGAAGGACTCACGGCCCTTGTCTTGTAAGCAACTTGAACTGAAAGTGTTTTTAGATTAATGGAACCAATTAACTCCTTTCTAGGTCCACTAAGAAAGGTCAGAGGTGCTCAGTGTGTACCACTTGTACTGAGCAGTGCTATGTATTGGCCAATTAGTTCCCGTGTCTTCCAGAACTGCTTTATGACAACTGGTATTTGCAAGGGAGGCAAGATCCCCTCTAATAAGGTGGAAACTCAGTCCTGCTGCTTGCAAGTGGCAAAGCTGAAGGACTAATACTGGTCACTCCTGCTTTGAGCTACCCTTTGCCTGGAACCAATTTACTAAGCATTGGCTAAACAGCTCACACACATCTACCCACATGTGGCATAAGGCTTGGGCTGGTGTGGGTATGCAGATGCTGGACCAGGCTACTAAACCTGTTAATAAGTGTGTCAGCCTTCACATGGAGTGGTCATCAGCAAAAAAGCTGTGTCCTAGATGCTCTTCTAACCCCTATTCTTATGTCAGATTCTCATACTTCAGCTGCTTTCTGCTTACAAACTTGGCTTATTCAGCTTTCTGTTCCGAGGGACAAACTAAAATGCCTCAATCTCTTTCTTTTAAAGAATTTCCTTTGTAATCCAGTGCATTCTTACTAAGTATAACTTTGGCAATTTTAGGACTAAAAGCTTAAAATACTCCAGGACTGTGTCAGTTCCCCCATAATAGTCCATTTCTTACCCTGATGGTTTTGGATCCGTGGTGGTTTGCTGCTCCCACACCTGGCTGGCATTTCACACTCTCATTGCGTGACTCACTTGGAGAATGGATGCTGTTCCTTGCTTTAGAAGAACAAGAGAATTCAAATGTCTTAAATACTTTTGTTTCCTTTAAGTGTTCAACCTTAACTCTTAATTGGATTGTCCTTCAGCCTTTTAAGGTTGCAGAGGCAGCTTAGAACTTGTTGACTATTTGTTAAACTAAATGCTGCAGTTTTGCTTGGCCATTCTCTAATGTCATCAGTTTAAATAATTTTAACTTGCCTTTAAAATCTTTTTTTCTTCCTCTCCCATCTCCATGCTACATTTTTATACTTATTCTGCAGTTTACAGAACCATGTTGTGTTATGCAACAGTAATGCATTAATTTGGGCGTGAAAAGAAGAGTAATAAAGGCAGATGGCAAATGCAAGCTTAGAGGGGCAGGATAGCAGCAGGTTAAGAGTAACACAGACAACAGCCCTCTCATGGTCTATTACATTTAACTACTCAGTGGGCTGTGAGAGCAGTGATGGGGGGGTGAGGGAAAGCATGTGCAAGTCAGTGAGCAATCAGTTCATCTGTTCCTTGCAGTTTTCTCCAAACATTTTGTTGTGACTGACCAAAATGATGAAGGGACTGACTGGAAGATCTCTCTGGTGAGGAAAGTCTGAGAGCCCTGGGGCTGTTCAGCCTGGAGAAGAGAAGCCTGAGAGGGGATCTTAGGAATGGTTACAAATATCTGCAGGGTGGGTGTCAAGAGAGTGGGACCAGTCTCTTTTCAGTGGTGCCCTGTGATAGGACAAGGAGCAACAGGTACAAACTGGAAACATGAAGCTTCCACACTTGGATTAACTTTCCTCTGAAGGCAGATACGCAGAGACACCACTTCACCAATCTCAGCTCTCAAACTGGTAAATTGCTGAGCTTTCATTTTTGTCCAGACTCCCTCCACCCTCTTCAATCTCTTTAAAGCCATCTGCTCCACTCACATGGGTTCATGGGCCCCCCAAACACCACACTGTCTCTGAACACCCTCAACTGATGAGTTTCTCTTCCAGCTCCTGGTGCACTGGGAGAAAAAGCCATTGTGCTCTAGCACTCCAATTACCACTTGTCATCCAACCACTTACATCAGCCTGTGACCTCTGAAATAAAAACATTTGCTTGCACTTGGGTAGAGCTGGGTGGTTGGAAGAGAACCCGGAGAGAGAAATGATTGAAAAAACAGTCACAGAAGCAAGCTTCCAGAATATGTCTTCTGGGTTTTCCTTTCAACTTTGCTATTTCCTCCAGTCAACTGCTGGTTCCCCATCAAAGAAAAAAAAAGTTTCAGCCAGAAAAGTCAATTTGATTAACTTTTTCACATACCCTCTAGCAGATGGGACTACTGCAGCACATGTAATCATCTATAGTTTTGCTGTGCGCCGATCAAAAGGACTTAAGTAATTGGGGAAAAAAAACCCCCACACTCATCTTAGGTTATGCACATTCATTTCAATTTGCTACTAAAAGTATAAATAGGCCCCTAGAACCTGGTATTTCTGACGTGCCAATTATCTTTGTACTGTGGTACCCCACTCGTTATCAAAAATAGCTTCACTTTAGGCCGAAAAAAGTCATGCTTTTCTTCTTGTACGTGGCTTTCTCACATCACAGCATGGTAGGGTTTGGAATGGACCTCTGGAGATCATCGAGTCCAACCCCCCTGCCAGAGCAGGGTCACCCAGGGCAGCCCACACAGGAACAGATCC
>WUAM01000143.1:14421655-14434852 GCA_024336885.1 Actenoides hombroni | reverse complement strand
CCAGGCCTAAACCCCCAGGCCTAAACCCCCAGGCCTAAACCCCCAGGCCTAAACCCCCAGGCCTAAACCCCCAGGCCAAGCCACCACCACTGAGGGAGCAGAAGGAAGTTTGGTGAGCTTGCAACCCCTTCCATAGCTTCTGGCTGTGTTTTTGGATGGCTGTCAGATTTTTTTGTTTATTTTGGTGGTACATTTTTGAGTCCTGCAAAACCAGAAGAGAGCAGCTCATTTCTTTCTCTGCCATCAGGAGCCTCTGCTGTGAAGGTGGCATTAAAATACTGTGATCCTGCAGCAGCAAGTGATAAAGCTGTGAAGGGAGGTGCTAAATCACAGCGTAT
Source organism: Actenoides hombroni (assembly GCA_024336885.1). Classification (NCBI taxonomy): domain Eukaryota; kingdom Metazoa; phylum Chordata; class Aves; order Coraciiformes; family Alcedinidae; genus Actenoides; species Actenoides hombroni. Next base: position 14,434,514 of record WUAM01000143.1, on the reverse strand, counting down.
GGCTCAGCATACAAATTGTGTTATTTTCTTTACTAGTGGATTTTGAAGTTAACATTATACATCAAAGGAGTTTTGCTCTTCTGCATGCTTACCTTTGAAGCTGAGAAATGTTCTGTGGGGTGGTACAGTTGTGATGCTAAACTTCATTGTGTGGTAGGAATTGGAATGCATAGGGAAGAGCTGTTCAGCAGGATGCTAAATGGAGAAATGTATAATAAGAACTGATTTCCCCCCCTTTTTTTTTCCCCTTATTTAAATAAAACAAAAATGCATACGCTTTGAGTTAGTGTTTGTTGGGCAACCCAGATATCACTAAAGACTGTTTGCAGCTTCTTTCTAGTTCTGTGAAGTGTTGAGCTGCTTTCACAGGAGACAGTGAAAAATGGAAACATTTTTTTCCACAGAATTTAGATATTGTTGCTCAAGGCAAATGCTAAGAATTTGGGGGGTGTTTAACCCAGTGTTGAGAGACAGGTATAAAATAAGTGACTCAGTGCACTTCAAAATACAGTTGCAGAAAACTCTTTTAAGAGCCTGGCTTGGATATCTTTTTTTTTCCACCAACCTGAATGCACAGTTCTTCAGTCAGTGTCTATTTTGTGGGTTAAATTGTCAGTCTGTCTGTTGGTGTTACCTGTGTTCATGAAGCTGGGTTATGGGAAGATATCCTTTCCAATACTTTGCCATGACTTCTGATATGTATAATTCAGCAGGCAAAATCTGTGGGCTTTGTGGGTGTTCTGTTAGAGGTACCAGGACTTCTAAATATTACTACTGTGCTCTTTCCAGGTGGTTTTGTTGATATTTGGTTTGTACCTTATTTTCAGAGGAACAGATGGATGACGGATACCTGAAGCTTAAGTACTCTCATAGTAGCTCCAATTGACTATTGGAGTAGTTATTTGAATGAATAACTCTAAATCTAAAGCTTTTTCCTCTTTCTTTACTTCATAATTCCCACCACTATCCTGCTGACTGTTTTTTCAATCTAATTTTTTTGTTGTATTTCAGGGAATACCTTGGAAAGCAGTTGCAGTCAGAACAACCTCAAACGGCTACTGCACGGAGCTGAACACTTCCAGCATTTCACACTTAGAACTACAATATGTTTGTCTTTATAAGGAAACACTGAAATTACATGTTCTTTGCCTGCTACTAGTGCAGAAACTTTCCAGCTTTCCTCCAGTGTTGTTGGCTTACTAAAAATCTGTTTGTTCAACTAGCTCTGATGATTATGCCTATCAGCTTCCTGTTATATTCTGAATGTATATGGGGAAATGTGGCTAATATATTGCATTTGTTTTATGTATTTATTCTCCTAATAAAGTTATTAAAGGATATTCATTCCATGTTCTAATTAGCCTAGAAAAATTGTTCTTTTCTTTCAGCAGGTTACTGGTATTGTCACTTTCCAAGAAAAGCAAGTAGTCCCTGTGTGTCTCCAGACAAATTAATACAGTTTTGACTTGGTGTTCTGTAGGAAATACAACAGCCTGAGAAATGTCTATTATCAGCACTAAAATATCAAGTCTCAAAATGATGTTAAAATTGTATATAAAAGCAAATGTATGGGGTTTTTTTTGGGTTGGGGGAGTGGGGTACTTCTATCTTGTAAGAGACTACATTAAAAAATATGGATGTGAGAAGAGCCAAAGAAAATGAACACACCTCTAATGGAACCTGATGTGTTTAAGATTATTAGTCAAGCTGGGTTTTTTTAATAGCAAATGTGCAGTTAACTGATGAACTTGAAAATTCATGGAGTGTTTTTCCAGTTGAAAATACTTGTACATGTTAAGGTTCTGCTGTCATCCTACAAATTATTATATTCCCTCTACATTGGCCAAATAATTTGGCTGTTAATATTTTCTGTGTTTTGTAGCTCCTCATAGTAAAATAGATGTAAGCATCAATAAATCAAAGATGATATTGGATTGGCATGTGAAAACAAGTCTTGTTGTGTATATAGGAGCTTGGTTCCAGGCACTTGCAGCACTAAGCAGTTAATGTTCTTGTGGTTCATTCTTAGAGTGGAAAAACCAATGAGAGAACATCCCTTTATCTCATTAGTAGTCTTGTGTGGTCTGAGTCTCTGAGGAAGCTTAGGGTACTTTGTCATCAAGTGAAAAAACAAAGTGGGAAAACTTTTCTTGCCCTGTCTGGGTTTTCATCTTAACATAACTAAAATTTTACTTCTGTTGCCATGGAGAGAGGAGACTTTTAGGGGATGACAGTTTGTGATGACTTCTTGGCCTGCTTAATTAAAATTGGGTTGTGTAGATCAATGACTGTTGCTTACTTCTGCGTGTAGGAGGCACAGGCTTTGACATTGAAGTTAATATCATAAGGATAGATGCTGAAGCCTGAGAAGAATTAAGCTGACTTTAGATGGAGTCAATTGAATGCTCTTAAAATAAATCTTGAGTCTTCCCTACTTTTCACACTTTGATTTGAATCATGTGATGGTGTCAGCACGTGAATGAGGTTGGTCTTGGATCAAGCTAAAATGCAGGTTGTGTGGCCTGGGTCTCGTGGCTACCTGGCAATGTTCTGTCCACCAGACCAGGTAAGACTGTATTTTTTTGAAGTATGACCCTTTGAAATGCATGCAGGGTGAAAACTGGATTCTTAGTGCCAGATGTCTTGCTCTAAAAGTCAGATTCTTGTCACACATCTTGCTGATGTAAGCATGGCTTAAGACTTACCTTGAAGAGGCTGTGAAAGGTTGGTCCTGTGGTCACAGCTGTGATGTTGGGCACCAGAACCATAGTAGGGCATTAATGGGTGAAAGTCTTCAAAACCAGAAGTCCATGTTGCTTCCTTTTTTGAAGGGAACACTGAAGCACTGCTTGTTAAGGAGATTTGGCATTGTGTTGTATGAGTAAAGATGATGAATACCCTACTGATGGCAACTACTCCTAGTTTTTGGGGGCTAGAAATGACCAAGCTATTCATAACATGAAATAAAATTGCTTACAGGGATGGTCCTCTAACATCTACATATTGTGTTTGCACATTATACAAATTCTCCTCTATTTGTTTGCTAGTATTACTCTGTGACTAGTTTAATTCTTCATTTTGTGGTCTGTTTCTAGGCTATGGGATACTTGGTGTTCATCATTTAGTTAGAAATAAACCTGTTGGAGACAGAAGATGGTCTTTAAAGAAATGGTTGTGATGTTTCATTGGTATCAGTGTGCATGAAACTCTGGTGCCTTTGAAACCTGAAAGCTGTGAGCTTTTCAGCCCCTGATGGAAAAGTTCACGTGGCTCAAGGGTTGTGATCTCAGGGAGTTCATGCCAAGAACTGTACAGTAGGAAGCCTGGTAACTTGGGTGGAGGTTGGTATGGAGGACCTTTCTCTGCAGCCAGTAACTTGGACTGTGAAGTTGCCAGAGGGGAGATTTCTGCAGGAGTCAGAGTGCTCACTGTGGCCTAGAGGTCCTGGGGAGTCTTAGCATAGCAGGAGCTGCAAACTGGTTTCCAGCTGTAGGCTCTCATCTCCAATTCCAGAGCAGGCCTATAGCCATAGGTGCTGGAATGCCTTGGATCGATGAACCCAAGAGAGAAGGTGAGGCAGAGCTGCCCTGGGATTTTTAACCTTGAAAATCAGGAGAAGTGACCAAAACCTTTTGTTGAATTTCAACTTTCTACTCCGGGTTTTGTCTGCCAAGTTATGATGAGCTTTAGCTTTTGCTACCGAGCACTGTACTTCTCACTGTTCATCTGTTAGCTCACTGAACTTGCTGGCCTCCCTTCTCCCAAAACCTGGCATGGGGTGGGTAGGCAGATGCCACGGTGGCAGGTTGAATGCTTCAGGGACGAGTGATGACAGTGTGGGCAGAGCTGGGTGTTAGGAAGAGCAGCCTCTGCCAGCAGCTTGCTTCCTTTCCTCTGGTAACATGAAGATTTAGAGATTACTGGAGATAAGCTGCCATGGACCAGATGACTAGCTTCCTTCTAAAGTGGGGAGAGGCAGTTACCTTCCTCCAAATTAGGGTAATCAGTCTTCTCTTTATGAAATTTGTCTCCATTTTCCATGTTTTTCTTTTTGCTCTTCTGTTGCATCCCAGAATAAATCGAGTTTAATTTTCCTGTAATGAAAGTAACTGAGTCTTTGACATCTTTAGATTTCCTCAATGTTTTGCATTGAGGTTTCTTTTCATGATACATCTGCTTAAGGATTTTTTTGTTTAAACTTTGGTCTCAACTTGAAATATAAATGGGAAATGAATTTGACTAAGTTTGCAAGATGTGGCAACTGTGAAAAGAACTTAAACCTGTCACAATTCGATGCAGGAGGGCGGAAGGGGAAGCATGATGAAGACCAGCACTGACATCTGGAATGAAGGCAGGCAAGTGCTTTAACCAGGTGCTTGCTGCATGTTTATTATTCTCACAAGCCATTTGAGATCTTACGGCCTGCAGCTGCATGAAGAGGAGGCCAGATCTTGCTCTTGGCCAATTTCTCTAGTAGAAAAAAACCAAAACAACAACCAGAGCTAAGCAGGAGACAAGCTGCCTGGGCCCTGATGTATCCCACTGCATCAAACCTCTCTTCAGCATCTCATCAGAATTGCAAAAACATCTTTGTGCACCTGTATGAAGAAACAATGGTTGTTGGCAATTTCTAACATGCTGACCTGCTGGGTCAGTATATATATATATTTTTTTTTTTTCCATTAATATGACATGCTATATGATGTGAATATGACAAGGGGTCAGAAGGAATTTTGTGGAGTCCTCTCTGTCCAAAAAAATTTTGCTTTTCCCCTTGGCAGCTTCTGCAGACTGAGTTGCTTTTCCAGAACTACGTGCTGCATCAGAGCTGGGAACACAGCTGGTGCTCTCACAAGGATCAGGTACATTATTAACTTGATTAGATTCACTTTTTAGACTCCAAAATGATTATTCAGAAAATGTGACCTGCTGTTAAAACTTTCAAATGGCCAAGGGTATCACCATTCAAATACCACAGAAAGCAGCAACCTTGCTTGCAAGTGTCAGGTGCAGCCCTTAGGGAATTACCTGGGAACTCTTCTTACCTTGGGGTTTGTGTTTCATTGGTACAGTCACTTCTGAGATGTCTCGGACATTGCTGAACACAAACGATCTGCTAAACACTGTCACTATTCTCTAAGAATGTTTTTTTGTGACCTGCTCCATGGCCTTACTGCTGCTTATAAGTGGAGTTTCTGCCCTGTAAGGAGCCTAATAACCCCAGAAATAATGGAGTACCAGGTGACTTACGCAGAGTCTTGTTTCTGTTACTTGGTTCTATCCAAGAGCATTTCTGTGCTAAGGGAATGTAATTTTTCTTGGAGGAGGTGGAACTTAAAAAGGAAAAAAAATAAAAATCCCTTTTATATGAAAAGTGGGCAGTGGGACAACAATTTAATTTTTTTTAAACTAATTATCTCACAGATTTTCCCAGAAGAGCACAATTTGTCCCTCTGTGTGAGAACTAACTACAGAAAGAGACAAATAAGGTTTTCATGAGTCATCTCTGGTGCCATTATGTGCATATTCATGGTACAAGTTGGGGTTTTTTTCAAGGCTCTTCAGTTAGTTTTCCTTGTTCAGATTCTGTGTGGAGACAAAACTGTCGAGCTGCAAATTGAAATAACTTTTTCAGTGTCATCATAAACTATTTTTAAAGGGCTGCACACTTCCAGTTCTGGCAAAAACTGGGCAAAGAAATTGGGTGGGTGATCGTGGTGATGACAGTTAAAACCTGTTGATTTGGAAATCACGCAACTGCTACAGTGTCAGATCATTTTGTAGCAAGAAAACATGATTAATTGCATATTGAAAGGTCATAATTCTCTAGATAACTTTGATGTAAGGGAAGTGTGAAAAACAAGCTTATTCTGTCATGTCCAGGTGGCTAAAACACAGCTTTGGATTATGAGTCTGCCAGTGAGGGGATGGCAGCTGTGAGTGGATGTGTGCGAACACAGGGCGAGATGCTTTGGTCATCAATTAAAAAGATGAAATAATTTTGATGTAAAATACTGGGTAGAAAAATGACTTTCAGAAAGGTTCTGTTACGGTGGGGTTTTGTTGGTTGATTGGTGGTTTTGTGTTGCAATTTATTGGGTTTTTTTACCTTTCAGGCTTTTTTTTAGTGTCACAACGTTATTTTTTTGGCTAGGATCTCCTCACATCTTTAATCTCAGAGCACTTCCTCTCAGTTGCTTTGTGCCTGGCTTCCCCAGCTTGTGCATTTGAGCTGAGCTGGTCCTTCCCAATCCAAATGTGCAGATGTGAGAACGCTGGCGAGATGCTGAAATGCAGCCTGGGATGTCTTCAGTTGGTGTAGTCCTTTTACAGGAGAAGCCCTTAGTGTGAAGTGCACAAGTTGTGCCTTCTGCTCTATTTCTGAATGTCACTCCTCTCAGTGTTTCAGTTCTTAGTGCCATGTAGTTCTTTCTGTACTCTACTGTAATTCCTCTTAGACTTGGTAGTATTTCCCAATTTCAATACATTGTGGAACTATGTCAAGAACATGAATGAGACTTAGAATAAGGGAAATCTTTAGAAAAACTCAGTTATTTTTCTCTGGTACGAGATTACTATTTATGCCTCTTCTCTCTTGTTGTATTTTACCTGTTTTCCTTGCACATTCCAGTTCAAATTCAGTCAAATATTATTTATAGAAGACACTTCAAGATTTTTATCCTATTACTCTTAACCCAGCAAGACTATTAAAGTCCAGATCACTTCCTTTTTTTCACTTAGAGACATTAATTTTTCTAAATTGTATCATCCCTGACATAATATGCAGTGTGCTGATTTTTTTTCCCCTAAGAAATCTGGAATGGGATAAAATATTCCCCTAAAGAGAATGTATTAAAGTCCCTATATTTTGTTTCTATGGGAGTTTCAATCTCCTTACCTTAATTTTATTAGTCCATCTGAATAGCCTTTAACCTGGGGCAAAGCTGAGCCTATATTTCATGGCCTTGACTGCCCTGCAGGGACTGGGCACTGTAACTTCTTCATAACAGCCTGTTTGTCCTGTCATGCCTCTGTGCCCTTTCTGGAGAAGAAAGGAGTTCTGTTGAAGGTTGCTTGAATCTTCCCTATTTTTGCCCATTTTCCTAATGCAGTGGAATAATTGATAATTTGGATGAGAATCTTGTGATGTTGCAACTCAGTGTGGAGGATCAGCAGTGGATTATTCCACCACAGAATCACAGACTGTTAGGGGTTGGAAGGGACCTCCGAAGATCGAGTCCAACCCCCCTGCCAGAGTGGGACAGAACTAGAACAGATCACTCAGCAATGCATCCAGACAGGTCTGGAAAGTCTCCAGAGAAGGAGACTCCACAGCCTCTCTGGGGAGTCTGTTCCAATGCTCTACAACTCTTACAGTAAAGAAGTTCTTCCTCATCTTGAGGTGGAACTTCCTGTACTCCAGCTTGAATCCATTGCCCCTCATCCTATCACAAGGCACAAGTGAGAAGAGGTTGTCCCAGCCTTCTTGATGTCCAGCCCTTATGTGTTTCTAGACATTAATTCGATCCTCTCAGTCTTCTCCTCTCCAAAGGAGCAGTTCTGATGTAGAATTTGAGTGCCAGAAGCTTTTGGGGTAAGAAGAAATGCAATCGTTTGTTTACTAAATTGCCCAAAGTACAAGGACATAAATTTTCTTAGCAGCATTAACTCGAGAGCGTTGAAGTCCTAAAAGTCAGTGGTGTAGAACGGCGGTCGTCGTTGCTTTTTTGGGTACCATCACCTGCTAGAAAACATCTGAGAGCTGGAAACCCTGTGAAGTGTGAACCCAAACTTCAGTCCATGGGGGTTCTGGTATGTATGTGTATTTTCCAGTGACACTGAGGAGAAGTGATAGTGCTGGGTACTCGGTTTCATGACATCAGCTACTCTAAGTAGCTGTAGCCTTCTTGAAAGAGCATTTCCTAATTATTTACAAGTGTTTTATTGAAACGATTAACGGGGTGGAGAAATATATAGCCAGCAGCCTTCACTGCTGTTTCAGCACCTTTTTCTTTTTAAACCACTTTCTTTCTACATAATGGAGCAGCATAATGCATAACGTGGCTCGTCTGTTAACTAGAGTTTTGTGCTTAAACATAAGAACTGTGATATTGAGCCTTTATATTTGTGGTAATTAAAAACATCCTTTTAAGCTGTTTATCTGTGGTATTCTTTGGAGTCGTAGACCCTACTGACATAGCCGTGCTGTCTCAGTCCTTAGAAATTGCAAATGTACATCTCTTTTTATGTTATTTCTTTATTTTACTTTGGGCTAGATAATAATATCATTTATTACTGTAGATTTAGCTGCTGTTTGCCTTTATTCAGCGGCCGTACACGCTGAATGCCAGCAAAATGGATTTGTAATGCCAAGGAAGAAAACTACTGTAAGTTGATGCAAGCAAATGTTTGCGATCGGCACGTAGCTGCCTTGTGTTTGTTTCATTAAGCTCACACAAGCCAGCCAATTATGGAACTCAAATAAATGAAAATTGCTTCAAAATCCTACTTATTTTGTTAAAACTCCGCTGAATTTCAATCAGTTGAGAGAGATATTTAGGCTTTTTTTTTTTTCTGTTAATAAAAGTTATCCTAAATGAGAGAGTTCAGTGGAGACTTCAGGAAGTTAACAAGTTATGGTTTGCTCTGTAGGTATCATGAGGTATGTTCCTGGGCACACAAATGAGGAGTAGATAGGAAAGACTTGAAAGTCAAAGTCAAAAGAGTTGAAAAGACAAAACCACGAAAACTCTCTAGTGTTTCAGTGGCAAGGAAGAAGAAAAGCCAGGTAGAAAAGAGCTCCAAATGTTGCTGGTTGAATAGCTGCCTTCAAAAAGGGTTGGGGTTGATCCAGACGTCCGTGAGATGTGTGTGCAGACACGTGGGCCAGCAAAGGAAGCTTCATGCCAAAAGTCCTGGAGCCAAAGGAAGCCAAGAAGTCCAAATAAGAATTGTTAAAAGTCAGGTGGAAGCTTTAATTTTCTTTACTCTGGTGTGTTTAAAACTAAATAGATGAGTTGGGGGATTTTGTGGTTTGGTTTTTATTCTTTTTGTTTGTTTGTTTTTTTCACTTACCCAAAGAAGGATCTTTTTGGGGGAGTGGAAGACAATCCAGGCAGCTCTGGAACTGTTGGAGTAAAATCAGTGACAAAGATTTAACAAATCCTGAAGAGAAGATTTGTTATTGACATAGAAGAGAGTGGAAAATTAAGAGGTAAAATACATGTTTACTAAAGGGAAGTAGCAGCAGAGAAGAAATAATTTGATTTTTTCTCTCCTATAATCACACACCTACTTTAAAACAACAGAAACCCAGGAGGCTTAATCTTGTCAGTGGCTACAAAAACACTTGGCATCTTTAGAAAATTTCTGGTTAAACTGGAGGAGGTGGAGGTTTGCCATGAATGACAGAGATTAAGGTGGTTAGTAATGGGATTTGGCTCTTGCAACTAATGTTAATGCTTTTATTTATCACGAAATTCCACGTTAATTAAGAAGGGTGATCTGGAACATTGAGAAAACTGAGTTTGGATAAACTGCTCTGAACAAGGCAAATCAAATCTTTTCCATTTCTGAGGTAAATGTTTCACGTCGTTGTTTGCAGTGGTTCCTCTGAGCAAGCCAGTGTTAAATACTGGGTTTGGCTTGATGTCTTGGTAAAGAACACATCACTTAACTGCTTAGGAACATCGTTTCGCACGTGGAGTGGGGAAGGAGGAGGTATAATTTGTTCAAAAGTTGTAATGCATTATTAAAAACAGTGGGAATTGAAGTGAGGGACTTTCCCTGCACCTCTGTCGTTCCATTGCGATGGAGGTGCCTTGGGGGATCGGTTTGGCAATGGCAGGGAGATGCCAGTGCCAGCAAAGGATGGCACAGAATCCTTTCCTGGGATTTTTATCACGTGGAGCACTTGACAACCAGTAAGTTAGAAGATTAGGTGTAGGGTTATACAACTTTGGCAGGGATTTTATAGGTGCCAATTTCGGGTGTCCCGTCCCCAACCTTTCCCGTGCTAGGGTACAGCAGCTGATGGCCAAGAAAATACTCCAAACCAGAACGGCTACAACGTGGAATGGAGAGACATGGACACACTTTAAACGAACTGGTTAAGGTCAGAGGAAAAAGTCTTGCCCTGGGTTCCCTGCTTGTGGGAAAGCAGCAGTCTGTAACCATCCCTTCTGTCACTGGTGTGGCTGTACCCACCGCTGTGTTACTGTCTCCTAATTCTACGGCGTGTCAGAGCTTCAGATGAAAAGTCTAACAGCTCACTGTAGGCTGAGGAATCAGAAGACTCGTGAACATAGGTGAGGTTCCAGGTCATTATCTTGCAGCGAGTTTGCAGCAAAGGACATGCAGAGTTTTGGCAGAAGTAGAACAGACCATCCCACCGTAGCGTGCTCGGCAGAGAAGCTGATGCCACAGCAGTTGGGTTAAGCCAGGAAGGGGCTTATCTTGACATTAGGAGCCCGTTATTTTTAAGCATTAGGAAAAAATGACTTCTTTTTGCAGGAGAGGTTCACAGGAGACCTCACCAAGGTTCACAATTCCAGGGCAAGAAGAAGACTCGAGAAGATTTAACTGAGCTGGTGTCAGTTATAATTTGCTAGGAATTAGGTGTAAACACCTCTGTGCTTTGTTCTGGGTTGGGGGTTTGGTTTTTGTTGGGTTGGTTTTTTGTTTGTTTGTTTTTTGTGGGTTTTGTTGTTCTTTTTGTTTGGTTTTTTGTGGTGTTTTGTTTGTTTGTTTTTAATTTTGGAGAGTTTGTGATGTGGAAACCTCTGGCAACCCTTTTTCAGGTGTTATCTGATTTAATATCTTTTAATGACTCTGCTTGGTACAAGATGCATAAAGAGGAGCTGTTTTGAGGGGAAGACCACTTGTAGGAAGTAGAATCCAGAAGGGGTGAGGAAGGAGCTTACGTCGGTCTCGGGAAATGTTGAATATTTTCTCTGCTGTCTCTCTCACAGGAAAAAAAGCTGCTGAGACTTCTATTTTGACACTTTTTTCTCTTCTTAAGAGAAAACATGATTTCTCCAATCGAAAAGACAACCGGTGTGTTTTGACTGCACCACTGATTGTGTGAAGGATTTGTTATATCAATGCTGCTGGAATAATTTGGGGGACCTGGGGAAATCACTTAATGGAATTTGGTCCATGTCTGCATAATCTGACTTTTTTGGTTTTTTTTTTTCACTAGAGTAATTGAAGATGCTGCTTAATAAACTTTTTATAAAGATTCCCAGTTGGTTGCTGCATTTCAGGGGGTTGTGTCTGAGCACAGAAGGAATACATCTTGTAATTGTCTTTTTTCCTCCCCACCCCACTTAAATATTTTCCCCGGGGAAGAATCTAATGTACTCTAATGCTGGTACCTTTTACAAAGTGACCCCACTCATTATGATTTGTTCTCTGAAGCTCCCTTGACAACATATAAATGCACTGAGCATCCTTAAGCTTCCTCTCCATCACTCTTTCAAAAAAATCTATTTGAAAACCAGTGTTTCATGCTGTCATTACTAGTCCATGTTCCCTACTGCTGACTCCACGTTCGGTGTCACAACACACGCGTGACAGATAAGTTTTATGAGCTAAACAGTTTACATCTCTGTGTTTTCATGAGAATTCAATGTGCTGTGCTTCTGTCAGGTGCTATAGTGAAGATTTCAGATACATTTATGGTTCGTGACGTGGAAACGTTGCGATGAGGTCAATGGATTTCCATCCCATCCTCTGAAAGCCCTGGGAAAGTTTTATTACGGTGCTTCAATCGTTTGGCAGCTTGGTAAATAGATGCAGGATTTGGGTTTGTGATGTGTCCAGAGGTAGGAAAGCAGAAAAGAATGGAGCTTTTAGCTGGAAATTGGTGGAGAGAAGAATTGCCTGGAAAAAGGGTTCCTTAAAACCATCACAAACCCGACCAACCGAGCTCTGGGCCCATTCCTGGCTGTAAAATACATTTCTATACAACTCCTGAATTCGTTTTCTTTTGTGTTACTTAATAAATAGTGATACTCAGCCCGGTAGCTTTTGTGTATTTTGATCTGGACACTTCAGCCTGAAATAAACTGTAGGAAGTTGTACTGAATATTGACTATTATTTGAATACTAAGTATTGAATATGCCTTAAGACACCAACAATACTACATCCCGGTGCCCGCTTATCAAGCGCCTGTCTCCAACTACGTTTGGTAAATAAGCCTTCAATTTGAGTTGTCCCTCCACCCCCCCCCCCCAGATTGAAACAAGAGCAAACGTCGGTCCGTGATGAGCTTGGCAGACTCCTGGAACGAGAGCGGATTTCTTCCAACGAGCATCTGACTCGAGCCATTCTTCGGGAGCGAGCGGCGACGGAGGAGGAGCGTCAGAAGGCCCAGCGTTTTGTAAGTTCAGAAACTTTCATACAAGTCTCTGATGGTTTCTGTTCAAGCAGCCGCTTCTTCAGGCTTGCTTCGAACTGTTGGTAGAAGAGGAAAGCAGATCTCGCGATTTGGGGGGTTTTCATTCTTACTGCTTAACAGTGGTGTCGTTTGTCTTGGTTTTGTCCAATAGCCCAGTCTGAAGAAAAGCTGATTTCAGTGTCTCTGATGGCTGCAAATATAATGGCTTTTTATGTGTTAATATTACATGTCTTTTTTTTTTTTTTTTTTTAGAGCATAATATAATAATCCAGGTCTATTTTCTAAATTTGAGTATTCTGTGTTAAGACATTACAGAATACAAGATAATTTTTGGAGAAATTAATTAGAGAATCGTGGAATCACAGACTGGTAAGGGTTGGAAGGGCCCTCTGGAGATGCTCTGGTGTCCCCCCCCTGCTCCATCCAGCAGGGTCACCCAGAGCAGGGGGCCCAGCAGC
>WUAM01000143.1:14341024-14353851 GCA_024336885.1 Actenoides hombroni | reverse complement strand
GGCTCTGGCTTGGACTTGCTCCCGTGCAGACCAAGGTCACTGCTCAACCTCCAGTGCCACGCTGGGGGTGCCGAAAGGAAAAGGTGGCACCTGTGGGGAGGAGCAGCCAGGACAGGGGACCCCAAACTGGCCAGCAAGGGATCCCAGCCCACAGACAGCAGATTGGGGATAAAGCTGAGGGGGCAATCTCTCTTCTTCAGTGGCTGGTATCCAAGGAGGACTCTGTCCATTCTACCTTCAATCATGATCCATGTGTTCCTGAATCCAGTTCCTGTCTGACGCTGGGTCCAGTCTGGGACTTCCTCAGTGCCTGCTCCACAGCATCAGTGATGTAATGTGTGGTGACAGTGAAGTAAATGCCATCAGAGGAGTTGGGTTCAATATTAGTTCTTTTTATATATTTGTATGTATTTTATTGGTTTTATTAAAGCTGTTTTAGTTTTCCTATCCATAAGTCTCTCTCCCTTATTCCCTTTCTCTCGCCCTTTGGGAAGGGAGAGGATTTAATAGAGAGCATCTGTTATTCATCTAGTGGTCAGCCCAGATTTCCTTCTGCCCTTGTTTTTTCTTTCACTATCATTGCAGGTGCTTCTAGTACCTGCAGTGAGACCAGTTTCTGATGATAACCCAGGTATTCAAGTTTTCATCACGAAAGCAAATATAAGAAAGGAAAATATTATTTTTAGTAGTTTCTATGACTGTTTCCTTTGACTTTCAGAAGAAAAGGTATTTCTCTAGCCCAAGTACTTGCTTTCTACTGAATTGCTAAGGTCTGTAGAAACTAAGAGCCAGAGCTGAGCCTCCAATGTGGAGTACACCCAGACAGAAACCAGCAAGCAACTTAAATGTTGCCTCTGGTTCACCCTGTAATTTTCAGTGTTGTGCTGAAACTCCACCTCATTCCAGCCCCATGTAGTTGCAACGTACGCTCCGTTCAGGGTCAGTGGCTGTAGCTGTGAGCACATCTTTTTTTTTTGCTAATTTTAAGATCACTGGAGAGTTTCAGCACAGAATTTAGCTAGAGTAGCAGCCACTGGTGCTTGAAAAAGCTTTGAGTCTACTATTAAGCCTACTGAGTTTTTTATATCATCTGTGTTTTAGATTTACGCACAGTGATAACAGACTTTTCTTCCCCAAATGGAAGATTCTGATCCACTTGTGCCAATTGCAGAGTGACAATCTGTTGCTCCTTTCTCCCTCACTTCAGCCTAACCCTTAGAATCCATTTTATTGATTATTTTGCAGCTCTGTGTGCTCATATTGAAGGTATTTATCCAAACAAAGTGACTGCTCGTGACTGACAAATTACCAATGAATGCTAAAATATTGCTGTCTTAAAGTACTGTACATTTTAATTCCAGAATGTGGAGACGTCTGAGGAAGTTGTTAACAAAAAGTTGAAAACCACCATGTAAAACTATGTATGAGAAGATATAGCAGTCGTAATTCTCTTCAGTATATCTGCCAAGAGCCCATGGATTGCAGAGGATAAAAATAGGATTGGGGTGCATTTTATGTCAGGATCTTGCTTTATGGTCCAAAAAGCTGTTATTGTTCCAGACCGATGTTCCATCCTTAAAATGTATTTGGCTCGAGGGTGTTTCTGTCACGTGTTTGCTATTTCACATTTTTATCCCTTTTCATTAAGGATGAAACTCTTAGATGGCAGTGAGCAGATGCTGATGTTCTGGAGAAAGCAGTTTGCACAAGCATCTGCCTCTAAGAAAGGGGTTGCTGTACCTTTTAAACCTCCTACATGACTGACTTTTGACTCTGCATCTGACATAACTTCTCATTTTGATTATAGATTTAGGAAAAAAAAACAGTTTTAGAAATAGAAACTGCCGCCTGATCACAGACACTCAACAAGAGGAGCACAAAGTAAAGTTTAACCATTGCAAAAGGATGAAGGACACTCACAGCCCCTTTCCCTAGCCATCTACACTTCACCAAAGGCCCCCAGAGGCATTCCCTGCAGAGAAATGCTTTCCTGCTGCTCGCTTTGAGACGCAGCCAGCATGGCTGTTCCCCACCAACAACTCAGGTATTGCCTCACCTCTCCCAGTTTGCCATCCAAAGAGACTGCTGGGGGGGGATTTCAAGGTCTGTGCGCAAATGAAGGGATATCCTCAGCACAGATTGGTGCTTTCCCAACCTCTGCTTGATGGAGTATATGAGGGGTAAGCTCCGAGGGATATGATTTCGACACACACCCTCTCTCCAGCCCTGGCTGCAGCCGGAGCCTAGTGAGAGCAGAGCTCTGGCAGTGCTACAGGGAATTCTTGGCTTCTCACCTGGAGTGGGGCAGCTTGAATGATCTAAGGCCGGTAATCAAAGTGCCTCTCTCTGCTTTGGTAGCAAGCTGCTGACTTTCCTCCAAGTTGCAAGTGTAAAGGAACAGAGGTACAGCCGCCCAGAGAGAAGTGTTCTGGATGCACAGTTGTGGAACTGAGACATGAAAGAGCTGAGGGACCAAGCGAGGTATCTAAACTGAAAATTCCTATTCTATTTGGCATCTACCAGTCTCTAAAAGCCTGTGGGATTCAGTAAGGCAGAGAGGATCGTTGCTGGAGGCCTGGGGGTGCAAGGGGAACGAGGAAAGGCAACTCGGAATAGCGCATTACAATCAAGCCTTCATTCACCGCAGAATTCCCTGCTTTTCTTCCAAGTTATCAGCCTCTCGGTGTGTAGACAGAAGTCATGTGAGCTGCGGAGCCGCGGGGACAGAGGAGACCGTGTGCATCAGCGCAGAGTGCTGCCGGAGCCCCGGCAGAGCTGGAGGGAGGCGGCGGGAGCCGGGCAGGGGAAAGGCGAAGCGGTGGGAGCTGGAACAGCAGCCCCCGCTGCTACCGCCTTTGCAGCTCCTGCCCGGGAAGCGGCTCCGCTGCCGGCACACCCAGGCTGCTGCCGGGGCTTCAAAAATCCCAGAAGGTCGGTGGGACTTCCAGGAGCCAAGCGGAGCCACTTTACTTTTTTTTTCTTTCTTTCTTTTTCTTTTTTTTTTTTTTTTTTTCTTTTTCTCTTCTTTTCCTGCAAAGAACATCTGTTTGAGGACCTCGCTCCTTCTCCCGGACTTAGAGAGGTATTTTGTGCCTTTAACGTGTCTCTTCTTTGAAAGCAGGTGTGGGAGCGGGGAAAAAAAACCATCTCGGGGTGGGATGTCAAAGCAGATGTGCAGAGAGGTGGGGGGTTCCTCTCCCACCCTCCCTCCCCCGGTTTATAGCAGAGCTTGGGCAGTAAGGCGTCCCTGTCACGGTTTGGCTTAAAAGATGGAAGATGGGAGAGACAGGGTTAAAGTGTGGGGGTGGGTCTGAGCTCTTTCCCATCTTGTTTCTCTGTGCAGTCTCTGAAAGTGGAGGGAAACTTTCCTTGTGCGCCTGGAGGAGCGGCACTTACTCGTTAGATAGCGAGATGTAAAACTTGCAATTATTTAATATGAATGTCGTTTGCTTAAATCTCTGCTTGGCAAATTACAGTTCCCATGACAGCAGAGCTCCCCTTAACACATCTGCATTTCAGAGGTCTTAATGTCTAGTGGCTGTGATACCGCTCCTGTTTCATTCCCTCTCTTCCCAGCGTACTCCCCTCCTGCTGCCTGCACCCTCGTCCCCAGCTCCCTCCTGCCCCATGGATGCCCCAGTACAGATCTTCCGGGAGGAGCTGGACTCCACCTGCTCCCCGGGGGCCTGTCGTCCCCCCAGCACCAGCAGCAGCTGGCTCCTGGGCTGGGCAGACTATGACAGCAACACCACCGGGACCTTCGGGGACGCCCAGCACAACCACACCAGCATCTCCCCTGCCATCCCCATCATCATCACCGCTGTCTACTCGGTGGTCTTCGTTGTCGGCTTGGTGGGAAACTCTCTCGTCATGTTTGTCATCATAAGGTAAGGGGCTTTGGAGTATCTGTTGGAAGAGGTGCAAAGATCTGTCCCTCAGTTAGGGTGCGTGGGGGGTGAGGGAGTAGTTTATGGAAGCTCTCTGGCTGCCCATACATGAGGAGCTGGGAAAAAAAAAGCAACTGGAATGACCTAAATCATTTCAATCCTAGTGGTTTACCTGGCTGTGCAGTTAGAGACAGGAGGGAGAAGCTGGTTCAGAGGGATAAACCCTGCGGGAGAGCGCAGGGTGCCCAGGGGCTGCGCTCAGCGGGTGCCCTCTAGGGATGGGAAGCTGCTGCCAGCTGAGAGGAAGCTCCACTGGGAGAAAGAAACTTCTGCTAGGCAGCTTTTTGTCCCCTCTGAGGAGGCCCCGAAGGATGGTGTCCAGTGTGGACACTGAGACCCTCCTGCCTTGCCACCTAGTAGCTTGTTCAACACGGTGGGGAAAAAAGGGGAATGATCAAGAGAGGTGGAAATGCTTGATGAAAAGCAAGGGATGGTTTTTCTGTGCCTGGTGGTGTTTTAACTCCAGCTGTTGGTGTTGCACTGAAGAAAGCGAAGCAGATGCTGAAATATGTTTCCTGTTGTTATCCAGGGAGCGGGAGAAAGCTGTGTATCCTTGGTAGTTTTGCCATTTTAAACCACTTTGTGAAACACATCAGTACTTAGACTTGCACTTACCCTTGTGTATTGGTGTCATGTTTAACTTGCACTGTGATTTCTCTTTCTTCTTGTCCTTTTCATTTGCAAGTTATAAAAATGTTTGAGCAGTGATGAGCAACCAAAGGGACTGAAATCATGCAACTTTTTGGACTCTTGCTTCACAGTCCATTTGAATCCTGCAAAGAACCCTGAAAAAAATGTAATTGTGGAGTATTCGTTACTCAGATTAAATCAGCTTGTACAGAGAAAGAAATATTGGATAGGGTTCTTGTTAGTAAAACGTGCACAATAAGGGTCAAGCAACTGCAGAATGGTGAAATAACTGTCAGGCTTGCTATAGGGGGGAAGTTAAGTAGAAGCAGTGAAGCTGTTGATGAGGTACTTCAGAAAAGATGCGGTATAACCAGGTGAATTCTCTTGAAAAATTGAAATAATAAAGTTATCAGTGCAAGAAATAAAGATGCCTGTGGTCAGTGTGGAGAAACCAGTTTGCTCCAGCTTTGTGATGGTGTAATCTTTAGAGCCCTCCATTCCCTTTTGCCTTTTATTCAGAGTAGATCTTTAATTTCTTTTTGTATTTACCTTCAAGAAGAGAGGATCCATACTTGACACACACACATCTGCAAAGGGAGAGATTTTCTAAGCCAATGACAATAATAGTTGATTAAGTGGCCTGAGCAATAGAAAAAAAATTCAAACTTAGCCAGAGTCCTGAAAGTTCACATATAGGGATTATACAGGTGCTTATGTATTTCCTTTTTTTCTCTCCTGTTTACCTCCTAAGAATATTTTTGTGAGGGTCTGGTGAGCTATAGAGCACTCTCCTATCAGTTCCTACATTAACTTTTTACTTCAGTTTCCACTTGATCTATCTCTTGATTATGTGAATAACAACAGCAAAAAAAAAACACAACAAAAAGTATGACAAAACACCTGTTGGGTATTTTCTTCTTCTTTTTTTTTTTTTTCCCCCCTCCAGACTCCCCCTCTCCTAGGTTTTCTCTGTGGCAAATGATTTAAACACTGCTAGAAGCATTACCTGAAATGCATGTGTACACAAACCTATATTTTCAAACATTTCTTATAATTTTGAAATATTACAAATGTTTATGCAAGAGGTGAATATATATATAAATATAATTATTTTTTTTTTCATTTTTGTCCTAACCTTTCTTCTCCTTCTCTTTCCCTCACATCCATACTCTGCTTGACTGCATCTCAGGATGGGTTTTTCATGAAAAAAATGAAAAGTGTAGCCTGCAGTGTTATTCTTTTGTGTGGAAAGCCAAGGTCTGTGTTAAGTTTGTGAAGGGTGTCGTCAAGAGAGAGGGAGATTGTGTCCTCCAGCCATCCCACATTGCCTCTCATCCAGCTGCCACAACTCTGAAGGAAGACAGGGGCAGATCGTGGCTTCTCTTGACTCTCCAGCTGAGCACAGGGTTTGTGAGGCCCCTTGTTGCTGTCTCACCTCTCTGAATCTCAGATCTACTCTCATACTCCTGACTCCTTCTAGACCAGCAGGCAGCACAGGGCTGGCTCCTTCTCCCTTTGCTCTTTTAAACTACACCTGCTATTGTTTGAATAGAATCACAGAGTGGCAGGGGTTGGAGGAGACCTCTGGAGATCATTTAGTCCAATCCCCCTGCTAAAGCAGGTTCTCCTAGAGCAGGTTGCCCAGGATCACATCCAGGCCAATTTGGAATCTCTCCATGGGGGGACTTCTCAGGGGACTCCACAACCTCACTGGGCATCCTGGGCCAGGGCTCTGGCACCCTCAGGGGAAAGAAATACTTCCTTACCAAAAAATCTGGGAGATGCTCTCACTCTTACCCACTCCAGAGTAATTTTTTCTATATATTTGCCTTGCCCTCATCATTCCTAAAGTTATTTGCTGAGAGCAGCTGCTATCATCAGGACCCTAAATACCCAATCCTGTATTTCTTCTAAAATTATCTTTCAAGCTTCCAGTGAAATGAATAATTTTCTACACTCAAAGCCAGTTTTAACAAGAGGCTGTGTCACAGATATGTAGATTGATTCCTAAGGGAAAAGAGGAAGCTTGTATTCCTCTGCCTAGTTTAATGTTAAAATATATATATATAACTAGTAATCCATTTTTCTTATATTCATCAAACTGAGTGGCATCTTATGCAACAGGAAGAGTCTATTAAGAAACGTCATATAAAATAGATTCCAGATTGTTTTTAAATCTCCTCCATCATTCATTCCAAACAAGAATGAAAATATTAAAAAAGAGTATATATATGTTTAAGTCCGTAACAGAATTTTATAACATCAAAAGATTACTTGTTAATTTGCTCTAAATTATTGTTCTAATTTTATTAAATTATTTATGGAAAGAATATTGTTCTGAAATGAAAAATGAAACTCCTGAAGAGTCAACCTAACTGAATTATCCATTTCCTGTTACTTGTAGTTGGTATGAATTCATCCTTTTATGAAATAAAGGGTTTGGGTGCTAAAAGTCAAGGCCGAGCTGTCCTATACTTTGTGAAGTTTATGGCTTTTTACTGTGTTTTGACCTGATCAAACATTTGACACCTTACTATTATTGGTGCAGTGGTATCTAATGGATGGACAGTATTCATCAGAGGACCTCAAATTGCATCTGGCCTTACCTCCCTGAATGGAGGTAATTTTGGCAGGTTCTGTAGGGTTTGGCCAAACCTAGAGTTAATTTTCCTCACAGCTTTGAAGACTGGTCATTACTAACAGCTTTTACAGATGGCACAAAGACCAGTGTAGCAGGAAACATGGAAGAGGACAGGTTTATAAAAAGACTGGTGGTTTGAGAAGAACAGCACATTTAAACAAAATCTCTGTGTTTCTAATACTTTTAATAGCCTGCTAAACAATGACTAAATGAGACCTGGCATTTGTAAGCTGACAAGAAATTCAACATGATGCTGTGATAAGAAGAACTGATAGTGAAAAAGCAGAGAGAGCAGAGGAAAAGCTTGGGAGGAATATTTACTAGAAACAGTATTAGAAAGAGGTTATAGATTATAGTGAGTAATCCGTTTGGCTTCTGAAAAGTAATTTGGTACCCATTCAGACACTTCTACTGGGCTAGCAGCCAGGTAGTGATCCATTTCAGAGAAAGGCTTAACCATAATCAGTGTCCAGGAGCAAGACAAATTCAAAGGGAGCCCTTTTGAACTGGCAGAAAGTGAAAACTTAGAAGAACTTTCCAGTTTGGCTGCTGGCAAGGCAGAAAGCTAGAGATAGTTTGCCTGTCCTCAGCCAGGAGAGTGGTGAGGAAGCTCGTGCTCCTGGACAACGCGTGGAGCGGGAGAGCGGCAGGGAGATGAGGTTGGAGAGGGCAGGCTGGCTGAGTCCTTCTGGTGAAGTGGACGGAGAGAGGGAGAGGTGGGGACCATTCGTTTTGGTTTTGCTATGAGAGGATTTTTTTAATTTGGTGAAAGGATGTTGTGGCAGGGAATTCTTAGCTTGGTGATTTGGATGGCCTGAGATGCAATAAGAGCAAGGGAAGATAATCTTCCTGGCCTGCCTGCTCCCACTGTCTGTTCAAACTGATTTGTTTGTCCCTTAAGTTAAATACTCTGAAGCAGATGAGTTCCCAAGGAGAGTTTTGATTTCAGTTACATTTTGCTTTCTAAAGAAAAAGCATCCAGAAAAACTTTGATAAACTCTACTTCTAGGAAGTTTACTTCATGTCTCTGTTTTGGTCCTTCCATCTGGAAAAATGGGATCATTCTTGCAAAGTGTGGGCTCTGTTCTCTTCTTCTTGAGGAAGACTTTGTGCTTTTTTAATTGTTACTCTCTTTTGTGAGGTTTGAGAGACGTGAGTGCACAAACTGAATTAGCTGTGGGGAAGGGGTGGGTACAGATGGACTGAGGACATGTAAGGAGGAGTGTCTGAACATGCTGGTGTTCTTCAAAATGTAAAAAAGGATATCAATAAAGGATGTGTAAAGGTGCAGAGCATTTCCATGGTCCGATTGGGAAGTTTGCATGCTAGCCTCAGTATCGTCTTTGAAATGTTTATTTCTCCTGAAGCCAGAGGGTTCAGCTCTCATGAGATTCACCTTCTAATCCCTAGAGAAGTGAAAATTAATTCTAGGCAGTTTGCTACTTTCAGTTTTCATAGAATCATAGGATAATTTTGGTTGGAAAAGACCTTTAAGATCATTGAGTCCAACCAGTAACCTAACACTGTCAATCCCAACAATAAACCGTGTCCCTAAGCACCTCATTTACATGTCTTTTAAATACTCATGGGATGATGACTATACTGTCTCCCTGGGCAGCCTGGTCCACTGCTTAACAACTGTTTCAGTGAAGAAGTTTTTCCTAATATCCAACCTAAATACCCCCTAGTGCAAATTGAAGCCATTTCCTTTTGTCTTACAACTTGCTGTCTGGGAAAAGAGACCAACACCCACCTCACTCCAGCCTCCTTTCAGGGAGTTGTAGAGAGAGAGAACGTCTCCCCTGAGCCTCCTTTTCTCCAGGCTAAACAACCCCAGGTCCCTCAGCCCCTCTTCATAAGACTTGTGCTCTAGACCCCTCCCCAGCTTTGTTGCCCTTATGTGGACACTCTCGGGCACCATAATGTCTTTCTTGCAGTGAAGGGCAAGTTTTGAGACATTATTTACGATGAAACCTCTGTCTTCTCCGCATGACTGTGAGAGCCTAACAGCATTGTCTTCAGTGCATGAGTTTTCACTAATACATGGCAAGAAAGTGTGCAGAACCTTTGTTTTCTCCTTTCCTCATGCCAATCCCCCCATGGAACATGTGGTGCTCTGCCCGCCTGCTTATTTCTGCTCCAAAAGTCAGTGCCACTCAGCAGACCATTATGAGTGAATATCTAGGATTCCCAAACATAGCTGTGCTGCGCCTGGAAGACAGAGGATTTTGTATTTATTGACTGACTACATAGCTAAATCCTCTTCCCACTGCATTGCAGGTAGCCTAGCCTCCGTGGCTAACAAAGGGCAGCTGGGAAGGGCCTCCTTGAGTAGTGACAGATGGGAACCTGCATGGTAGGATTAGCTTGGACAAGCTATCCAATGTTAATTTAGTGTTCACATTCAGAAAAGGTTTTTTTACCATGCTGCTGGGTGATGGACAGCATCAGGACTTACTTGTTAGACCTGCCTTTCGGAATTACTGGTTTGTCGAAGGGCACAGGAGAAAAAGAATATTTTCATCATGGAAGCTACCAGCTGTGTTGTTCAGCTGACTGTGTCTTTAAGTTTCCTGCATTTCACTTGAATCATCTCCTTTGGGAATGTGTGTGTTCAGTTGGTCTGTGCTTTGGGCTGAGACAGATGAATAGGCAGAGTCCAGAGAAAACCTCCCAGCTGCCTCCTAAGAGGGACAAGTGATTTTTCTCTGCTAGCTCACTAGTGATATATTCAGTTCTTGCGTTACCACATAATCCTATACTTGTTACAGAGGGAGGTCTCTTGTCTCCTATTCAACTTTATTACAGGAGCGTTGACCAAAGATTCAGGTCTCCACACATCCAAGCATGTAGTTGTCCCACTCCCAGTGGTGGCAGTAATAACTGTGGCAAAATGGAGGCCAGGTGCCATCAAGAGGTATCGAGAGTGATACCCACACCCCCAAGCCCCTGTGTGAGAGATTTCTGAATTACTTCTTATTTCTTTCCTCCAGAAATATCTAGGGAAGACAAATGTTCAATAACATTTGGCTGCTTCCTATCACCTTCTGCATATGTAGCTACCTATGGAGATCAGAGCCTTTCCAAAGAACAAGAAGCAAAGTAAGTCCCTGAAAAATCTTCTGCTGGATCTGCTATCCCTGTCCCCTTGAGCAAGGAGATTTGTTCTCTTTGCCAGGCAATTTCTGCCCTACTTAATTCCTTCTCCCACAAACACATAGGAAGCACTTTGCCTTGCTAAGGGAGATCATGTCCTTCATGAAAAAAAAAGTCCTTCTCGGAGATAAGAATAATGGGAACGGTGAATGTTCCTGGAGATAGAGACTCATCAGTCACCAGAGCAAGTAAGAAGGATTAGGATGGGTTGTGTAACACCCTGAGAACTCCCTGTAGCTTGACTGGTCACTGGAAATCATCTACAGCACCATAAAGTTTCGAGAGAGAGATTCAGCTACTTGATGAGGTCTAGATTCATCTTATTTACTAATAGAGGTCAAAAGGTCAGGTACATCATCTAAGCTAATTGTCAAGAATCTCTAATAATAATATTAGACATACTGATTTTGGATAAAGTACCGATTTTGTTAAGCAGTGTGATTTTTTTTCTCAATTTTGATGAGGGTATATGTAGACTTGAAGTTCTCTAAATTCAGAAGTTGGTTCTGTAGCTCAAGAAGGAAAGCTTCCACATCTAATGTAAATCTGCAAGATCTTGTTCAGCTCCAGTTTATGGCTAGTTCAGAGGAGTAATGGTAGTGGTAAATTGTAAGGGTTTTAATAGTACCTCTGATATTCAGGTAGATTATGCTTCCTGAGAGGAGAATACAAGACAAGATCGTATTTTCCTTCTTTAAGCTGCTTACAAAATGGACACCCACAGGTATTTATTAGGAGAATTCCACTTTAGGATACTATTTTGTAGGCAACATGTACAATATTTTGTAGGCTTCTAACAATTGATCTTAAAGACAGGCAGCCTTCAAACGTGTGCGGTAACAATGCTTGCCATTGCTTAAAGTGTTTTCTGAGGTCCTATCTACTGCTAAATTCTGGCTGTCATTCAAAATTTGATAATGACATATAACCCAATATGAATGTGGAATCTGTTGCTTATGGTTTTTACATTCTTTCAATGGCCTCAAGTCTTCATTTCATATTGCCATAAGCCTTTTATACTCAATTATGAAGGACCAAAAGATAGCTAAGCCATCCTTCTGGCATGGTGTGTGTTTGGAATAGATCTTCCTGGGTTGTTGTTTTTGGGTTTTTTTTATTTCCCCCTCCCCTGTCCTGATGCAGTACGATACTGAGTTGAGCCCTGGATATAGCACTGAGATTTAGAGCTTTCTTGACTAAGCTTTTCAGCTGCTTGATTTCCACATACTTCATTCAGAGGACCCTAGTGGAACAGAGCCTGCTTCCTGCTGATAGGTGGCTTTGCAATTTGTTTTCAGATGTGCTTCAGCTTTCATTTTCATTCACTGACTCAGGTATCTGCCAAAAAGATGTTTGTTATACCACGTTGTAGTTCATGCTTTTGTACTTTGACTCTGCTCCTGCGGAGTCTCATGGGAGATGTGTCAGTCTTGCTCCCTATCCCTCATTTCATCCTGCAGGGAACATTTCAGCCTATTACAGTTGCATGAAAAAAAATGGACCAGAGCCTCCTTCTCAGCTTTTATTAGCTTTACTAACGTTATGCTGTACTTTAGAATCACACACCTCTCCTCTGCTTGAGATAATAACTTTAAGGGGCTCTACTAGCAGATTTAGTAATGGGTTTTGATTTGTTTCTGAGAGCATACCAACTCCTTAATAGCATGTCCCCATCTTACGTTACCACAATTTCACTGATAAGCTTAGGCTGGAGGTGTGATTTCTTCTTATTACTTTCTCTACCAAATGTGCAAATTAAATTCTACTTCAGAAGGAAAAGTACAGTAATGACGAGGCAACTGAGAAATGGGGGAAATTTTCTAAGGGTCAGTCTAAAGTCAGTCTCAAAGAACTTTCTACTTTTGGAAAGTGGACTTAGCCTGAATTTGGATAGTTTTGAGAATTTTACTTCTGACACATAAGTATACAGCTTTTAAAACCTCTCATCATGTATCCATCAAAAAATACAAAGTTTTATTTTTCATCTTGACTATTTTTCCACAGAGTTTCCATATATCTTCCAGATACTTAAAGTCTACAGAAGCTTGAGGCCTGTTTTTAGCTTTACGAGCAGTCTTGAGATCCCCCAAACAGCTTAAGTCATAAGATGTTTCCCCGCCTCTTGAAATTCCAATCTCCTCCTTCAGCAGGGTCACCCAGAGCAGGGGCCCAGGATCACATCCTGGTAGGTTTGGAATCTCTCCAGAGAAGGAGACTCCACAACCTCTCTGGGCAGCACCCTTACAGCAAAGAAGTTTCTCCTTAAGTGAAACTTCTTATGTTCCAGTTTGTGCCCATTGCCCCTTTTCCTATCACTGGCCGCCACCGAAAAGAGTCTGGCCCCATTGTCTTGAACTGTGCCCTTCAGATTGCACAGAATCACAGAATGTCTTTGGTTGGAAGAGACCTTCAAGATCATCTAGTCCAACCTTTGACCCAACACTGCAAGCTCA
>WUAM01000143.1:14319796-14340924 GCA_024336885.1 Actenoides hombroni | reverse complement strand
ATTAACTATATTATAAATAAGGAACGAGTACTACATGATTTGGGTTGGGTTGTGTGGTGCTGGTCGGGGGCGGGTGGGGGGGGGGGGGGGGGGGGGGGGGGAGGGGAGAAGGAAAATAATACTGGGAAACTATGGTCAGAGTGTCACACACAAAAAAGAATTGAATTAAGGATACAAGGAACAGGATATGCCAGACATAAAGACATTCAGATATTTGATTTTTCAAGGCTAAAAACATCCTCTTAGCTATTTTTCACTGCTTTTCTGATTTTCTTTAAGGAAAAAAGCTCAAACTAATTCTTCTATATGTGGAAGCAAACTTTACCTACTCAAACCCTTGGGGAAGTTTTTGAAGAGCTACAGAAGTAATGGTTCAGAAGAAGTATTAGTTGCTTCACCTCTGCTTATCACAGGCCACTGCATTTTATTTAAATATTCCTGTATTGAGTCTAGTAACTTTTATTTGACTGAAGCACACGCTCTGCAAAGCAGCAGACATTGATTTGGAGACATCAGAAGATGGAAAAATTACTCCTTTCTTGTGTAATTTGCTCCCAATAATAATCATCTTAGCTGTTAGGAAAAAAATCTGTCATTGTTTCTAAGCTGAGTTTGTCTGGCTTTGACTTTTATGTATTTGTCCTTGTTATGCTTTTCTTTGCAGCCTGAAAGAGCTCTTCAGTACCTGCTATTTTCTCCCTGTGGAGGTCTTCAGACACTGTAATCAAGGCACCTCTCAGTGTTCTTTTTGATAAACTAAATGTGCTGAGCTCTTTAAGTTACTCACAGTAAAAATTTTCTTCGGTCCTTTCACTTATTTTTGTGTCACTTTTTATGCATCCTTTCCAACTCTTCATAGTCTTTCCCCCCCCTTTTTTTGTCCCAATATGAACAAGACAGAAAATCCAAATATCATCAGCGATGTCCGTAAAAGTAAAGTCATCTTTCTATTACTCACTTTTATTCATATAATGGAAATTAGTCCATTTTAACACAGAGTTGCAATCTGAGTGTTTAGTGAGTTTTTGTTCAGTTTTACAGCCGAGCTACACTCAGAGCTGGGTTTTTTTTTAATGTTGGTTTTTTGTGCGTGTTTTTTTCGTGTGTGTTTTTTTCACCAAAAGGAAAGTTCATAGTCTCTTAATGTGTCTTAGCTTTGTTTGGGATTTTTTCCTAGCTATATACACTTATATTTGTTTTTAAACAGTGCCTCATGGGCTATAATGTGACCTGCAGGACAGACTTGCCTCCTCTGCTGGAGAGCCTGATGAGGAGGTTGATCTGGCAGGGGGCAGAATCCCAGCTTTGACTGGTGGGTGCCTCCTTGTTCTGCCTTTGACCTTGGAGAAGTTCAAAGCATGACAGAGGGAGTCTGGACCATGAGGGGTCATGCCATCAGTGCAGAGCTTTTTTTGCTGCTTCCTTGGCTGTCTTTGCTCAGAGATTTCTGATGCTTCACTGGCTATGGCTTTGTTCAAGATGTGAGCCTGGGTGTGGTATCTGAAAGATTTGCTTTATTTTACCTTGCAGTTCTCTTTTCGATGTTGCAATCAAACATTTGGTTTCATTTCCTCAGAAAGTCAGAATGTTTTAGAAAAACTGATGCTATTTTAACATTTATTGTTGGTCATAAAATAACATTTCTGCCCATATTTTAAGCCATACCTAATTTACATATTGGGCACATTTTGTCAACACTGGTTTGTTTGGGTTTTTTTTAATGATTTTTTTACTTTACACTTCCAAATTTTAAAGGCAAATAGACACATTGCCCTACATGTTCATTAGCTGAAATGATCGAATCTTGTATTTCCACTGTAAATAATTAATGACATATAGCAAAATCTAGCTAGATGTGTTTCTGTGGGTGTTACACGTGGACGTTTTAGTTTGGGCACACATTCAAAATATGGGGTTGAAACAGTTCTAAGAAAGAAAATCTGTTATTGAATATGATAATAAATTAACAGCAATGAGAAAAAGTAACTAGCTGGGAGGAAGCATTTCAGAAGGGAGAGTTAGGTGTATCCCTCTGCTAACAGGGTCTCCTTCATGCTTTTTGTCCATAGCAGAACTGGAAGCAGCCTCCACACCCTGGGGCACAAGCTGTTCCCCCAAATTGTCATTAGGACAGAATGAAGCAGGCTGCCATCTCAAAGCAACAGGTCCTGCTCTTCTGTGTAAGCTGAGGTTCTTTACCAGCTGGACAAAACAAGTGCTTCGTTTTGATGAAATTCAAGGATGCAGAAAAAATATTGCTATGGTCCATTTTTTTTCCCCCCATTCTGGTATCCTACTTAAACAACAGTCATCTTTTACATCAGCAGTCACAAAAAGTGAGGACTGGGAAAAGCAGATGATAAGAAAGAGGGAAAAACTATGAATGAAGTAAAGAAGGGAAATGACAAAAAGCTCGCATAAGCTGGAATTGTAGTGAATTCTAGGAAGAGACACTATCATGTAGGAGGCAGTCTGGCTCAGCAGATGCAGCAGCTAACATGGGTTCTTACTGGAGAACAGGATATCTCTTCTTTCCACAAAACAAATCCAGAGAGCTTGCAGTCACTGACAGCTATCAGAAAAGGAAACACAAAGCCTTTCCATCATTTGCAAATGTAACAATGATATTCTCTTGTAGAAGGATTTAGGAAGATAGAATTAAAACCAGCATTTGGGTAATTAGATTAAATGTATTCATATACCTGGTTTTGCCTCTGGTGAATAGTTCTAACTACTAATTCAGGTGCTGAGAGACTGAGTTGGATGTGTTTATTCTCAGCCCAGGCATCTTGCCTTTGTGTGCACTTCTGTCATAAAGTAGAAATGGCAGAACAAAACCAACAGCTATGGCAAAGCCTAACTGATAAACTTACATATCTGAACGTGCACCATCAAATTTTGAAATAATAAAGCCTTACTTGTTTTTGTTCTTCAGGTACACAAAGATGAAGACAGCAACCAACATCTACATTTTCAATCTGGCTATGGCAGATGCGCTTGTTACCACGACTATGCCTTTCCAAAGCACCGAGTACCTGATGAACTCGTGGCCCTTTGGTGATGTGCTGTGTAAAATAGTTATTTCAATTGACTATTACAATATGTTTACCAGCATATTCACACTGACCATGATGAGCGTTGATCGATACATTGCCGTGTGTCACCCTGTGAAGGCTCTGGACTTCCGTACGCCTCTCAAGGCGAAGGTAATCAACATCTGTATCTGGCTATTGTCCTCATCTGTTGGTATATCTGCAATAGTTCTTGGAGGTACCAAAGTCAGAGAAGGTGAGTGTGAGCATTCAAAATTCAGTCTTTCTGTTTCTCAAACGATATAAAATGTAATTCTGAATATTGATTACACCTGATTGATTCCTTCTTCAAAAAGTACGTCTAAATTTCTGACATTTTGAAATATATTTTGGAACAGTACAGCATGACATATAAATCATTTAAGCTCAGATGCTCTGGCCAGCTAAAAGAACAAAATGCACTTTGAGGCATTGTCTGTGCTAGAATGAGACCATCAGAAACTGCTAGCGGACAGCGGGGGAAATAATCAGGACTTTGATCACAGTAGACAGAGATCAAAGATCAGTTTAGGCTGAAACTTGAAATGTGGATTTAAGGTACTTTTTGTAGTTGTTGTGAGAGTAGTTCTGAACACATTCCAAGAGCAGAAACTAGACTGCTTGTCATTAGTATTAATATTAAAACTGTCATTAGTATTAAGACTTGGGAGCTTACTATCTACAGCCATTTCACAGAACTTGAAGTCTTGGTGAAGAAAGGAAAAGTCAGTAGCTGGAGAGAAAATCAAGCTAAATTATATATAATAGTATCTCAAATTCTTGTTTAAAAAGGGATGGGGATGTATATAGAGACTTGGAAGAGCTGAGAATAAGGATCAGCAGAGGAACTGGGAATAGAGACCATGGTAGGGAAGCAACTGCAAGAACAAGAATTCCATGAGATCTGTATGCAGATCACCTGTAGGCTCTGCTTGGAATTTATAGTCCATGAAGGACTGTGGATTTAGCCCCTGTAACTGGTATCTCATTAACAAAACTGCCTTGCTATGGGGTTAATCTTATTTAGAATCCTCCTTGAGAAGGAAAGGGGAGAGGCATTCTCACACGCAGATACTTCATATCCACAGTCATGACTGTGGTGCAGGAGCGCCTCAGTGCCTTCAAAAGGCTTGAGGCCTCTAATGACGTCCTTGGGTTGGGGCCATCCTGTTTTTATCAATGGCTCGATAAAATACAAGACAAGCATATTTATTTGGTTGTAGTCTGGTTTGAGATGTAAAATCTTTTGGAAAGGGATCAATAATTTCCTGCATTAACAACCTTTTCTTGTAGAAAGGTTTCACTGCTCCCAGGAGAAATGGTTAGCTTCACCTAAGGACACTGTTTTACCTGGCAGAGACAAGAAATGCTGTGTGTTAAATGGTTTGGCATAAATCAGTGCAAACAAAACATACCAGTGACAGCTGCTCAAGGGCTGAATGGTTTGGCTGAAGATGTGTAGATTTTGTTCTTGCTGTTGGTCTTCTGGTGAGTAGGTGACATGAGAGTCTTCTGGAAACTTCTTTCAACCCATTGTGGGATCAAGTGTCCTGGTCTGCAGTGCTGTAACTCTTCTCCCCAGTACAGTTTTGACAGGCCCTATAAAAAGACATCTGGCTCAGGAAACATTAACTTCCAGGAGTCTCCATTTGGAAAGAATGATTGTCTCACTGCCTAGGTGTTGTAGATTAATTGACCCTATCCAGGACGTTATGAGATCCTGAAGGCCATGGGACATTGGCTGGGGCAGGGGTTTTGTTGGAGCATGTTTAACTAGCAGAGTACTCCCATCACTCACTGTAAGCACCACATTTGGATCAAGTGGCTGCTCTGAGGCCAGCAATGATTGAACAGCTTTTCCACAGCACGTTGCAGGCAGCCTTTTATTTTCTCCTAGAACAGAGAATAGTAATACACATCTCACTCAGGCCAAACAAGGTTGGAAATGATTGGGAAATGCTTGTCAGCCCCCACTGGTCAGCCCTGCTTGTCTGATCTAAGGTCTCTCTTGAGCATTTGCTGCCAATTATCTTGTCTGGTGTGTTCATGAATCACGCTGATAAATGCTGAAGGGTTGAAGCAAAGGTCCTCCCTTTGCCTAACAGCTGGAGCTCAGGACTGAAACTTTATGTTAGGTTGGTCAAAATTGTTGCTATATGCTACAAAACCTCTGTTGGGTTCAGGTTTAAACAACAACTGAACATCAAATGGGAAGTGGTTATATTTAAAGTTCCCACTCCATGCTCAGTTAGTCCCTTTTGTTCTCACAGCACAGGATTGCTCCCAGTGGTGACCTTCTGCAGACATTTCCCTGCAGAATAAATTTGACATCTGTATAAATACATCCCTCCCTGGCCTTAATGGAGCCTTTTTTCTCTGAAGAATTGTTCACTGGAAAAAAAAATAATTAAAAAATACAGGCACAATTACTATTCCCAGTAGTAGTATGAAGGCTCCATTTGAGTACAGAAGAGTATGAATGCCTGAAGGTGACATAATTAATAATGCATCTAATATATTTTCCACATCAAGATTAAGATTAATTTTAAGTGGCACCTTATCAAACACATTGTAAAATATATTTACACTGAAATATCATCTAGAATGCAGTTTTTTCCTTACATATATCAATGTATTTGGAATATTTGGCTTTCAGAGTGGAAAAGGTCGTTATGAAATCTTAAGTGCTCAGTTTGTGACACTGTACTTAGTTCTGCATCTTTTCAGGCAGGAAGAATAAAATATAAATTGGATTTTATTCCCTTTCAAAGTTTCTGAAAATTATTATGACATTGTGCATTATGACAAGGATGTCTGTTGATCGTCTGCCAGTTGTACACTGGGAAAATGTAAATGCTTTCCATGCAATTCATAGCATTATATTTATCAAGTGAAACACATGAATATTAATGAATGTAGAATAAGATTTTCCATAGAAAGTAAACAGTAATGAGATGTAAGATAATCATTAAATTCATATTAGATAATTTGGACTTCTAAAATACCATTGCCAACTACAAATGATACTGAAACGTCGCGTGACCTAGTTAATGTGGTAAGTATATAAGACTGTATCAGTGGATCTGAAGAGGCAGTTTCCTCTGGGAAGGGGTTTCCATGAGTAGCTGGATGTGGTCTGGAACAGTCATCCCTCACTTTTAGCCAGAACTGCACGTCTGGATGCAGCTTTACTAGTCTAGATATTGACTACTCTAGCTGCACCCTGATTTTATTGCTGCTGCTAGGTCACGATCAAACAAATAACAGCAATACTCACTGTGAAAACATCTTTGAAGATGATTGTTGACATTTCTAGAATAAAATTAGGTAAAAGCAACTACATTTAAGAAAACCTAGATCACAAAGGATTTAGAGAAGTTGACTGTCAAGCTTCAGTTAAGTCATACTTATGCTGTCAGCTTAGCATCATCCATCAGGCTTGGAAGATACGTCATTTCACTTTTCAGCTTTCAGAATCATCTCCTAGTTGTTACACTATTTAAAATAAAACCTCAAAATATTTAGCTTCGATTTCAACTTTTTTTTTTTAATTTGAATGTTTTAGTATTCAATATCACCCAGTAACAGCTTTCTGATGTCTAACTGTGGAAATGTCTGTATGATACCATAACGATAACTTCCTCTTCAAGTTGTTTTTCAAAACAAATTCTCTGCAACATCATCTTGATATGTGAAGCATTTCAATAGCAGGCAAATATGGCTTGATGGAATTTTTCTGACTAGTTCTGCTGGAGACTGATATGAAAAAGTGGTGTGCAAGAGTATACTGAATTATTCCACTCTGATTCAATAAAAGCCAATATATAATCATTTGTAGAGGAATGACAGATTTGGTAGGGAAAATGAAACAAATCCAAAGAACAATGCAGTGCTCAAGAGACTAAAATCTAAGGTACAATTCAGAGTAAAAAAATCCCTGTGTTACCTTGACTTGTCTTCAGTAGAGTTTAACTGCCAATAGTAGTTGTAAATTTACCCCTTCTCTTGCCTCGCCATTTATCTTGTTTTTTTGGTTTTCCATATGGTTTATATGCTGGAAGGCTCCAATGAGGTCAGCAAATGAAACCTCAAATATTTAGTTCCTTAGCAGCCTCCTGTCAGGTGGAATATTTCTGAGACATAAAATCAAGTGACAGCCTTTGACTCTGAATGGCGTGGGCAACCAACAAGGGAGTGCTGTCAGTGGCTCGGGTCCTGCAGTCTCTGCGCAGGCTGAAGTTTCAATGACATGATCTGCAAAAAGAGCAGCTTCCATTTGACTCTCTGCACACACATATTTTATTTCCTTCTATTTAACTGAAAAGAAGTTGTTGCCAGGAAATACGTTGGTTTGGGTTTGTTGTTTTTTTTTCTGAGTGCAAGCAATTAATGTGAATTCCATTTACACTGAAGAGGGTGTGTGGGAAAAGATTATTACACAATTATCATATAGTGGCAAAAATCTTCCTATGATCAAAACCTCATTTGGCTCCCACCATTCATGGTACCAAAAAATCTGTCTCTGCTCACAGACAAAACCATATGTAGTTTGATAATAATTTTGAGATTTTCCCTCCCTTGAACATGGTGCTCATTCTGGCTTAAAACCTCAGTGAGATTCAAATGGAAACATCTCTAAAAAATATATTTTTGTGCTCTGCATTTTTAGATCAACCCAGGGGAAACAGATTTTATACAATGTTATGCATTAAAGAAAAAAAAAAAAATCCTATCTTGCAAAGTAATTTCTAGAGGCAGCTGCAGAAACCCGGTTTTAATTGTAGTCGAAAGCTTTCCTTGGAGTGATTTAATGATAACTCCATTTATTATTACATGCTAATCAGTTTTCCTAGCTTATTCTATGAAAATGATATTGCTTAGAATATCTAATAATAAAGCAATTTTCTTCTTCTTGCTTCTTTCATTCCTAGATACTGCCAGCACTGAATGCTCCTTGCAGTTTCCAGACAAAGATTATGTCTGGTGGGACATCTTCATGAAAATCTGTGTCTTTGTCTTTGCCTTTGTTATTCCCGTTCTCATCATAATCGTTTGCTATACCCTGATGATTCTGCGCCTTAAAAGCGTGCGGCTTCTCTCGGGGTCCCGAGAAAAAGATCGAAACCTGCGCCGCATCACCAGGTTGGTTCTCGTGGTCGTGGCAGTGTTTATTATCTGTTGGACTCCCATTCACATCTTCGTGCTGGTTGAAGCGTTAGGGGACGTGTCCCACAGCACTGCTGCTATATCCAGCTATTACTTCTGTATCGCTCTGGGTTACACCAACAGCAGCCTCAATCCGATTCTCTATGCTTTTTTGGATGAAAACTTCAAGAGGTGTTTCAAGGACTTCTGCTTTCCCTTCAAGATGAGGATGGACAGGCAGAGCACCAGCAGAGTCAGAAACGCTGTGCAAGACCCGGCTTATATGAGGGAAGCAGATGGGACAAACAAACCTGTATGACTAGTCGTGGAAATGTCATCTTACTGTCCTCAAGAGAGAGAAGAGTCCAACGACCTAGGACTGACGCAGATTACCACTGCAGTTTGAACTAGATGCTTCCAGACAGACATTTCTGGAATATTTCAGAATAATAAAGCAAGTTTATTATTCACAAACAAGAACCTCCTGGAAATGAGATCAAATGAAAAGGACCTGGCTGATGGTCATCTGTTGGCACTGTGCTTGCTGTACCCCAGCAGGTACTAATAGACATTTCTGGGGAGACAGGAGTTAGTGTTGTACCAGCTGGTTCAGGATAAGGAAAGTTTTGGCTTTTCTCTTTACAATACGTAAGGTTTATTAAGGAACATTTGGTCATAACACTGAGTTATGCCAGAAACTTTTGCCCCAGCAGCAATTGCTTCTGAACTATGTAGTCTGACAACATGATTTGTCATACTCTCATACGGTGAAGAGTGTTGTTTAGGTTTCTGCGGAATAATGCCAGAGCTACAATCAATATTGTCCTCAACTAATATATCTGTGACAATTGTCTGTGCTGTGGAAATCCATCTTAAGCATGAGCTGCCTACACACCAAAGTGATTTTATTGTGTCTGTGGATGATAAAGCACCTTTGCGTTTAAAAATATTGGGATTTAAGGCGACTTGTTGGTATATTTTTAGCACGCGTTTAAGTCACCCGTGTGTAATGTTTTCTGTGTGTGATTTCACAAGATGATTGTATATTTATTGGTTGTGAATAATATAATGTGCGTTTTCAGAGTGCATTTGGAACAAGAGGCTAGGAAACTTCAAATACATCACTTGTTAACAAAACTGATGAAAAACAGTGCCACATGCGTTACGTGGGGGAAATAATCACATTCCATTTTCAGTAAAAATGGACACACTTAAAAGTAGTGTTGTGCTTGTTTTCCTGGATAATTTGTAAACAGACTAAAATAAATATTTGACGAATTAGAAACTAGTGAATTAGCACGTGGATTAACTGGACTGATACAAAGGAGGTGAAGATTAAATATCCCAGATGCTTTAATGGCACTTCACTGGAAAAGTTTTCATTTTATTGATGATGACGCTTTTTCTTTGATACAGTCCTGTGAAGCCAGTAAGTTTCTCTGTTTTCCTGTAAGATGGAGATGCCAAGGAACAGCTACACAAGTTACTGGCTTGTTGAAGGTAAGTTTACGGTAAAACTGAGCTCACTTCCAGTCTGTAATCTTGTCATGGTTTGAGCCCGCCCAGCTGGCAAGAAAGCACCACTTGCTCGCTCCTACCATCCTCCAGGTAGGGAAGGGGATAAGAAAATAGAGCAGGAGGGCTTGAGAGTCGAGACAAAGGATGGGTGGGAGGCTCACTCACCAGTTAAAAGTTACAAGGCAGACTCGACTTGGTGAAACAAAATCAATTTAATTTAAACAGAACCACCATCGATTGACCAATTGAATAGAGTAGGACAGTGATAAATACAGACAAATCTTAAATACACCTTCCCCCCACCCCTCATTTCTTCCTGGGTCCAGCTCTGCTACCTCCTTTCTGCCAGTGACACAGAGGGGCAGAGAATGGGGGTTGTGGTCGGTCTCAGTCGGTTCCACATTGTTGCTGCTGCACATTCCTCCTCACAGTCCTCCCCTGCAGCAATGTAGTGTTCCTCCCACTGCTCCTACTCCAGGTTCTGGCTGGAGTTAAACCACAACACTTCCATAGCATAGTAAGAGGAAAACAGGAGATCCTAGCAATTTATTCTGTGCCGTAGAAATAATAGGCTTGAAAAGTGACATAAAAATGTGTTCTAAAGATTTATTTCTTTCATGGAACATTAACAACCAAATTAGTCTGGATGCAGCAGAAAGGAGTCTTGGAGGTTTTCTTGTCAATTTAGACAGCTTAACACACTTCACTGAACAACAAAGGAAAGTTGGCCAAGATTTTTTGAAAGCAGAGACAAATACATGAAAAAAATAATACTATGGTTTTGCTCACAGAATCTGCTTCTAGATGATTAAAGTCCTCTTTTTTTTTTTTTTTTTGTTCAGCAGCTCCCAGACTAGAATGATTAACAGGTAAAACCAATTATTCTCACAGGAACACGCATGGTGACTTTGGAAACCTGTATTTAAGCCTTGTAAAGCATGTCACTTTCTATGTAACTCCAGACAAATGACTTCTCTTCGCTCTTGTGTAGCCACCTTTCTCCAGGAGGCAGCAAGAGGTGGAAGAAGGGGCGGGAGCCCTGTTACAGTGCAGGGTAGCAGGTAAGGCAACAGGGACAGGCTGTCCCATGGGTCCTGGAGGAAGGCAACCTTGGGCAGGCACGTGCAGACAGCCTGGGAATCAGCCAGTCTCGTGTCTCTTCCTTTTGGAAGGTTCCAAAAATCCAGTATTGCAAAAGTATGGTACACGGACTGTTGATCTGTTTGGGGGTTAATTTCCAATCCAGTAGTGTGGCTGTTAGGGTCACATTCTGTGTTCGTGGCTTCTCATTTAGAAATCTCTTGTGCAGAAAACATAAGGAGTGTTCTGGTTCAGTGCTTTTTGCCTCTGCTTTGGGGAGCAGAACAGAAGAGCTTTAGCACAGAGTTACTAAAGTTTGCAGATGAAGTATCTTCTCTGAAATCTCAGACTTCTGCAGTGTAGAGGTACCAGATGAGCTAGAGTGGAGGACTCTTTCAGTCTCACCTCTCTCTCCACTGTAAGCTAACTACCCTTAACATTTAAATACTCTGCAGCTGCATCAGACAACCCCCGTAGCTAATTTTGTGTACTTTCTCATGCAGATTGCAAAAGAAACATTAGGTGTAAAAAATAACCAGAAATCCTATTCTAATCTCTTTATTCCTGGGGATTTAACTCAGTCTGCACTCGATTGTGTATTAGAATTGCACCACGAGGAGTAATAGTGGGTTTTCTTTTTTCTTTTCTCCTTCTCCTTCTCCTTCTCCTTCTCCTTCTCCTTCTCCTTCTCCTTCTCCTTCTCCTTCTTCTCCTTAAGTTGGGGGAAAACCCCAGTGAAGTCCACACATCAAATGTCCTTCATTTTCTTTACTGCTAAGTATCTTCTACACATTCAAAGTGTCTTTGCGCAGGAGAACAAAAAGAAAAAGAGAAAAGCTTGTGATGCATGTTGCACACTGTAAAATAATCGAGACAAGTATGTATGCAATAGTTAAGGTTTTTCAGGGAAAATATGACTCTTAAGTGTCCTGGGAGAGGAATGATGTCACACAAAGATCACAATTACTTACCCTCCTTATACTCAGTATTAATAATGTTTTCATAGGAAGTATGAGGATCGATAAGGAATTTTTTCAGTTAGTTTGGACTATTGATATCAAACTGTTGGCACTGAGTAATGTCGCTCTCTGATAAGGCTTGGTTACTCATCGCACACACTGATGAAAGGCTCAGTGGACACAAAAATGACCATCAATTAGAATACCCTTCCTGAGAGGAGTGTTTTGGAATGAGCTCTTTTCCCCTTTCAAACACCAACCAAGGCCAAAATCTGCCAGTGAGAAACACATTTGCAGATTGCTGTGAGATTACCAACTTCTTACGAATTTGTAATCCGTCTTGAGGTTTGGTTTGAACAGTTCACACATCCTGGGTGCTTCAGCCTTACAGGAACCCTCTGAAGTATAAAATGAATCATCATTTTAATAAACAGGGGAAAGAAATGGAAACTTGAAGCTTAGCAGGGAAGGAGTTGATGGGGAAAGCTGCCTTCTTTACTAATGTAGTTGATCTGAATATGGAATTCCTTTCAGAAAAGCATTCGGATGAATGGAGGAGAATAAAAAGAGGATGTGATAACAGAGTCTTTTTTTCTTCTTTTCTGGGGAAAATAGCGCATTGCTGGTGGTTCCAGCAACTGAGGAGGCAGGTAGTGGGTAGATGTTCTTGGAGCAGGGAGGAAATGGCTGGGGAGCTAAT
This sequence comes from Actenoides hombroni, assembly GCA_024336885.1. Classification (NCBI taxonomy): domain Eukaryota; kingdom Metazoa; phylum Chordata; class Aves; order Coraciiformes; family Alcedinidae; genus Actenoides; species Actenoides hombroni. Next base: position 14,328,451 of record WUAM01000143.1, on the reverse strand, counting down.
AGTTGCTCAAGGAGCTAAAGTGGCATCCTGAGCAGCTTTCTGCTTGTGGCCTATGCTCACAGGCACGTTAGTTGTCTCGCAAGCAAAACTTAGGTCAATAGTTTTAATTTTAAAATGTGTGGGTCTTGGAAAGAAGAAGGTAAGGCAAATGACAAATGATCTCACTAGAGCAGCAGTCTAATTTGACAGGGTGAATCCTACAAACTTTTGTGGCTTTTTGATTAAGTCTCTTCCAGTTCAGCATTCTTCATTGTCCTCAGTGGAGACTGAAACACTTGTGGAGCAAGCGTAAGGTGGATTCCCTCAGAAGAGATGCAAAAAATGGGCAGATAAAGAAGGCCTTCTACTGTGAGCTATAGCCAGACATTTCCAACTTAGTAAACAAGATAAACAGGATGCTTTAGGTTTTCCTGCAAATTGCCATAACATTTTCCCCCTTGTCAGCTAACCCTTCCTCCTCACTCAACAGATAACCTCTTTCTGTTTGTTTCCACTCCACGTGTATCAGCCCTATGCCGTGACACCAAGTCTTGCATTGCACATGCTCAAATGCTACACTTGCTTTTCGAGTCAGAGAAATGCTCTCTTGCTGATTTTCAATTCTCTGGTTGACAACTTGTCAGAAATTTTCTTCAGTGAACACTAGCTTTTTCCTAATTATGACAGCTAACAGAAAGAGTTCCTGCCCATGCTTTCATTCCTGTAAACAGGGAACAAAGCTCATTACATCCCTGTAATTAGCATACATTGATGCCCTAAGATGGAACCGTTGGAGCTTATCGGTAGGAAGTATTGTTTTGTCAAAACTGAAATGCTTCATAAATCTATTTGCTCTGATAAAACTTTTCTGGGGGAGATTTCTTAGGGAAGGGTGTAATTTTTAGTGGGAACAAACACAACAGCCTCTGAAAGGGCTGCAGTTCAGGTGCTCTGTTCTTACTGGGGATAGAGGAGACAGAGTATGGTATGGCTCAAAAGGGGTGTTCAGGGACTGTAGCGTGGATCCTCCATGTCCTAGATAGTGGCTTCATCCCTGGACTAAATGAAATCTTCCAGCAGTCACTTTCCAGTTGTGCAGACCTCTCTTCTGGAGAGATGTGAGAGCCAGGAATGGCTCGTGCCATGGGAGAGGTGACCTGCATGGAGAGCTTCAGATGAGCTGCATTATCTCAAGGGGGCTGTGAAGGCAGGACACTCAGCCTTTTAGCTGGGCTCCTTGAAAAGTGCATCCTACCCAGGTAGTGTCAGACCTGCTGTGTTAGACCCAGATTCCTAAGGCCACGTCTGGCATGGAGCAGGAGGGAGGCTGTGACACTGCACTGCAAAGAAGTGGGATACAGCTCTGCTCGAGGAGCAGCCCAAGACAGGAGCCAGCTGCACTAGTGTCTCACCAAGCGTGGGAGGCTTGTCAGGTCTGTATGTGAGGATTTTTCTCTCTTTCCCTGAACATTTTCAAGTGGTCTCAGTTTTGTTGCTAGAAATTGAATTCTCATTTTTTCAGACAGCCTGGGCACCTGCTTTCAGCTGAAAGAAGAGTTGTCCTCTTTTTATAGTTCTTTATTTCCTTACTCTCTGCTTTGTTAGTAATAGTTCATCCAGACGATGCTTGGACTGATCTGAGGTTTGATCATGTTTTGGGGTATCATTATGCTGAAGCACAGGGTGTTGGGCATAAGTGAATGTGCAGATGCTGGCTCTGTTCCACACCGGGCTGTTCATTTGCTTTCAACAAGTGAAGCTATCCATGAGAAACCTACATTGGTGGGAAAAGCTATTGGTATATTTGTGCCACTTATCAAAGAAAAGCTGATAGTGTTTTGTCCCTTACAAAGCTTGTAGTCTAGCTCTTCAATTAGCAGCTCCAAAAGTGCAAAGATGATCCTGCACATTATCATGAACCCACGTTTGGCAAACTGGAGCTTGCTCCCAGACATGGTCACAGATACTTGTTGGAAGATCAAAGAACTCAGGTGGGCAAAATTTGCAAGGTAGTTGCCACCAAGATTAATTGGGAAATGCTAAAGCAGCTGACTCCCCAAAGGAGCTGGCTGCCAGTATGTTTTAAAAATAGCACTGGAAGTGTACCTGCATTTTTAGATACCTTTACAAAGATGGTCTCTAGGATTTAAGTAATTTGACATCTGTAATGGTACCAGCTCTTCTTGAGTGAAGAAACCATCCTGCTATAGAAGTGTGATGAGCAGGCTGGACCAGGAGTCCTCTACCCAGGGTAAGTGGCTGCAGACAGAACTGGTTGGGAGCGCAAACCAAGAACCAACATGACACATGTAGAAACTAGACTATGAAAAAGCCTGCACATGACATGTGCCATGCTTCTGCACATGACAGTCTCACATGCCTTAGGTGCTGCAGTGATGGGGTGGGGGCAAGCAGGTTCCTAGCAAAATAGATCTGATGATTTAAAAGCTGACTTTTAAGTAACCCAATTAGCACTAGAAGCGAGTATGAGGACATAGCTAGCATATGATGGGATAAAAAATGGTGAATAATATGTTTGCATAACCTTAATTCTGCCCAGAAGACTTAGGGAGCATGAATTTCCTCTGTAGGACATGTTGTGGTTCAAAACCACTTGAAATACAACAGAAATTCTGTTTTGTAATTCATGCTTGGTACTGAAATGGTACTTGAAAATAACATAACTTAGGCACTTTTGGTCCTTTTTTGAGATAAATATTTTATTCCTTTTAAAAATTACTGAAATCAAATGACAGGGCATTTATCATGCAGGTTAACTACCCTGATATTTGTTTAAAATGCAGCAAGATACACACCTCCTTCAGGGCTCCTTCTGGTGTTTGTTTTTTCTCAAATGCTGATTGGTTATTAATTTTGCCATACTTTGTTATTATTTATTACAGAGCTTCAAAAGTGATCATTTTAATCATTTTTTGACTCCTTTGGGGGTGTTTCTGCCATGTTGCAAGTACCTGTGGCAGTTCATAGGGACTATACTTGTAACCTTGGACCCTTCCAAACACCAAGGTGGATGTAGATACATTTTGGGTGACTCTGAAGTCTCCTGTACCCATGTTACAAACCTTCAGTCATTACTATATGAGATTTTTGAGAAAAGAACCAGAAGGTAGCCATTAGAAATTGTTCACAGCTTTTTACCAAAACTTTCCTTAAAATTGAGGGCTCTACAACAAGTCTTGTGCTCTTTACCTCACCATCAAGATGGGTAGATGCAAATGTGGAGATAGATGTGGGTAAGCTGACAAAAAAAATCATATGGTTTAGACATGAATGAACTGAACATTGTAGAAACACTTATATTTGCAGCTAAACACCTTATTTTCATTTAAAAATGATTCTCCCTAAGGCCTGTAAACTCTTACTTTGACATAAGAATGTAGAGAGAAATGCTTGTTAAAAATGAGACTGGCACTATTTTAAACCAGAATACAGTTTTCACACTTAAAATAAGCAGTTTGCAAGTATCCCATACAGAAACTACTCTGCTTTCATACTCTTCTTTGCCTAAGTTAGGTCCTTAACTCAAATTGACTCAGCTTGCTTGGGTAGCTATTTGCTTTTGTCATACTCATGATTATTTTGTGGATATACTTTCAGAGTAGAATTTAAACTTTTATTATAGACGAGATGGAAAGAAATCAAGTTGGCCTTCTTGTTGCTGGTTATGTATAGGGCTAAAAAGCCAAGGAATATTGCCAGTAAATTCAGCACATCAACATGGAAAATATTGTATCAGTGAATGTGGAGTGGGACGGAACTGGCTCTCTGATCAGTTTTCAGAACAATAGCTGCAATTTATGGTTATACAAACAAACTTCCCAGTTGGTTTTCTTATCAACAGTTGCCTGAAAATTTCCTGTAGGAAAGGGCTTAATGAGGCAAGGATAGCTTTAAACTCATTCTCCCATATTTGTCCTGGGTTTGGTTCAGGTTCATTATCACCAGCAGCTGCTGGCCCAAGCAGTTGGGAGGGGCCACAGTCGGGATAAACAACCCAACCAGCCAATGGGACAGTGATACCATACTGACATCATGCCCCTATAAAAGGGGAGGGCTGGCCAGCCTTGGGGGTTCTTGTTTTCAGCTTGTTCCAGTGTGTGGCTTGAGCTTGTAGCCAGAGCAGGGAAAGCAGCATTTCAGGTGCAGAGCCTCATGGTTTCCATCACTCACTTTGTCTACCATTTCATTAGTACTGTTGTTTCCTTCTCTTTGTGTTGTTTTATTAAACTGCCCTTATCTTAACCCATGTGGTCTCACCTCTTTCTTCCTCCCAATTCTCTGTCCTGTGCCACAGGAGATGTGGAGGGTGGGGAAAGCAGAGGGTGAGTGGTGTTTAGCTGCCAGGAGAGGCTAAACCATGATAATGTTTTGCAAGGCATTGTAGTAAGAGAAATGGCTGATGTGTTCATCATTGTTTCCTTGAGGTGAGACTGGGACCTATCCATTAAGCCTCACTTGACTCTCTTTAGACTCCTTGTCTCAGGGTTCCTCAAGAGGCCACAGAGGCAGAGCCCCTCTCACACATCCATGGGAGAATCTTCTTCCTTTGGCTGCAAGAGCAATACAAGGAGACTGAGCTCATAAGGGCAGCATTAGCTCTGACTGGCTGGTGTATGTGGGGGGAGGTGAGGGGCAGAGCTACTGTCTCTAGAGAGGATGCCAAGCTACAGATGCAAGGCTATCTGCTGCTCATGCCTAAAGAAGAAAATGATTAAGTGCAAGCTGTCAGACAGTATCGCAGGAGGACTTCTCCTGTCTCGAGGAGTTATTCAGGTTGCCTAGGCAATTTTCAATTATCATTATGTATGTAAGAACAGCTGGCACTTTGATGAAATAAAACATTTAGTTTTAAATGATGCGGTTCCTTTTATTAGTACCAAGAAATGATGGGTGAGAAAACATTTGTCAGTATACTTGCTGTGTGTTCCGAACCTTTTGACATAGAGCAGCACTGTTTGTTACTTTACTTGCAAGTCAGTCTGATTCTGATCTCGCATAAAAGTGCTGGAAATAGGCATTTTAGTTGTAGACTTAACGTAAGAGAAAGAAAAATCAATCTGCCTTTAAGAGGGCAGTTGGATTTTGAGTATTAATTAGGCCTATTAAAATATTCCTATCAAAAGAAAGTAAATAAAAGGAAGGTAAAGTTCTCTGGGGAAAGAAGTTAATCTGTTTTTTCCAAGGAATTCCAGGAATGAAACATATGTAGCTGATGCTGAAGGCAAAGAGTCTTGCTCACCAAACATAATTCCATAGGGCAAATTTGAATGAAAGATGAGGATAGAACATCTCATTATAGGAAAATGGCTGTGTCCCACCAAATTTTAACCACAGATACAGACACTTATTTGCCAGGACTGCTGGCTTCATAAACCTGAAACCTCTGTTTTTGAATCACTGAATTACTTTCTTAGTTAATAATGTTCTTTTATGTGTTAATTTGAGGAGTAGTTGTTGCTAATTTTGTTATCTGGGAAAAGGAAGATCATAAGTCATATATCCCTTATGATTTTTGCTATGATTTCTTAAGTTTCTGGGAGTTTGCCTTGCATAAAGGATACTGAATCTGGCTTGGGATTTTCCATATGTTATTAAAATTCTCTCTGAGTTAATTCAGGCAAGCCCAGAGAATAATCTAGGAGATGACACTAAGAAAGCAACCTTTAAAATTCACTATTTAGATTACAGTGAGCATCTACAGGGATTTTTTTTATTATTTTTTTTTCTAAGAACGAAGCCTTAATTTGGTTTTGCTTAATTTGCTTTGAAAATTAAATGTGCCATACCATACTGATGTCACTTTAATTTTGAATGAAACTGTCCGCTCAGAGATTTCATTCTGTTTAATTAATGTATTTATGTTTGTGGCTAATTTATTTGATCCAAATTAAATTTCCTGAGTAGCAATATGTAGTCCAGTTCTTTTCAAGCTGACTATGGAAAGTCAGCAATAGTTTCTGCAGAAATTACTAAGTATAATGCATCTTCACATATGCTCTTAGATGACTTTGGAAAAGCTTTGTTATCTCTGGTACCTACTGTGCTATTTGTGAACTGCAGTTTGTCAGCTTTCATCCTTTAGTATGAAAGGAAGTAAAATAAAAGGACGTTATGTTTGCTCTCTGTCCCGTTCCCCATCATGTAGACTGGGAACAGAGATGCTCAGCAATATTCAGTACCTCTGACTGAGCTAACAAAACATTATGTCATTTGTGATGTTCACTTCTAAGTTTATTTAGTATGGATAGTTTAATAAAACAATGACATGCTAACTCTGCAAAATAAGTTTTTCATGGGGGGAAAAAGTGTTCTGTTGTAAGCATTCAAAAAGATTATGCTGTCTACTTGTGTCTATAATCTTAAACCAGATCCTAGAAGGGCTAAAAATTGCCCATTGTAGTAGACCTATTTCTCAGGTAATTTATATTATATCAGGTTATATTATATCAGGTAATTTATATTCTTGTGAACTCTAGATCTATAAATCACTTAAGTTAAAGTTCAAGGTATTTATGTACTAAAGCAAGGGGAGTTTGTTGCAAAACACCACTTAGTTTAGATCAAAACTGTTTGTGGAAAAGGATTTTTCTCATTGACATATCCTTTTCTTTGGAGATATGAAATTATTCTCACATTTGATTTCAGATTTTTTTAAAAAATGAAATAAAGTTGGAAATCAAATGGCTTTTTACAGGTCTTGGTTCACCTTTCCTAACTTTGTGTTTAAATATTACTTTTCTAATCTAAATTACACTTCTAGGCTCCTTCAGTAACCAGTGGAGTAGGTCTTCAGGGAGTAATTGATCCTATCACGCAACCAGTATCTGAAAACAGTGGCATAAATCAGCATCTCAAGCATGTGTTTATGAAAGCAATCTATCTTTTCATATGGTTAAAAATAAAGGAGCTGAATCTCCCTTGCTATTTCTAACATGTAGAAAAAAAAACGCAACACAAACCTTCCCACAGAAACATCCTCAACCAAACCCAAGGTGAAACAATTTATTTTAAATAAATTCAAATGTGAGGAAAAACTGAGTGGAAATATTTTAAAGTATCTAAATAGCACAGATGATTTAATCAGTTTTAATGATTTGTGATAGATTTTTCAGGATCAGAGAGTTTGTCTTGATATGGGACAGGAAGATCTTCCACATCTGGTTCTATGTCTGCCTTGGCAAATAGTGTGTCTCAGCGCAAGTGGATTTATAGAGTGAGGCAGCTGGTGCTGAGAACCAAATGTGTTCACAACATACATCTTCCTAGGGCATTTCCCTGGGTTTTGCCCTGAGAGCACCTTTAGCAGCTGGAGCACGGGGGAGATTTGCTTCTGGAGGCACCTGGCAGGTTGGGTGCCAGATGCATCTTCACATGTCTGAAGGCTCTGTGATGTCTCTGAGAGGTGAAGCAGAGGTGTGACAACAGTGATGCTTGCTTAGAAAGCACAGTCCTTTCAGGAATTGAAATGCAGTGTGGTCATCTCAGCAATGTTTTCCTTATCCATACCCTCTGGTTAGCTCTGGGCACATCCCACAGCGTTGCCTATATGGAGAGCCCAAGATGATGCGATTCCGTGCTTTCAGTTAAGCCTGTTGCAGCTAGATGTATAGATTGCTTTATTCTAGACACTGCTGGTGAAAAGACACCAGCACCATCAGGTATCCTCCCCAAAACCCCATCAAAATATGCCCTTTTTTTTTTTTTGCATGTAAATCTTTAAAGTCACCCAAAATAAAGTGCACTTCATTAGACCACTTTTTTTCTTTTTTTCTTTTTTTTTTTTTTTTTCAAAAATTGGGTCCATCTCACATTTCTGTGGCAAAAGCAAGCTGGGAAATGATTTGGTTTAGGAAACAACAGCTTGGAAGGTGTTGTTCTGGGATACAAAACCTCATGCAATAATTAGCAGAAAATGGATTCTGAAAAGGTATAAAATTCTTGTGTTGAGAAACCAGATTTGTTTTGACCTGGAGGCAGAAGCACGAGGTCAAGGCAGCTGTCAGATCCCGTTTCTAATGCCAGGCAGTTGTTAGCTCTGCTGTCCACTCTTTTTTCACCAAATGCTGTGTGAGTGAATTCAAGGGGAGTTTCTCAGTGCACAAGAACCCCTCTCAATCCATCTGTTCCTCAGTTTCTCCCTCTGCAGAGCTGAAATAAAAACTCTTTGAGATTCTGGGTCTTGTTTTAAAATATCGGAACGCTCTGAAATTGGCAAACTTTCTATCCTCCTTTGCTATGAATTTCCCAAATGTAGGAGGTAAACTAATTCAGCAAATGAAGCCACCGTGTTTTGAGAGAATTTGGAAAAAGCTTTGCTCCAAATAAGGACCAGGCTGTCTAAATGTTTGCTATTCGGCCATATGTCATGTCTTTTGGCTATCAAATTCTCAAAGATTCTAGTGATACTTTGTTGATTTTTTTTTAATTTTATTTTATTTTTATTCCTCTGTCTCTCTGTATTGTGACTATAGAAGGGTTTGGGTCTGTGGGTTTCTTTTTGTAACAAATTACTTTTTCTCATTTTTAGCAACCTTCCTTTGTCATAATTTCCTTGCCTCTTTTTAATTTTTGTCATCAGCCTTCAAAAAAATACGAATTTGCAAGCACAGATTTGTTCTTTTTCATCTTTCCCAGCCTTCCTTCTGCTGAATAAAG
>WUAM01000143.1:14298644-14319779 GCA_024336885.1 Actenoides hombroni | reverse complement strand
GGTTGTTTGGTTGTTTTGTTTTTAAATGATTTATTCATTGTAGCTTACTTTATACGGTGGGATTTTAAGTTTCTGTAATATTAAAATGGTATTTTCCTCAGGAAATGCTTCAAGAACTGACTGAACAACACATGAAAGTTTATTTCAAAACTCTTTCAAATCAATGGGAGTCTTCCCATAACTTCAGTGAGTTTTAGATCAAACTCCTTGTTGATCACCTTTTCCAAGGACATCTTGATTTTCCAAGCACGTCTCTGGTATAATAATGTAAATATAGCAGCTGGTTGGGCAATCCTGATAATCTGTATTTAGAGATAAATGTACAGATTTTTCTAGTATAATCTAAAATGCTCTGTCATCAAATGCAGAAGTGGGCTTGAGCCTTCCCCCAGGTAAGAATAGCTGTAAAACAGAAGTATGATGGTGAGGTGGAAGAACAAGATGGTGAAGAATATTCTACTGGCTTTCTAAAAACAAGCAATGCAAAAGAGACCCAAGATCCTCCTGAACTGGGACAAGAAGGAGCAATATATCACAGAGAAACTTCTTCGGAGTGACTTCCCCAAGTGGAGACAATGGAGGTCTTGTGGAGGTGCCTGGGGATGAGTGTAGGCAGTCTGTGCATGTGAAATGGAGCAGAGGTGTAAAAGAGCAATGTATGAAAACTGTAAAAAGGCTTGTCAAAGGCAGGAGCAAGGTAAATAGTCAGGAACATGGCAAAAAACTTGAGATGGATAATTGGAAGCCATTGTGATTCAATATACAGATTATTTATTTTTTTTTGTCTTGACTTGATTCCTTTTAGTATTGACTGTAAGATTCCATTAAAGACCTGGAGCTACTGTGTGTAGGTATTAGTCTTAGTTGCTTGTAGTATGGTGTAATTTCTTCTCACCCACTAGTTAAATTTGTCAGAAGATTATAGATTATATAGGATTTGTTGAAAGCTGTGGATGTTCAATAAGAAACAGGAATCGCTTCACTGTTTTCCTTCTAAGGGAAAGACATCTTGAAAGTCCAAGTGCAAAACCCATTTTGTATTTCTCTCTTGGAAAGCCTTTTCAAAAAGCAAAATGCATTTGTGCTTTAAGCTCTGTGAGAGCCATTAGTTGTTCCTGTGGCCTTTGAACAGCGCAACTCAGACTTGGGGCTTTTGCAGGAGATAGGTTCAGTTGTGAAAACCCAGCTAGGAACAGCCCTGCAGACTGCTGTGCTGGACAGGCTGCTGCCAGCTGTCATTTGGGCTTGGGGGCATTCCAGGTTTCAGGCACATTCCCCGAAAACATGGAAGTGGGTTAGTGTATTGTCACTGTTACACAAACCCATTATGAAGACAATTCTGGGGGAAAAAATAAATGAGAAAAACAAGCCCTCTGCTCTGAGTCTGGTATGGAGTACACTGTGTGCTCAAGTGTTAAAAGCTTGCAGTTGTTCTTAAAAGCTGTTCCTTTTTCAAGGCTGGAACAGAAGCTGAGGGTATTAGACAGTTGACCGTCATGCTTTTTCTCAGATTGGAGATGAGAGGTGATGAACAAAAAGAGTTAAAAAACTTAAAATCACAGGAGTGCAGCTGTTGGTGGGTGAACACATTGGCCCTAAATAAGTACACAATCCTATTTCTGTATGCATTTGTATTCATTCTCTGCTCCTCTCTAGTGTTAAACTGATTTGATGTTCTAAGTTAAAAGAACACTGTCTGGTCAATGGTCATTAAAGCTTCTTCATTAAGCTGCATTCTAGATTTGTCATTGAGCAACTTTGTGGTAGCGCTAACAGTTCACCTCACCAAGCCTAAATTTATGGTACAAATGTGAAACTAACTTTGCAAAAGGCTTTGAACTTTGTAGGCAATCCTTTTTAGGAGTTTTTAAATCTTTTTTTTAATTTATTTTTTTTTAAATAGAGTTGTTGCATGATCCCTTAGTTCATTTTTAGGAGAAAGCACCACCATCCCCTGAGCAACCACATCTGATTTATAACCTAATTGAGGTTAATTTTTTTTCATATGTCATCTCCTGGGCAGCTAAAAAAGGGCTTGGGCATTGCAAGGCTGATCCTTAGCTTTTCTAAATAGGGAAGGTGCTTTGTAGGGGATGTAGATGACCATTAAATGCAGGCTGCTTCAGATTCAGAGGTTTTGTTATTTAAAAAAAAAAAAAAGACAAAGGAAAAGGTTTCAGCTCGACACACTTGAAATCTCGCTTCTAACTGATGTACTCAGTGACTAGTTGTGCTAATTATGGCATTTAAGACCATCCGGGCTCCGCATAGAATAGGATGATTAGCAGCTAAATAGGAGAAGAAGACAGTAAGATGAAACTCTATAGTCTAAGAATAATGAAGGACTGAAATGAGCACCATATGACAATAATGAAAAAAAAATAATGTTCCTCTCCTAATACAGACACAAAAGAGTGGCTCTGGATCAGGCAGAAATTATTTCAGCTGCATTTGGAACTTGGCCTCATATCTTTTGTTTGGAAAATGTCTTCGTATAAGAATAGGTGTGATAGTAATGAGAGAGGTTCCAGGCAGGAAGAAATTAGTTGCTTGTGCATCGATGAATGGACAAAATTGCTGTTAACAACCTGAGCCTCTTGAATTCCTGACTGGATTTTGAGTACTGGCAAGATGGGCTATGAACAGGAAAAGAAAGGAAAAAAAACCCCACACATTTTAAATACTCAGTAGCTTATGTAAGGAAATCACAGAAAATTCAGTATGTTTCTGTTATTAACTTGTAAGACCAGATAGAATTGTTTCCCTCACAGTAACAGATTAGACTTCAAATAAGTATTCTTGGGAAGTCAGAATGTGATGCTGGAAACAAAGGTAAGGAAGCAAAACATGAAATCTGACTTCTGCCTTTGATAGACAGCACTGTGCGGCTGAACTCCCCCTGCTGAAGCAGCATCCCTCAGAGATATATCACGTGGCACTTCATTTAAATTTGAGAGTTCTTAACCTTGATGAAGATCCTCTAAGTTACCAGCTGGAGATGCCACTGGCTTCAGGAGAAGCAGACTTTGGGAGTCATAGCCTTCCCTGAGCAGTTGTAGAGTGTGATGGCAGAAGCAAAGGATATGAAGGAAAATGTGAAATCTTAGTAGGCAGGTCCCTTGACTTCTGAGTGCTGTCTGCTACATTTCAGCTGGAGAAATTACTTTTTCTGAGAACCATTTTCCAAAGTGGTATATTCAGGAATAATAGACTTACACAAGCTCTAATCTATACATAGGGTTGGGGTTTTTTTATACATAATCTTTCTATTTATTATGGTATTTTTGTGAAAGGTCCTCTCTGCTAAGAAGAGCAGAAATGGTAGGATCAGATAAATGACTCCCGGCATACGTGGTTGAAAAATGCAGAGTGTCACAGTTCAAGAGTGACAGCACTCAATTTTAGATGTATTTTATAAAAAAAAAAAAAAATCATCACCTAGCAAGTTTCCAAGCTTTGGTCTCACTCAAAGAGCAGTTGCAGTTCTGCTATGATTATTCTTAGTAACTGTAATTCCAAATAGATGACTCCAGTTGAAATGGGTTATTTGTCTGTAGCTACTTAAAAAATTTACATAGGGCAAAGACAGAACATGATTAGCAAGAACTTTTTCAAAGCTGTTAATAAATCAGACTGCCATTTTTCAACAACTCAGTGGAGAAATGCACAATGAAGAGGAATTAGAAATATTTTCTGTTGATAATTGGATGTTGAAACAGATTATTACACTGTTGTACAAAATGTATTTAAAATAATTGTAATGATTGCTTCACTTATTATGTACTGTTGTGATTGACACTTAACACATTCCACCCTAAAGTTTACACTATCCCAAATAGAAATGTTTTGAGGCAGAATAATTGTCCAAGCAACAGACTCAGAAAAATGCCCGTTCCAGTTTGTCATCATTTTTCATGTGGTGTACATTATATGGCTGCTATTACGCAGTCTAGTTTGCTCCGAGGTCCTTTCCAACAACTCAAAATGAGTTGATGGGAGAGCTGCAGAGGCTGTGTCTCTAAGAACATGGGATTGTGTGGGTACTAACGTAAAATAGTTCTACGTGTGGTGGTGGAAATGAATGTAGCAGATTCTTAGGAGCACATCCCGGCTCCTTCGGGCAGCAAAGGCATTAATAAGCTTGTTAAAGCTCTAGGTACTAAAGAATGCCTCTGAAATTTTCACAAAGAAAATAAAAGTTGCTTTAGGACCATATTTTTATTTCTATTTCCTTCTCAGTTTAATACGAAGGACAGCACTCGTGTTAGGGTATTCTTGGGAGGCTGAAAGCAACCACTGCTGACTTTCCCTCTCTCTTGCAGTAAGTGTGAGGAGCAAATGCTCAGGGTCACTACAGTTCCAGGAGACTGCTGTGGAGAAGAGAAGGGGCTGTGAGGGGTGGTGGAAGCCCCCGAGGCAGCTTTGTGGCTCAGTATTGATCCCACAGGGTTTGTCACTGCCATTTCTGTCCTCTTACTTGGAGCTATTCAGGCCCACCCACACACCCTCAGCTGCAATTTAATATGTGTGCCAGGCATGACAAACAGCCAGGAATTCTCACGCTATATGGGAAACAGATTTTGTGTACTCATTTCAAGTGTCTGAATTACTGGAGGCCTAACAAGCCACGTAATTCCATAGTTTGGTGCAAATAAATAAAGAGAGCCTCACAGAGCAATAGTGACAGGGGCTGATTTCACATCAGTGAAACTCATAACCTTCAGTAGAGCAGGTCCCCATGTGTAGGGTGTAGATGTGCAGCGTGCCATGGAGCAGGAATGAGCAACTAAATTTCTGATGTCTTTCGTAAAGCTCTTGAGAGTCCAAGTTGGCAGGTTTGGGTCTGCCCCCAAATTAAGTTCAGTGTCCGCTGAGCAGCTGAGGAGGATGGACGTTGCAGGATTTTATCACGTTGAGAAGCCAGAATCCATTGCATCCTTTCTATTTAATGCCAGCTCGATGGAATGATGTTAAGAAAATGAACGTAGACTTCCTCATTTTGTAAGTCATATTGAGTATGTCAAAAGAAAGGAGTCCAGGTACAAGTTGTTTCTGTAATCTCCCTCACTCCCTTGAGTGAGATATTTAAAGCAGATTCTTAAACTCTGAAAGATCAAGAAAATTAACCATTTTTGTGAGATAAATCAACAGTTTAGGCCCAAGCTCCAAATCTACCGTGTTTTATTCTCTGAAGTGAACCTAAATCTGATGCAAAAGCAGACACAAGCCTTTTCAAAATTGGTTCAAAGGTATCAAGCTCTTGGATCACATTTCTGGAAGGAGGCTAGAAGGAGAATGTCCTGGGTTGGGTTTGGGTTAATTATCACCAGCAGCTGCTGGCCCAAGCAGTGGGGAGGGGCCACACTGGGATAAACAACCCAACCATATCCTATACCATGGTGATGTTATGCCTCTATGTAAGGGGAAGGCTGGGCTAGGGCTGGTGGTGTCTGCTTTCAACTTATTGCAGTGTGTGTCTTGAGCTTGTGGCTGGAGCAGGGAAAGCAGTATCTTGGGCACAGGTAGAGCTTTACAGTTTCTATCACTCACTTTGTATATTATTTCATTACTATTATTGACATGACTGGTGTTTTCTTCTCTTTTTGTGTTGTTTTATTAAGCTGTCCTTATCTCAACCTCTGGGGTCTTATCTTTTTTAATTCTTCCTGATTCTGTGTGGTGTTCAGCTACCAGCAGAGGTTAAAACATGACAGAGAATCTTGCCAAGTAGCAGAAAAAATGGCCAAGAAAAAGTCCTATCTGCTGCCAACTGTTCTGCAGCAAGAGGACACAGAGGATAAGAAGCTGCTTCCTTTTATTATTTATTCAGTAACAAGACTTAAAAAAAAAATAAAAATTAATGCTGAAAATATCCAGGGTTAGAAATGTGTTGAGTGAATTTTAGAAATTACATTTAATAAAAATGTTTGTGAACCCTCAGCTTCTGTAAATGAAAACCTATATGGCATTCACTTGGAAGGACAAACTTTGTACAGCACATTGTCCTAGCTCTTTGAAGTGATGCACTTGATATGGTACTTAAATGAGGGGGGAAAAAAAAAGTATTTTTCACAGATGTTCTATGTTTTTCTTTTGGCAAAGAAAATCTGCAGTGAGAAATCTTAGCTTTGCATACCTTCTGTTTCAAATGATTTAGAGAGGCTGTCTCAGAAGTATTTTTCTCTGTGGATTATAAGTATCCTGGAGTTTGTGCAATCCAAGAGCTAGCAGACCTCATTTTGTAGAGTAAAGCCCATTTCAAAGTTAAAGTTATGGTGACATGAAGTAGGGACCGGAGAATAGGACGATCATGAAAAAGATGGGTGTGATGTAACCACAAAAGCTCTTGTTTTCATTGAGAACAACACCGTGTCAGCTTTAGATATTTTTATTTTTTTGTGTGGTGATCATGCACCACGGAATAAATCTTTGCAGTCCGATTGAAAGACGACTGAACAAAAGTCCCTTTGAGTAGACCTGGACTTAATGGGAACAAATCGCTTCTCTGTGTGATGTAGAAAATTATACCTATGGATATGGCCTATTTGTGTCATTTTTCTTGCTTAAAGGACTTAAATTGGTGATGTAAGTGGGAAAAGTGGGCTGTTCTTTTCTATACTGGTAACATGATTGTATTTTCTCTAATATGTTCTCCATTCATGAGCTCATCTCTTCCAGAAAATAGGAAGGACCCAATGTTTTTAGAATCTGAGGTACTGCAAATGTGCTGAAATCAGAACAGTAAATATGCCTTGGGCTTTTGCAAAGTGAAATATTTTATTTTTCCCTTATTATTTGATTTTTCAAAAGGGAGCAAGGATTTACAAGAGGTTACTGAAGAGACCAGGAAGAGAAATGAAAATGAATTGAGTGATTTTTTTAAACACCACTTTTCTAAAATATGAAGTGCTCCTAGGCTGAAAAGAGACAACAGAGAAGGACATTTGAACAGGCAAATCTTTTTACATTTTGTTCAAATGCAAAGAGAACCTCCATTCTAATGGACAGTTACTTCAGGCATGTATTCTTCTGATTTGGAATAGTACTTCCAGTTTTTAAAAGCTTACGATGTTCTCTGCCACATTTTTATTGCGAGGGCAGCTGAGATAGCCTGATGCTAATACAGATGATATAGGTGACAGGTTTACTTAACACTGCTGATATAAAAATTCATTCAGCAATTTCAGGATCACAGTTTATTAACCTTCCTTTCGGCGTGCTGAGAAGGCACCCTGCAATATGACGTTCGTTTCATGGGAAGTGAGTTGAAGCCATAATTCGTTGAACTCTGGAGAGTTGTTGCTTATCAGAAACAATTCCTCACCAAAAAAAAAGTGTTTTCTTTCTGACTGTATCACTTACCAGGAGTTGAGAAATAATTATTTAATACGACATTCTTAGACCACATACATCTTTAGTGTCATTTTGCTATAGCAGTGGCAGTATACCTGAAACACATCTGGCTAAAATCTTCAATAATTCAGTATAACTGCAGAAAAAGGTTAGTTGTACACAGTTTTAAAATAAATAATTTTAAGGAAATACCCTTTAGTTTCTATGTAGCCTTCTAAATTGGACACTTAAATTAGCAGTGTAGGTTGCTTATAATGAAGGGCTAGATTTGAGCTCTGGATTGAGGTCCTCTGAATCACCTTTGGAGCCTTACTGATCATATTCAACTACTGAAATTAGTCTGAAAGTCTTCTCCCTCCTACTTACTTTCCCTTTCCTGCAATTGTCTAATAACACTTTTACTTTCCTGAAGCCATTGTACTTTCCACTTACCCTTAGTAAAATTCACATATTTTACCAAAGCTTC
Source organism: Actenoides hombroni (assembly GCA_024336885.1). Classification (NCBI taxonomy): domain Eukaryota; kingdom Metazoa; phylum Chordata; class Aves; order Coraciiformes; family Alcedinidae; genus Actenoides; species Actenoides hombroni. The sequence continues at coordinate 14,311,960 of WUAM01000143.1, read as the reverse complement.
TTCCTTTATAACCTTTTTAAAGAAAAGCAGGTAAAGACTGAAGAGATTAAAAGATGTGCATTAGAAAAATTTAATATTTAATAAGCTGATCTGGCCCCTTGAGTTAATATTGTAGGAAAAACTTGCGGGCAGGAAGAATAAAAGAATGTAATGTTTAAAACCAATTAGTAAGCCAAAAATTTTTATCAGCATCTGTCAAACAGCTATTCCCTTTCTGAACCCTTTGGATGTAGTAGTTGCTTTCAGACAGGGTGGTAACTGTTTGAGGAGGTACATATTGATGTCTGCTGGGAGTGTTGCTACTCAGGCAGTTTCAGGCTGTCAGTAACAAACTAAGAACAGAGAAAACAAATAATTAGCAGACAAAAGGATGACCAGGACATGATAGTGCACAAATAAGGTTACTCTGTCCTATTTGTGTGGAAAAAGACACACTGTTTAAAAAAAAAAGTTAAGTAGCAAATACAAAAATTGTTGTTTATTTTCCCTTTATCTTCTCATAAGAAAAATTAATAAATATAGTGAACAGAAGGTGACAATGAATACTTAAAATGAAAAGTGTCATAGAACAGCAGCTGCAGTTTGTTGGAAGTTTCATATAGATGGTATTGGTTAGGATCAGTAATACAGAATTATAGTAGCTCACACCTGGATCTATGGGAGGTATTATGGACCTAATTCTCACTTAATTCAGTTGGATATGGATGTGTAACCTCCTTTTTAAAACACGTCTTGGTCTTGGTAACAAGGTGGGTTTGTTTATTTTTGCTTGGTTGGTTTTTTTTTAATCTTGTGACAAGAACCTGATGTTCAAGAAAAGAAGCAGCTGTTATTAAAATAAGCATTTGGAAAGAGATTGCAAATAGGGACTTCTAGGGGCTATGGCAAAGTATCCCATCTGTGGACATGCTGCTTCCATTAACCTCAAGTGATTTTTCTCACACCGGTCCTAAATGACTGGGATTTCTAAAGATTGTGCTCTCTTTTCATCTTTAAGCTCTGTTGATGGAATGTTTTACAACGGGGGAGAAATAGGGCTCACAGAAATGACAAGACATGAAATTAAGTCATGTCACGTAGGCATTAAGAGAAACAATATACTCTGGGTGAGAATAGGCTATTTTGTTGTGATTAATATTAATTCCACAGGTTATGAGAAATAGCCTTTTCTCAGGGCAAGAAAGGAATGCTGACACAAGGAAATGTCCAGTCTCTCCAGTTTACACACATGTCTGTTAAGCCAATCTCAAACTAGTACCCCAAAATAAATAGCTAACATAACGACACACACAATCTGTGTGCATTACTGGGATCAGCACATCTGATCTGAGCTGAAGGCACCTGCCTTGGGTTTCTGTGCTTGTGGGGCATCTCTGATCCCCCACAGTGACCATGCTGCAGGCTGTGGGTCAGGAGCCTTCACCATCCTGCCTGCCAGCAAGGGCTGGTCTTGCTTTTCACCCAGCAACATCACTCAGGTAGCAAACTATACTGTAAGAGATGTTTGCAACTTGTGTTGCCAAGGTGGAAGGAGTGAAGAATTTTAATGCATTTTATATTGCTGTTACATGCATCTACTTATGGTGAGGGACTTTGAGACATCAGCAGGGATGGCTGAGTCAGTTGTTTCCAATTAGAAGGTGTTCTTTTTTACTGAATGCATAAACCTTTCCAAAAGACTCAGGCCTTTCCTTCATTTCTCCTTCGCTCTCCCTGTGAGCAAGCACTGGATGAGAAGTGGAAATGCTGCAGTGAGAGGCCAGGGCAGCAATACATCCAGGCTGTGTTTGTGCTGGGGACTAATAATGACAGCAAAAGTCAGGGAACAGATAGTCCCATCCCAGCCCAGGGCTGCCTGGTTCTGTTGTGCAGTTTAAAAGAGGAAAATGTCCCAAGGGCTCAATTTTGCAGTGATGCCTCATTCAGAAATAGCAAGAGATGACTCCAGAAGTTTTACTAATAGACTCCAGCAGGAGTGGCCGTGCCTTGCCCCTAGCCCCAAGGGCCCTTTCTCTTGCAGCCAGGTAAGAGCAATATCCTCCTCTGAGAAGTGAGGTGGGGTTTTGTTAAAGGAGGATGCTTAATAGGGGAAGATAATTGTTAAGCTTTTGTCTTCTAGACTGACCAGTTTGGGAAAGCGAGTCAGCTACGAAATAAAAAAAGAAATGGAAAAGGTAACCTCACAAAAGATGACTATTTCAATAAACCAGGGAAAAGCCAGCAGTGACATTTGGGATGGATATTGTCAAAAACTGAATTCACTCTGCAATGAACTGTGAATTCTAATTGTAATCATTTCAGTTGAGTCATAGTTTCTAATCAACTGTAATAATGAGTTTATTTAGAAAATAGGGAAGGGGAATGTATTTTAATTGTTAGTGAGCTGATTTATTTGATGATCCCAATGATTTTTACTTTATTTACCTTGCCAAGCACTTTCTGGTTGGAGCTATACAAAACTGCGAAATTCTGTGGAGTTTCATTGCTGAAAAGAAGAAAAGCAAGTGAGTTAAATATACTGTCCTAATGGAAAGTAGACACTGTGATAAATCTTGTGCATGGATAGACACAGCGTTTTATTTTGTTTTAAAAATTTATAAATATTTAGGTTATCTTAAAGGAGAAAAGTAAACTTTTCATAATGCTGATACTGCTGGAGATTTAGGTATTTTTTGGTTTGTTTTGGTTTAGGTTTTTTTTGTTAGCTGAAATAGTTTGATTAAAGAAGGGTGAATTTGCTATAATTCCTAGTCATAATGAATATAAATTCTGGTGAAATTGGTTTTCCCTACTATTTTTTTAATTTTTATCAGTTAAAGACCCATTTTATGGAATGCTAAGAGAAAACTGAAATTCTCTGTTAGCAGAGGGGTTGCATGTCCTCAGTAACACTGCAAAGTTAGTTTGTAAGACATTTGTTCAGCTGGCAAGGAAGGGTGGGAAATCCCTAAAAGCTGCTCTGTGTGTGCCTGATGGATTGAGCCAAACAAAGGAATCAATGGAGTTAACCTGAGATGTGACTTCAGCTCAATGCATTCCAGGTTCTCAGTATAAATACAGTGGAGTGTGGTGTATCCTGGCCTAAAGATACAAGTTCTGTCCCCTCCAGCATGGAAAAGATGAGTGCTTTGAAAAGCTCAGCAGGAAAGTATATGGGATTAATCTAGAAGGCTGGAGGGAAACAGAGTGCAGGCAAGGGAAGAGAGCTCAGAAGGATAAAATTGTCATCACACCTCCCTGCAGCACCTGAGCCCCTGCTGTCACATCACATAGCCAGCTATTGCTTTTCTCAGGTAGCTGGAGTTTCTAGGCATGAGAAAAGAAGAGACATTCTCACCCAAGAAATGGTAATAGTGTCTTTTCTGCCAAAATGCAAACGGTGTTGGAATAAAGCTATGGCAGAGTCGTAAGGAAAAATGTGTGTCTTAACATTGGCCAACGCTTCCAACAGGTGCTTTAACAACAGGCCAGAAGATGTGCAAGATTTTCTAGAAAGATGAGTTTCTGAGATGTTTTTGCACTGAAGTGAGATTTGAAAAGTGAAGTGAAACTACAAAAAAAATTAGCCAAGCACGGATGAATTGTTACATAGGTGGGAATCTATCTATTGATCAGCAGTAAATACTGCATGTTAAGGACTACAGATTACAAACTGACTGTTTAATGACTGTCAAATCTATGTCTAGGAGATAAAGTATAGCTGAATTTTGAATGGAGAGGTTATGGTATTCTTATATAGATTAGTAAGAACTCAGTTCTGCAAGGTGTTAAACTGATTTACATAGCAATTAATCTCCAGAGCAGGTGAAAAGTGTATTTTCCTCTACACCAGTGCAGTTATTTTATAGCGTGATGCTGTAAAACAATATTGTAATTGAAATATGGGTAAAATTGCAGTCCACTTTGATTTAAAGCAAATAATATTTATTGGCATTAATCTGAACATTACTACCCTTAATGGGAAGTAAGCCTTAAAGTTAGTGCTTGTGTCAATGTCACTATATTGTTCCAAATTCAAAGATTAGGTTACATTAGATTATACACTTCAGGAGTCTACCTGAAGACAGAGCAAATGAGAGAATTGCTCCTGGTCTTGTGTCTAATCTTGGAGGCTGTTAATAGTTTGTGGTTTTTTTGTATGCTTTAATAATTTATCAAATATCTTGCTAGCATGCTGGCAGGCATAAGGTCAGCTCCAATTCTATACAGATACTTACAGAAAATAAATTTTAAAAAGCTTTGTCTGCTTGTTTTGTGAAGGTGATTAATTTGTTGTAAACAATTTATTACTTTCAAAAGCACCGAACTGGAAGTATCTTCTGCTTTGCCCAGCCTGGTGCCCTTTTCAGTGATGTTTAATGACAGGACACGGGGCAACAGGTGCAAACTGGAACATGGGAGGGTCCATGAAAACATGAGGAGAAATATTTTCATGGTGAGGATGACAGAGCCTGGCCCAGGCTGCCCAGAGAGGTTGTGGAGTCTCCTTCTCTGGAGACATTCAAAACCCCCCTGGCTCTGTTTCTGTGTGGGCTGCCCTGGGTGACCCTGCTCTGGCGGGGGGGTTGGACTCGATGATCTCCAGCAGTCCCTTCCAACCCCTAACATTCTGTGATTTATAGCTGATGAAACAGTTGTAGCTGATGAAGAGCACCTCCCTTCTGCCAAGGTCAAGGTCAAGGTCATTTCTGGGCATAGACAGACATTAGATTTTGACCACCGTGCTCCTGAAGTTACCCTCTGCTGAATCCTACAAGGGCTTTTAGGACTGCAATTCTGAGCAGCAGTGCTTGAAGTGAGATTTAAATGCAGTTTTGATAGAACGGTATCTGCGTGGGTGACCAGTGAGCAGTTCAGAGTGAACTGGCACAGAGGAGTAGGCACTGGCCAGTTCTTATGCTGTACACGCTCTAGCTCTAGATTGGGCTGACCACTCATTACCACTTCCAGGTGTGCTCCTGGGATCACCTCCCAGTTTGGTTTCATCTGAAGGGAATGCAGCTCACATGTGCTGAGATTGCAAATTGAAACTAAGAATGGTAAGTGGGTACAACTGGGAACCTAGCTTCAGAACTGTATATCTGATTTGAACTAAATGTTAACTAGAAGTACACTAAATATTTCATTTTTGGCTCCTATTGCTTTTGGAAGAACTTTTGGAAGGACCCTTCTGTTGCAAGAAGTACACTTATGGGACATGATCCCTGTGCACACAAAGCAATACTTGGGTTTGCATGATAGCTGGTGTGGTTGCCTTGTTTGTCCGGAAATGCATTTTCCTTTCACAAACTATTTCCTTTGGGTCTAGGTTCAGGTTTCATGTTCAAAGCCTTAGAGACTAATCAGGTAGAAATATGCAGATGGTGAGGAAATTTTATCCCTTCTTCCTTTCTCCATCTTTCTCTCTTGCACCACAACCTTGAAAATTCAGTTTTCTTCCTAGCAAATTTTATTTTACTTCTGCCTGTAGCTAGTCACTGCATTAAGTTTGTTATTGACCAAAGGATTTACCTTAGGATATTTTTCACTTTGTTTAGAATTTTGAGGATTAGACGTAAATCAATGAAACCCCTTTTCTTAGACTGCACCAGCTGGTAGATGGCTTCACGACCAAACTGTCTTCCCAGTCATTCACAGAGAAATAGACTTTTGCACGAAATCTGTTTTATTTGGGAAGTGCTTTTCTATTGCTGTCATAGAAAATAGAAACAGGCAAGTAAAAATAACATAAAACCAGATCCTACTTGTACTTTGCTAGCTTTTTTTTTTTTTATATACTTCTTTGTGTAAAAGGAGCGATTCCTCTTTCTCTTGCAAAGACAACTGCTGTCCTGGTAGAAAAAGAACTACTGGAAGTAATTGGAATAAAAATTTAAACTCTTTTGAAGCATTCCTGAACTGTACGGGTAAGTCCTGATGACTTAAACCTTTTGGGTTTGTTTTGATTTGTCAGGAGCAACTTCTGATCCCCAGATTGAGAGGTTTGCTTCAGCTGGTCACTGTGTAAGGTGCAAAGTTCTCGTATAAGCTGCAGGAGTGCAAGTGTTTATTTGTAGTCACTGAGCTCCACCTTATGACATAAGAACGTATCTCAAAGGCACTGGTCTTCTGATGTGTCTGACCACGAACTATGCAGAGAGAAGATCTCTTTGAAATGCTTGTCCTTGATCACCACAAACACATAATTCCGAAGTATTTAAAATATACCAAAGTACAATGAACTTTTTGGGGACCCAGCTTGTTATTGTTCTCTTTAAGAGGTCAGATATGACACGTGGTTTTGGAACAAAAATAAGACAAGAAAACAAACTTATTAATAAATATGATTAATTAAAGCTGTGAGCAGACACTCAACCCCTCTTAGGCCAAATGTTCCTTCACAGGACAAATTCTGCAGTTCTTTGGGCAAGCCCCCAGCCAGAATGGGAAATCTCATGGCAGGATGCAGGGTTTCCTTAGAATTTGCAAGCAAAACACTCAGTTGTTGAATATTATGGAGCGTAGATATTATCAATATTATATTGAATGTTATGGACCATAAAAACTTGTCAAGTTTTCACAATATGCCATAAACTGAATATATGGTAATGGATAGCTTTGCTATTTTAGTCACAAAATCTGTTGTGTGTTGCCATGAACGTGCAGAAACAGCTGAAGCTGTGGAAAAGTTTCATGACAGCTGGCTAGCTGAGCAAAACTTGCAAGTCATCAGTGAGCCTTTGGAGTCTGCATTTTCCCTACTGGTCACCCATAGAAGAATTTAAGTATGTTAATTCTGAACTTCGGTATGTACAGTGTCTGTTTTGTCCCCATGGATTAATGGGATATCCTAACAAAGTACTTCAATGTATGTATTTTTTTTTTTAAGGTCTTGATACAAGAGGCATGTCTAAACCATTCCTGTGGTTCTCCAAAAACTAACGATCCTATTTTGAAAGAGCAAGCAATATTGTCACCTTTCTCCAATAAAATGGTGCATTACACCATCAGACCTCCATACAACATACAAGACCTGACTTTAAGACTTTCTCTGTCTCAGCAGCTGCACATCAGGGTAAGTAGTATAACCAAGGGGCTGTAGATGACTTGGGCTAGAGATCACTGAGATTAGCAGAGAGTAATGAGTTGTGAAGTGTGGGAGCTCCCTATCAGTGGACCTGAGCAGACATTCCCTCTCCTCAAAGGCTCATACCAGTGGTTCCTTCCCAGCTGCTGGGTGTTGCCTGATCTGACTGAACATGTAGGGACCCCCAGTGTGTAAGTGGGTTTCCTGTAGGATGAGATAAGCAAAGGCCAACTGTAGCAATAATGAGCATGAAGTCCCTGAAAGACCTAACTTAAGGCCTATTAATTCAATACAAAGACTGTTGACATCAATGATATTTGAAGAGAAGCTTTAGGGGTGCCTCTTGGAATTCACGAGAGTGTGATGGATTAATTCAATAGTCCCATAGAGGCAGCAAATTTATCAAAAGATCAAGTTGTTTGTGCGTGAGAAGGACGCAGGGTTGGTTCCTTCTCTTTAAATGTTGTGGTAGTGTTGAGGTATCTCTGTGTAGCTTTGCTTGGATTTCATAAACCATACTTATAAAAATACGAATGTAATCTAAGCCACAAAAAGTTGAATTTTATTATCTGACAGTTAAGCCTGCAAAAACCTGAGTCCAGAAATGTTAAACTCGCTCATCCTTGAATGCAGTTAGTTCAATTTTCCTGTCAAACTGAAACAGTTATTTTCCTTGGAGAGTTAAACTTTTTTTTTTGCTTCCCCCCCCTCCCCCCAACCCTTGACTTTCAGTTTCTTAAAAAAAAAAAAAAAAAAGACAAGATGCTGTTCTCTTTCTGTGATTTTTGGGGAAAATGCATTAAAGCCAATTAAACTGTAATTTTAACTCACATCTGTCTTTCAATGCCACTGAAATGGGTAATATCAAAAACACTCCATGGAGTTTACTTGTCTTAAAACTTTGGATTGTGCATAGCACCTGTTTGTTCTACTCTTCACAGCTTGCCTACATGCCGTGTTTACTTGCATATCCGTTAAATGTAAATTCTACCAATCTTTAGGGTTTTTTCCAAGCCCTTTGTAAACAAAATTATGCAATTCTTCATAATATCACCAGAGACTTTCAGGACAGTTTTAATCACAACTTTAGCCTTATGTTCTGGTTTATCAACAGCTTTTTTAATTTCCCAAAATGAAAAAAAAAATTTAAAAAAATGTATATGTAAATGTCACATTTAGCAACAGATTGTGTGCATTGGCTGGGCCAGGCACGTATTTAACATTTATCTATTGGCTTGAATCCAAAAGCTCACTTAAATTACTCGTGCTTGTGACTGCATAAGTGTTTAGTGGATTGGGGCCTAGAAAGGGAAGGCTTTTTTTTTTTTTTCCTGTCCTAAACTTGCAATGATTGCTTAGTTTTTATATCTCTGAAAGTTGTGTCATGAAACACAACTTACCTCGTATTTCCTTTCTTTTTTTTTTTTCTTTTTTTTTTTTCAATGGAGCAGGGCAGAGTGGGTAGGGAAGCAAACAGAACAGCATGGTGGAGTGAACAAAGATGAAGCTAAATTAGTTATGAAGAATACAGTTCAACTGTTTAGGAGGCATTTTTGTCAGTTTGAAGAAAAAGAGAAAAGAAAAGAAGTTGTTCTGTTTAGCTTCTCCCAACCTCCCTATACAGGACTCATTTAATGCAATATGAAGAGCTGAAGAGTAACATGGTTTGAATCTTCCAGTTTACTCCATCCTTCTATACTCAGCATTAGAAAGCTTTGAGTTGCAAGAGGATTACTGAAGAAATTGTTGCTCAGCATGTGTTAAGTGTATTTTAATTTTCAACAAGTAAAATAAACCCCAGGAACAATTAGTAGCCCCCTGCCTCCTCTTTCTCTCCTTGTACAGCTTGCTTTCTCTATACACACAGAGCTGTTTTCACCTTTTTTCTCCAAACTCATCAGATGATACAGACGTATTTTAATGTCCCAAAGGGATGGGAGAAAATGTAAAGGCTGGAGCTAACAATGGACCTTGCTATATGAAAGCCCTTGTCATACATTGCTCTTTTTACTGTTTTGTTTCCTTTTCCTGAATTGCCACATTCTTTTCAGATGGCCAAATGTGGAGGCGGAGTGTCTTCCCATGCCTAGTGTCTTCTCAGAGGGCTGCCAGGGTTGAAATGATCCCCAAACATCTTTGCTTACAGGAATAAATTCCAGATGTTATGTCAATGTGTGAGAACACGATGGGAAAATTGAAGGAGTGATGTGACTCATCTATTGGCAGGTTACACGAGTTCAATAAAATAGAAACCAGTGAAGGTCACTGATGGGCATCTTGTACTAGCCACTCTCATTTGAAGAGGGACAGAGTTTGCTGATGGACCTTTCTTCAGGGTGACCTTGTCTGATGTTCACTTGAGATCCCTTCTGCTGAGGGTCCTTTCACACCCAGGGTGAATGTCTCAGAAACAGGGCCTGCTATTTTGTATCTCTTCTCACTCTTTTTTTTTTTTTTTTGGTGAATGTAAATTATGCATATGTAGATGAAATCTATAATTCCTCCCCCTTTCTGTAGCCATGCTGATGGTTTCCGTAGCAACTTGCCCAGAGTTTGGGAAGAGGCACATTGCCTGCGGGAGGGAGAAGGCAGAAAGGTGGTGAGCAGGAATGTGGCTGCAATGCCAGCAGGAATCTCAGCACATCTGTTTTTAAAATTACATATTTTCTTTTTTTATTGCCATAGTCATCTCTGTTATCTGAAATCCAGTGCATAAAATACTTACTCTTCTTAGGCTATTAATCCTCCCCTTTTCTCTCTAGTCTGCAGTGCATGAAGACTTCTTCCCCCCCGCCCCCACCTTTCATTGTTGCTCAGGCTCAGGGAGCTGCCACTCCCCTGGCACCAGGTCCCAGAGTGTCCTAGTGCCTCTTCCTCTATTCTTCCTGAACGAGCTCTGAGGGCTCTCAAGAGGTGGCACTCCAGCCAACAGGATGTCTGAATGATTTCAGCAACTACTGACACAGGTGCATCAATATTTGGAGGTTCAGCTCTTCTTAATGGTAGTCAAAAAGTCAGGTAAAGTGAGGAGTGGGTGAACAGCAGAGAGGAGGTGCAAGGTGCTCTGGAGTGCAAGTCCAGAGGGTGAAGTTTGAGAAGAGCTGTGAGGACACTCAACAAATGTTTACCAGAGAACAGTATGATTTTAGTTCCAACTATCCATATTGATTAGTCACTGAAGGAAAAAATACACTTTAAAGGCAGGAGTGCAAAAACATGGCTTCTTAAAGAAGAGGAGAGAATGCTGCTAGGAGTAGCTGGATAACTCCTCCACTGTAGTCTCCACCCTTCTTTCTGAAAGAAGCCCACTGAATACAGTGACGAAAATCTCAGCAACTTGCAGAGACACTGATTTGCTTTTTAATTTTTACCCCAGTCATACTTTACATGTTCTGCAGAGCAAGTGACAATAGAATCACAGCATGGAAGGGGTTGGAAGACACCTCTGGAGACCATAGAGTCCAACCCCCCTGCCAGAGCAGGATCACCCAGGGCAGGTCACACAGGCACTGTACTGATATGAAGATGACTTGCACTGTGTTGATATGAAGGTTTACAGGTGTACAGAAGTGGAAAAAAGGAGGCTGTTGGTGAGAGAGTGATTCTGTCTGGGGAAACTGATGGAGTGCTGAGTCTAGCAGAGAGAGCCTCGCAGGATACGTGCTTAAGTGAGACCCAAGAGGACAGCAGCACCCTGATACCAGGACTTGGGTAAAATTTCTGAACGTCCATCTGTGTTTGCTCTGAAGTGTAAATCCCACTCTTTCACCCGATTCCCAAATGGAGCTGTGCTTACAGACAGCACCCCAGGTAATTATTGCCATCAGACTAAGAGCTCCCTTTGGTGCCTTTGTACTTGTTTGCTGACATTTGTTGCCTGACAAAGAACAGGCTGGTAATTTGCTGTCAGGGATATTTTTTGAACTTCAGGGGTCAGAACCTCTTTCAAAAGGGAGTGTTCCCCTTGTGAAAGTACAGCCAAACACATGCCTGGGATCTAAATACCTCTCTACTTTAGAAAATCCCCAAATGACATTCATATGTGTTCCTTCTGTGCACCAAGGCTCTAGCAGTCTCTCCAACACCTCTACCAAGCTTACTTGTCCTGGGTGGGCTGCCCTGGGTGTTCCTGCTCTGGCAGGGGGGTTGGGCTCGATGATCTCCAGAGGTCCCTTCCAACCCCTACCATGCTATGATTCTACCCGTGCTTCTCCTGCCCCATCCGTGTGCTGGAGCAGAGCATCCTCCTCTGCTGCTTGAGGGATCCTTCTCCCTCCTGGCCCCAGCACAGTGTCGCTGGCAGCCCAGGAGCTCATGTGTTTATTCAGCTCCCTCCCACCCTCCGTGTCTGGGCTCCGTCTCTCAGCACTGCCTATTGTGGCTTTGGCTTCGCAATCCTCACTTGGCAGGGTTATTTCTGGTACGCTGGTAAAGAATGGGGTTTGCTGGGGGTTAGAGACATTCATTACAGTACTGCACTGTGAGCTGCTTCATTTATCATCTCGGTAATTCTTCTGTAATGAATGGCGTGGGCCTATCTGAGATTGCACTTCACACAGTTTCAGTTCTGATTGGTACTGAATGTTAGAGAGGTGAAGCAGCACCCCATTTGTGTACACACAGAACTGTCCTGTGCTTAGCCTGTTCTTGCTGGATCATCATAGCTTTGTATTAGAACCAATCCCAACAACAGGAGCAAGTATCATATTTTGGATGGATTCATCCTTATGGTAACTGATCTTTGCCTTTCCACGCGTTGACCCTGGGTGGAAAAAGTATGATCAAAAATAAATGTCTACTTTAAAGGCAGAAGTAGCCTTCTAGCTTATAGTAGTGATTAATAAACAGGACTTTGAAGGACAGTCAAGTCTGTGGAAGGTCAAGAGACGCCAGAATAAATCTCAAGTGTGGAACAACAGAGAATGTGAAATAGATTATGTCACTCAATGAGAATTCACAGATTACTGTATGTGAAATTCAGTTGCTAAAAAGTTATAGATCAATGTAATACAAATAAAAACTTGAGTTTTTAACTACTGGCAAAACTCCCACAGAAGTAAGTGCCATTTCCATTTTGAATAAGGGCATCATTTTGCAGGTCTATTTTGTGTGTTTGGCTAATCTCTTCTTGTCCAGTGAGCTAGCGTGTTATTATGGGACTATTGATTGGACTACTGGCGTAATCTATAGGCCTGCATAACTATGGGATGATGTACCTGGATGAAACTAAATATATATAAAATTTGTATCTACAAGACATTAGGTACTATTAAAACATCAATGGTATTTACTTTGAACAAGGCATCGTTAGATTTTATTTATTTTTTTTTTCCCGTGAAGAACAGCTGTTTCTAGCATCCAGCTGCTTGGATAAAATGCTGCCTCTTGGAAACTTCTTTGAGAAAATAGATCCTCTTGAAGGTAAACATCCTGACACAAATGGTGAGTAATCTACTTGTAACAGCCATAATGTGACCTGAAATGCCTTTCCTGCAGTGCAAAGACTGTTTTTCCTACTTGGGATTTTTGACCACTAAATAACTAGATGACTTTTACTTCAGGAGAGTACAGTCAAAGACCTCAGCTCAGCTAAAGCAGGTTGCCAGAATCTGGTCAGATCAATGTATTTTCAGTCAGGTAGAGTTACCTCCTGAGGAGTTAGTTGACAGTGCCAAAAGCAAGCTCAAAATTTAGACATAATCAAAGCAACTTAGCAGTCCTTTTCATTTGTTGATCCCTACTTGGCAACCCCAGACAACAGTTCTCCTTTGAAATATACTTCAGAGTAGTAATAGTTTTACAATGTATGCTACGTTAGATTTTTGGCATGTATATCTCTGTTCTCACTGATTTTTGAGTAGTTATAGCTTATAACAGGAGTAATAAAAATCACCCTCTAGATCACATTCTCAGAAATATTCTTTTCATCTTCTGTTTCCAATTTAGCATATTTTAAAAGTGATTGACCAGTGTAGGAGGAAAAAATAAACACAGCTGTTTCACTAGGATTTCCCTGGGAAATAGGTGTGTAAGATTAGCTTTCAAACGGTGATGTTTTTTCTATTTAGGAAGTTCTAGTGCTCTTTGCAGAAAGATATTAAGGTGCTCCCAGGAGTGCCACAGTAGGGTCCTCAAAGAGCTTTTGAGCTGACATTTTCATGGAATCACAGAACGGTAGGGGTTGGAAGGGACCTCTGGAGATCATCGAGTCCAACCCCCCTGCCAGAGCAGGATCACCTAGAGCAGGTCA
>WUAM01000143.1:14271215-14284431 GCA_024336885.1 Actenoides hombroni | reverse complement strand
TAGTTAAACTTTATAATTCTCCCGAGGAAACTTTTCTGGCTGAGATGTGGAAGCTATCTGATAAAATTACACTGAAAAGGTTATAAGCTTGTTAAGAGGAGATTCAGCAGCAATTGCTGAAGCGCAGTTCATTAGTTGATAGCATACCAGATCTTGCTGAATATATGGAAAAATTGCTGGGCATGACAAATAGCAGTTACAGGTAACTCCATGAGGAATGCCTGTGGGTAAGGGGGCAGTTACGTGAAAGATGGCCAGACTTCACAGCAAACCCAGGGGAGCTTATGAAGGAAGAACTTGGATGACAAAAAGTGCCCAGAGAACCATGTCAGTAATATTGTATGAGACAGACACTAACACTGAGGTGACAGTATCAGAAATAATGTGTTTGGTACAAATATAGCAAGAGTGGGACTGATAAGGGGAAAAAGCAATTGGGCTGTGAGGAAAGGAAGACTGAGAAAGGAGGGGTCAGTTTGCATTAGGGAAGAAAAAGCCTGGGGAAATAGTGTGGAGGAGATGAGGGGGCTTGTCCCACATAAGCAAGCCTCTGCTCAGTGCGTGTGTCTGCTGAAGTCCTGAACCTCATCATCAGTCTTCCCTATCTCCTTTTTAACTCTATTCCTAATTATCTTGTGTTAATATACTTTCTGTTCTGTGTACAACCATGAGACACTAATGAACTTCAAGCCAGTGAGCAGAGTGACAGGTCTGGAAGCCAGCTACTGGAGGCACCACAGGTATGTACTGGAGAGACCAGAACCTGAGAGCTGGTTGCTGGAGAGACCATAGGTCAGGGCCATGTGTGGGTGTGACAACTACTGGCAAGCTTTTAGCCCGATGAGCTGGTGAACAGAAACCCAATCAGCCCATTCCTATTGCTCATATTTGAGTGCTGTTTGTGTGCATGCAGTGCCTGGAAGTTTGGTCGCTGTAGTAAAGCGACTCATACATTTGTGGTCTTGGGCCACTCTGTAGCTAGGTCCAGGTTGGTTTTCACTTTTTTGACCAGTTCTGGGTCTATACCAAAGCTAGAAGTTGACCGTTTATCTTCAGTTCATCATGTATTCCAGAACAGTTACATTCTCAGCTGCTGGAGGCTAGACCAACGCAGCCTTGTGTGCATGGCACTGTCTGTAGGTAAACTGTAGTTTACATAATAGGCATCATTGCAATATCCCATTGTTCCCACCATATGTAAACACAGCTAAGTCCTGCCTCCAAATCATGGTGGTCTGAGGAGTGATGCCCACCAGGAATGGTCCCTGGCCTCTTCTGAGCAGTGCTGGGGAATCGCTTGGCAAAAGTGTCTGGCCCAAGTGGGCACCACATCAAGGAAAGGTCACAATGAGATATCACATCAAGGACAACTTTAGAGTGAGGGGGAGGGGGGGAAAGCAATATTGCTAGTGGATGTTGCCTTGCAAAAGAGAATCAATTTTGGTGAGAACTGTTTTTCTGGGCACTGTTTAGCTTAGATGTGTGCGTGGGTGTGGAGCCATAATGAGCCAATGTCTGTCAGCAATGACCCTAATGAAGTCTAACACTGACAATCTTGGCTCTTTGCCTGCAGAGCTATTGATTTTTATTTTTTTTCCCTTGTGAATGCTGATGTACCTTTTATTTCAGCTGCAGGAAGTGGGATTCTTGTACGCCTGGAGTAGATCCATGCCACTTTCTAACACTGCAAAATAGGTACCACTAACTTTTCATTTTCTATAATGAACATCATAATGATACTAATCTAGAGGTTGTTAATGGTGCATTGTTTAGACAACTGCAATAGCAAAAGGTTTTGTTGAGATTACTTGATGAGGGTGGTTGGGGGAGCAGCTGGGAAATGCCATAGTGAATATTTAACGAGGGCAGCTTGAGCACTGAAGAATCGGGCTGGTCACAGTGGGGGAAGCAGTTGAGACTGTGGAAGAAGGGTTCAGGAAGCTTCCTCATGCCTAAAACATCTGTTCACACTTTTTTTTTTCTGCAAGTGAAGCAAGTTGTTGGTCAGAGGGGAGGGGAGCTGCCAGAGGCTCAGAGTGGGAGGCAAGAAGGAGCATGACTGGGCAGGGAGGAGCGTTCATTCCAGGTCCTGCTCTCCAATGTGTTCTTGGTCTCGCCTTCTGTATGAAACTTAGATCAAAAGTCTGTGGGAACAGTGAGCTGGGTTTGTCTGTGAAGCTGAGGCTTGTTGGAAATGTTCCCTTCAGCCTGTCAGTCCTGGGCATCTGCTTATCTTCCTTTCCTGGTTTTCATTTTAGCACTTTTATTCATGTGTGAGGATGTTCTGTATTTCCAAGTTTTGAGATTTTATGCTAAGTTCTAAAACTCTGCTTCAGCCCCCTCCAAGCTATCCTCGGGAGGATATTCCCTACCCTATCCCCCGAACTGAAGCTTCACAGAGAAGCCCTTCTTCACTGCGTTGGCTTGGCAGGTGTCCTACACAGGGAGAGAGAGTGCTCTGGTACTACAGAACATGGTCTGATGCAATCCATCACTGCACATGTTCCCTGTGGCTTTGCACAGGCACCGATTCCCAAGTGCCTGCCCACCAGAGCTTTAAATGGTACCTTCTGAACCTGAGGAAGTGAAGGAAGACAGTGAGGGACTTGGGTTGAAGTCTGGAGGGAAAATGGGGGACATGTTCATTTTAGCTGAAGCTGGGGAGTTAATTTTAGAATAAATTAGCTCTTAGAAGGGGAAGGTTAAACTGAAGTGGTAAATGCCAAGAGTCTTTCTTCATTCCAAAATTTTCTTTTGTTCCATGGTCAGTTCTCAGTGAGTCTTTAAAAGGAATTGCTTCAAAAAGAATTAAGATGTCCACTGGGGTACTAAATGTATCGCACAGAAGCAGATGAAAAAATCCATTATTTTTCTACTTTTTGCCAGATTCACTATGAAAAGACATCTGTTCCATAAGCATTATCAGCTATGACACATTTCATATGTTCACATTTGCCAGCTGCAGGATGAAAATAAGAGTGAAAAATCATTCTGTTGTCTGAGTGCGTCTACTGTATTTTTAAATTATCGCTCATCTGAGTGTGAAGGTAGGGAGACAAAAAATTGTGGTCTAATGGAGCTTCATGCAAAAAAATGACTAATGTTTGTGGCTTCAGTGGGTCATAGCTGAGCAGGTAAAAATATTCTCCCTGAGCATCAGCAGCTGGGCAAATACATGATTTTTTTCCAACTATCAACTAAAGCATAGTCTCCAACATAGGCTGGTAGTGATTTTAAGGCAAACAGGTTTTTCTAGAGGACTTCTTGATGAACAGTTAGCATATATATAAGGGAAATAAAGCCATAAACAGCTAAAAATATTAATGATCACTGAACAGTACGTGTCCACAGGAAAAAATCAGTAATAATATGCCTTTTGAAGCTTAGTCCTAAAAAAATGCAGTAATTCAAAGCTCTTTTAACAAGCTTAATCTAAATCTATTCTTCTTTTTCTCAAGTATCCATCCTTATGGTTTCCAAACTTTAGAAATAAGTACTAGAGTGTATTTGCACAATCCTCAAACAAGGGAAATAAAGAAGTGGTCTTTAATACTTGTGGGATTGTTGGCTAATGGTTAAATCTAAATGTTTTCCTGTCTTATGATTTTGATGAAATAATGCTATAAAATGCAGCAAGGCAGTGTCTGAGAAGTAAATCCACAAAGATGTGTTCATCTTTGCTTATAATATAATAGCATGTCATTTGAGATGGAGCTGTTAATGCTGTGATTTCTCTGGAGATGAATGACTTAGCAAATGGGGAGAATGGAGCCATAAAAGACACTTTGGTATTGAAGGAGCTGAGGAACAAGTCAATTTGATGAAAGGGCTGCAAAAATGCTTCTAAGTGTAAATGGCACGGACCAGAACAGCCCTTCTTGTGCACAAAAGACTTTGCAAAACAACAAATGACAGATGGAAGGAAACAATTTTGTCAAGTTTTTTTCTTTTATTTGAGATGTTACTGTTTTCTTCCTAATTTTTAATAATGGTTATTGTGCAGCAACCAAACCCCCACCCCCCACAGAAAAGCAACCCCTCACCCCCAGAAAACAAGACCCATGACACAAAAAAAAAAACCCCACCATAAAGCAAACAAAACAACAACAAAAAACCCAAACAACACAAAAGACAGTGGGGATTGTGTATTCTTCTACATATCTCCTAAACCAAGGAACCAGCTCAGGAAAGATCCTTAGTCAGGAAAACATTTATCTAGCACTTGTCCTTTCTGGCTATCAGTGTTCAGCTTCTGATTCAGTAATGGCTTTCCATATGAAAGTTGAGGTCTGGCTCTTTGCCTATATTGTAGGGATTTAGATATTTCTCTTTTCTGGCTTGAGCATCATAGTAGAATGCCTTCAGAGCAGTGATTGACACTGCATGTATGTAATGCCTCAAAACCAGAGGGTCCCAGCCTGGTGAGGTGGAGTCTATTTTAATACTAAACCAGCATTAAGTGTTATAGTCTGTATTCAGGCGGAACATTCATATTTTCCCCAGGTGAAATCTTGGTTAAATTGTTTATGACTTCAAAACGTACTTCAAAACTACCTGTGGAGCTTAATGATGTTGTTTGCAATAACTTGATGCAAGACACATTCTGTGCAATTACCAGGGAACTATCGTTATCTTAAAGCCCTGTTTGTATGTACTCAGTTTTTATTGTATTCTCAGTCCCTTTTTAGAAAGGAAGTAAGATCTTCAGTGCTAGATGTGAGGTTTGTTTTAACTTACAAGACTTTCCCAGGGGGGTGGTGGTGAATTTTTCTTGCTGCAGCTGCTTTGGACCTCATCTTTTAAACATTCATTCTTACTTGACACATAGAGGAAAAAATAGATTTTAAATAAAGAGGTTTAAAATTGAGTAATGAATTAGATTGCTTGATGTTAAGAGTAAGTA
This sequence comes from Actenoides hombroni, assembly GCA_024336885.1. Lineage (NCBI taxonomy): Eukaryota > Metazoa > Chordata > Aves > Coraciiformes > Alcedinidae > Actenoides > Actenoides hombroni. The sequence goes on along the minus strand of WUAM01000143.1, from coordinate 14,279,528 downwards.
CATAAAGTATGTCAGTAGGTATGTTCTGAAGACTCTTTCATATTTGAGAAGTACTTACACATTTGGAAATTAAAACATACATGCAGTTGTGTGTTTTCTACAGTGAATTATTCTGAAATATGGAAGAATGTAATTATGGTCTTAGAATATACCTAAGGGCACTGTTAACTAATGTAAGATGGGAACCTTTCAATGAAAGGGTGATTTGTTGGGAAATCTGGAGGACTTTCATCTAACATGTGTGCCCATCTGTAAAATTAGACCTCACTCAGCCTCACTCCCTTCATTGGATCTGTTGGAGATACTCTGGCATACAAGCTGTTTGGAATATTTTGGGCCAGGATATTTGCCCCCTGTCTTTACACTCATGTTTTGCATATTAGGAGGCCAGTAGCATGTCAGTCTGTTTTTGGCTAGACTTAAAGAGCTGTTCCTTCAGCCTTGTGTAGTCCTATTCTCCAGACCTTCTCTTGGTGTTTTCCTCTGAACTGTTCTGAGTTTGACTCATAGTTTTGTTGAAGGGGGATGTCCAAAACTGACCATCAACATGCAGATCTGCAGTTTAAACTCTTCCACCCGTAGAACACTCTAAACCAGTTGCTGCTGCAGCCTGAGCCTGTGGGATAGCCAGGCCCTTAAGTGCTCTCTCAGTGCTGTGTATGCAGCTCTCTGGGGCTGGGTATACACTTAATGAAATTCTGAAAACACAGAAAGTGGTACTAAACTCTCATGGCTGGCATGCCCTTGCATGCTCTGTGAGAATTACCGAATGCCACAAAAGGAATAGACTATAAGCTTGAAAGAAACTGTCATCACAAAGTTACCAGATGCCTTTTTGTGCAGCAATCTCTGCCAAAAACATTAGAGCATTTGACATCAGGGAGACAGCTGAAACAAATGGAAGTGAAAACCAAAAGCATCAGAGGGAAAAGATGTTGCATAGAGGTTTTTATATTTTTGGTTCATAAATAGCCTGAAAAGTCAAAGTGTATCAAACACTATACATGTGTACGTGCTCCTTTCATGCTTTATAGAAGAAGACGGCAAACTACAGCAAGATCGAGCTAATCCCCTTGCAGAACAGTTTTGTTTCTCCAAAGTTAGGGTTCACCTGTGCCCTCAGAGAAAGGGAAATTTGTAGGAAAGGGACCTGCCAATAAAGCTGTGAAGGAGGACATGAGACCCCTTAGCTTCATTAGGAAATCTGTACCTCTTCTGAAGTTGCTTAGTTAGATGTTTCTTACTAGTTATGAGGGTCTTGATTTTCATTTTTAAAACCAAAACAAAAACCTTAACATCTTGGAAGCAAAAACCATTTTAAAAAAATCTTTGTTTAGGAATTTTCTTCGCTATCTGATACCACAAAACAATTTAAAACTCTTTCAAAACTTTCCTTTTTGCATCAGTAGACACAAATAACAAAGCTCAAGAACTCTATTATGGGGACAGGAATTGTATACACCTGTAAAAAATCTCCAGTGAACTTCATCGAGCCTCATACACCCCCTGAATCTCCACGTGCTGTGCTCACTGAGACAGAAGAAGATTAGTAGGATATGTTCTTTTCCCAGCTTTCTACCACCCCCTGCCACCCCACTCGCTGACTCTGTGCACTGTGTCATTGTCCATCCTTATCACCTTGTACGTGGACTGACTGTTTCTACAGTTGCCTGCCAGTGCACTATTAATCCAGGAGAACAGTCAAATGCAATGTCCCTCGTGCTAAACGATTGAGAGTGGCATGTCTTTACCATATTACCGAGCACTTTTTAATATTCTGCAATTTGATTTTCTGTGGGTTTTTTAATGTCCGCCACTCTGATTCATTAATTAATACTTCTGTTTACTCTTCTTGATGTATGTCCTCTGCAGAGGAAAATAATAGTGGGGACTTAAGGGTTTCAGTGAGTTTTGAGAAGGGCTTGCCTCAGATATCAAATATCAGAGAGAATTACTCTGGGGGCTTTCAGACTTACCCCATTTGTGTATCACTCACTGTGCACAGATGCTGCCCAAGTACAGTCTCTTTTCTATACTAAATGTGGTGGAAATTAAGTTTGCCTGCCTTGGAATGGGCTGTGATGAACAAGACTGTGTAGGGGTAGTAAGGCAGATAAGCCTGTCTGTAGAAATCTGTTTGTATGAAGCATCTATTATTCATACCATGCATGCAGGGATTGGTATTTCCAGGGTTGGAAACAGCAGAAGTCCTGGAATTAGGTAAACGAATTTGTATAGAAGTGTGTTGTAAAACTTATCCTTGGCTCAAGGCAGCATGAGACCTACCTTTTAGAAATCCACTTGACAGCATGTTGTACACCCCCCACCCCTCAACCCTCCTTATCTTTCACACATCTGGGTTTTTTTCCCCTTTTGTGAATAAAATAAAGGATTCAGGGCATTGCTCATGCCTAAGCACAATACTGGTTACTTATTATTAACAGGTTCTACTTCTTTTTCAGTTGGATAATTTGTACTAGAAATATAAATATTCCTCTTGTAGTGAAAATATTACCAGGGAAACTGTCAGCTGCTAAAAACCACATTATTCTTTAGGAAGAAGCAAACAACAGTAAGTTGTTATAGACATTTGAGACACAGTTGGGGTGGGGTTTTTTTGCTTCTGGAATTTTATTTTTTTTTCCTGATGAAAAAATTGTCATCTCTCATGTCCAATTATTTTCCATTAAACCAATTTGTTTAACACAAATGTTTAGGAAACCCTAGAGCTCTCTTCTATGTTTATATGTCTTCAAATAATGCTGTCTTCAAGCTGAAATGTTTCTGTTTCTAGAACATTCAGGCCGACATTTCCCAAAAGCAGCAACGCTTAACCTTGTTAGCATGATAATTGGACAGAGCTAGCAATGAGTGCAGAGATTAAAACACGGTTTGACAGTGTTAAGGTTGGCTTTTGATAAGTACAGAACAACCTTTACGGAGAGGGATCAGCTTGTGGTGGTTGGTAAGAAAGCAATCAAAATGTAACGTTAAAATATTTGCTCAAGGTCCATTTCTTTCTGAAATATATATGCTTCAACTCAGGGAATGTCGTTCTGATATTCGAGATCCTTAGGTTGAAACCCTCCTTGTATTGAAGTTAAATAAATAAATAAATGAGAAATTGCAGCTGGCATCAACAGAAAGCAAAAGTTCCTGTTCCCATCAGTGCAAAGACCTCAAATGTGAAGTTGTTCAGATATCAGAAAATGAGAGACCTGAGTTGTACTGCATCAAAGCTCCTGTCCACAGGAATGTTTCAGATTTGATTTCTCACTGGACATGTAGTTCATAGTTTATATTAAAGCTATACAACTGTATTGACCTCAAAGAACTGAAGGTCTGGCTCAGAGAATCAAGTCCATGAGTGAGTTGATGGGGTGCCCCCGTAAACAATAGTTACCTGAGGAAAAAAAGAGAAGTTTTCATTTCTCCATTGACGTGCATTTGCGAAAGCAGATCTGCTTGGAGAAGAAAAGTATCTGCCTAAACTGTACCAGAGTGTCAGCCAGACTGACCAGATAACTACCAAAAGAGACTTTCTGTCAAGGATGACTAATGTGCTGGTCTGTGCAATTTCAAGTTACTTCTATAAACTGCAGTGTGAGTAGAGGAGAGCTGCACTGGGGAAGGTGATGATGTACTCTTTTCAGTGGTAGCCAACCCACCCTAAATTCAAGCCAGAGATCTGGTACCCTTGTGTGAGGTGTCCTCCTGCTTTTCTTGCCTGTGGGACCTGGTCTTCTAAGCGAGTGCTGTGATAAACGTGACCCTGGATTCACAGAGTGTATTGGGGTTGATCTGCAGCAGGGGTCGAGCCAGGTTCTTTGGCATGCAGCTTGGAGATGTGGCCACCATGTAGGACATTCCACAGTGGATCTCTCACTTTGCTTTATTTTAATGTGTTGAATCTCTGTCTTTTGCCAGCCCATTTCCTCTGGAAATGTCCAGCAGCTGGAAATCCTCACCGTGAAGAGAAAAGCTCTGGCTTGGTCATCTGCCCTGTCATAGGCACTGTCCCATTCCTGTCTTTTGCCCCTGTCTAACTTGGCTTAGTTCAGTCAATTTTTCAAGATCTGTGGGCACACAAACTCATGAATTCAGAGATAGTCTTGAATAATGCCAAACTACTTTGGAGATTTAGTTTGCATGGCCAAGTGGAGTCCTACCAAAGTACTCTGGAGGGTCTGTACCCTTCCATTATAGAACCTGGCTGGTGACAGGCAGAAATAATGCTTCCCTTTCTCCATCTGTCATCAGTGAGCAGCACAGGACAGAGACTGTGTCCACTTACATATAGGTACAGCTGCTTGAAACACAGAGCTGCAGTATCCTCTGAAGCAGAGCAGGTATAACTGGCATGTCATCAGATTCCCCGTTAATGATACAGGTTTTTATTAGGAAGTCACCTGGTTTATGCTGAGACTTTGAAATGCCTCTACAACACTGTGTGCTTTTAGTAACCATCTGAAAATGAATAATAATGATATTCTTGGCAAACAGAAATTTCTAATTGACAAAACAATTGCCAAATGATTGGGAAAAAAATTGAAATTCTACACATCCACCCCCTAAACCTGAGAGTTCTGCATTGACCACATTGTGAAACCACTCTTGGTTTCTAGAGGCCAAGGCAGAAGGATTTTGTGTCGTTGTCCCTCCCCAGATAATTTACATATTTGCCTCAAAGTCTCATGAAAATACCTGTGTAATGAAAGAAGCATGTATCCATGGTGACCAGCAATTTACCATCTCTTGTTCTCAATTCTCACTTCAGAGAAAGTAAAATAATGACTCACTATTTTGCTAATGGCTATTTTTTTTTAACAAGACAAGATAAACTGCAAACTGTCAGAACTGAGTTATAATTTAGTTGCTAAAAGTGTTAGCTAAACTCATCTCTGGCAAGCCACCATCTTCAATGGAGTCATCTTATTGATAACATCATTTCACCTTAAATAAAAACAAGATATTGTAAGGTATTATACAGGGAGAAGTAAGTTCCCTGCATCTTTATTTAAAATCAGTCGGGACTGAATCTCAGAATCAGCACAGGATAAAGAAATATCTTCATTAACATCTGCAGGTTCTTGCCTCCTGCTGCAAATTCTGCCAAGGGCAGAGCTGATTGGTTCTTTCAAGTTTATGCTCATGTTGTCATCCTGTTGAAATCATATTTATGCAAAGATTATTTTATACTTCTAGTTCTCTGTGTGAGAACCACACGTTCTCATTTGTTACTATAACTTTTACTTATTTTTTAACTCTCACACACGGTCTTAAAAGACAGAGAAGACATTCAGCAGCTGAAACGTGGATGCCTTTCCTCTGTGTTGTACTGAAATATACAGAGAGCTCCTTAGGTATGATTGGTGAAATAAAAAGGGGAAATAAAGAGAACTGGTTTTGGCTGGAACAAACTGGCAAGGGTTGAAAGAACTTGCCACTTAAGCCTTTGCACAAAGACTGAAGCCTTCTGAATTGTGTGTTATGGTCAGATGGCAGTAGATTCTCTGCACTGAACTTTGAGGAAAGAATCATTTCAATAGATTGTACTGAGTGGACTTGCATGAGTTGTTCTCTTGTCACCTCTCCTACTAAAGAGGCTGGTCCTCCAGCTTCTAGCCAGAAACTCCAGCTGGTTTCCAGCTTCTAGCCAGAAACTCCAGCTGGCTTCTAGCTAGCCAACTCCCAGTGGCTATTGGCCATAACTGAAGACAGCTAACCAAGCTGAATGAACCTCTGGCCTGACCCAAACCCTTACACTTTTCAACTCTTATTTATTCAGCTATGCAAATGAGCATAGCTTCAGGAAATCAGTGGAAATGATGTATTCTGCAGGTTTATATAACCATATTAATGATTTATTTACCAATTGCATATTCATATTTAAACATTGGTTCATAGCTTTAGGATCTGAAAGAGTTGATGGTAGCTGTGAAGTTTATGTACTTTGAAGGAAAAGCAAACTTCTACCTTTTAACTTTTCTCACTCATTATTTATGAAGGTGACTCTTGGACTTCTGATGTGCTGTTACAGTCAAGAGACGTGAGGTTTGCAGGAGGTTTGTTGTGCTTGGCATGTGCTAGACTGGGCATGGAAAAAAGAGAAGGTTTGGTGAGGACAGAGGTGGTGCTTTAGCAACTGGTAAAATCATTTGGCTTTAAGAGATATAATGGTCTTTGATAAAACTTATTTTGTTTCCAATCATCTGTAACATATTTCCACTCTGCACCCACAGTATGGGTTATCTTACTTGAAGGAGTGAATTTTAATATAATTCTTTCTATAAATTACTGCATAGTATTAAGTCCTGCAGAACAACAGGTTAGAACTTGAGTAGAAGAAAGCATTTTATACCTCAACTTTGAAGAATTCTAAAAAAGAGAAGTTTGAATGAGTCATTTTATATTGCTCCTAAAAAAAAAAAAAAAGACCAGCAGTTGATGAGAATTTGTCATTTTTGGATCAGTGGATGTAGAGAAATGAAGATACAGGATATACCTTTTGCTATTCTATTCATCTTACGCTGCGGGAGATGCTACAATGGAATTGAACAGCTGTCAACAGCAATTGAAATGTCCTTTCATTTAATTATTAATCTAGAATGTACAGAATTTCTCTGTAAACTGAAAAGGAAAAATGCGAGGAACAAATACTGCTGCCCTTGGCAGAGCCTAGAAACAGGACTATGCGTTTAAGTGCTATCAAGTCTTGCAGTCTGACCACTTCAATTTAATCAGTCTTCTAAGTACAAAAGACAGATGACTGGCAAGCAAAGGTTGTTCAGTCCGTGCCTGTCCAGCAAGGCACTCTGCATTCAATACCTGCTTTTAAATAAATGGGGTTATTAGAACTTGACAAATTTGTCACCACACGTAGAGGCAGGTTTCTAGCAAGCTACACTGGTAAATATAGCCCTTTCAAATTGCTTTTCAAATGAAATGAATGCTTTTCAAATCTCTAAACCCAAGTTGAATAGGTAAGGTATGGAGCTGCAGAAATCCATACGCCAGTCTTCTATTGTAGGATCTCCCTGTCTGCACATAGCTCACTTCTTTTTTTGCAGCCTTTTGTTATGGAACACTTCAGTCTGGTTTTGATTACAAGTAATTTACTTCCCTGCTCATTCCATCTGTGCGACAAATGAATGGTCCTCTAAAGCTTTTCATTTGCTCTACAGCAAAGTATTTTGCAGATATTCTCTTTTTCTCCCCATAACTCTCAAATAACTTTTCAGGGAGATGATGTGATTCTGGTGATGCCCAGATAGGCAGCCTGGTAACAACGGTTCTTCAGACTTCCTGCTTTTTCCTCTCAAAGTGATAGTCTCTAATATAATTAGAAATTATTTTTGAAAAGATACTTTGTCACAGTTGTGTTTCTTGGGCATTACTTACAGTTGGATTTCTCTCAAAGCAGGTAAAAAGCAAGGAAGGCAATGCTTTGCTTGAATGTGCTTTGTAGTGCCAATACCTGTTTCACAGGCTGTAATTTATCTGTATTATTATGGAGCTACATGGGAAACTAAACCCGTTGTACTGACCATCTGCTCTCAGAGAACTATTGCTCAGCAGTAAACAGTGGATAGCAAATAGTTAAGATGGAAACCTGGAGATCAAAAAGGAGTTTAAAAGTCAATTAGACAAACTGCTCTGCGGATAAAAATGAGCTCCTTTCAGACTGTTGTGTTGTGACAGGGACTGAGGCCAAGAGACCTTTGTACAAGGTGTCAATACTTCAGTTTGGTTTGCTCTTTCCCAGGCATGCAGCCCTAACTACATGGAGTACAAACAGCAGCACCCAGGGGTGGGGTCGCTGGAGGAAATTTCTCTCCCACACCCTTCCCTGCACACCAAAGCATTGGCTTGGCATTTGAGTTAGGAGGGACCTGGTTCCAGGCTACTTTGGTTGAGACTTTAAACAGTATACTCATCCTTCCTTTCCCTCCACATGGCCTCAGAGGGAAATCAAAAACCTGCAACATGTAGGTCATCAAAGTCACTGGAAGACTTCTCCCCAAAGCAAGTTGACGTTGGAGGAAAAAAAAACCTCTATTAGGATGGAGAGAGCACTGGGATGCCTGTAGTGAATGGACGTCATGTTTTTGTCCTCAGGCCTCAGAATCAGAGTGGTAAAACAGTGACTCAAGTTTAGAACAACAGCTTGTCAGATTTAGCCTTCCTATTGTTGAAACAAAGTGCTATTTTATTGTGAAATGTTCTGGTCTCGGCTGGGGTAGAGTTAATTTTCTTCACAGTAGCTGGCAGGGGCTGTTTTGCAGTTGTGCTGGAAACAGTGTTGGTAACACA
>WUAM01000143.1:14253691-14270993 GCA_024336885.1 Actenoides hombroni | reverse complement strand
TGTTTGTCTTCCCAAGTCACTGTTAGATGTGATAGAGCCTGGCTGTCCTGGAGATGGCTGAACACCTGCCTGCTGGTGGGAAGTGGTGAATGAATTCCTTATCTTGCTTTGCTTGGGTGTGAAGCCTTTGCTTTACCTATTCAAGTGTCTTTATCTCAACCCATGAGTTTTCTCACTTTTACTCTTCCAATTATCTTCTCCATCCCACCAGGGGGGAGTGAGTGAGCGGCTCTGTGGGGCTTAGTTATCAACTGGGGTTAAACCGTGACAGATTAAGTCTGAAAAATGAAAAACTTGCCAGAAAGGAATATTAGCTTACGATACTAAAATTCAGAGCTTTAGGAATGTGGAAATATGCCTCTTTTCTAATCAAGGAGCTGAAGAATTTTTCTAAGCCCTGTGGGAAGGCTGGTAGCAGATGTATTTTATCAGGAAGATGCTGAATTTTTCCTTCATCTTCAACATATTAATTGAGTGCTTTGTCTGAAGAGCATCCTGCCTGTAGCTAAGCAAGAGTAGTACCCTGGTACTCCTAGGGGAGTAGAAAAGTCTGGAGGTCTGTACTTTCTACAAACCGTTATCTTGACTCATGGTAACTGAAGAAGGCTGGTTGGCTTGGTAGGACTTGCAGCCAATCTGGTGTTGGGTAGCCTCATACACTAGAACCAGTCAGTACCCTTTAGAGCTGCTGGTTTTAAGCTGAAATGTTTCCCTGACATCTTCCTGAATGTTCAGCTATCTCACTGACCACCCATCAGCAGCACTGGCTCTCCTCTGGACATTAATAGTGCTCTTCTCTAGGGATCTCTTGGTTTTCTGTATTTAAGCTGTTCAGTATAAAGTAGCTGCATTGTTTTAAACGTGTGGCATGAATATAACATCAGTATTTACTATAACGATCTATACTAATGTATTACTAAGTTTGCGTGTCTTTCTATTCTATTTAGCTTCCAGTTGCCCACTCTTATAATTACAATTTTCCTTTGTATCAAAAAAAAAAATGTTTAAAGGGATTTCCTGTGCAATAAACCACCACAGTGTGACTGGGGCTTTCATAGACTTTCTCAGACAGTGGCTTTGGTGTGAAACAATTAGTGTAAACAGCTTTTTCAGTAGGACTCGCAGGAACAAGTTGTACTATGTGGTTTGAGGAAGAACAAAATGTCTCTAAATAGAAACCAAAGCAGTTCACAGGTTGAAATTAAAGCTTCTGGGGAAAAGCATCACTGAGTGCAGTGCTGAGATCTATTGCACTCTCCTAAGCTAGTGTGGAAGCAAAACCCACTTTTACTGTGTGTCAGTGAATCACTTCACTGTGCTAAAAAATCAGGGGTTTTAGAGGGTTATCTTGGCACCTTTTTTCCATTGCTGGGCTCCACAGTGTGCTGGACATCACAAAATGCCATGGTAATTCTACATGCTTATTCTACGTGACCTTCCCTGTGTCTGAATGAAGGGTGTCAGAACCTGGATCTATCAAACCAAAGGGTGTACTGAGTCTTTGTTCAGTGTTTCAGCCCAGTGTGAGTACACAGAATTAATCCTGCCCTGCTCTCCCCACTCACAGCCTTGGTGCCTGTGTCTGTGCAGGGGCTGGGTTCATTGTTTCAGGCAGATGTCTCAGATTGCAGCTATGGCTTTTGATGCTTACATAGGTGGGAAGCAAAGCAAATAACTTGAGGTAATTGCAGCATAGTTAGTGTATCTGACTTCTTGAATAAGTCCATAGCCAACCCCTCCACCAAAGGAATGTGCTCTAAAGCAATGATGCCTTTTCTTTGAGGTTGGAGGGATGCAATGGAGAAAATAATGCCAGTATTTGTGACAAACCCTGCATAGCCCTAACTAAAATACTGCATTTAGTGTGACATTCTAGTTTCTTTAAGGTGTTTTTTCCTTCCAGTTGTTTGGGTTTTTTTATTATTATTATTTTGTTTTCATAGATTCTGCAAAGTTTTCCCCATGGAACCATAAATTTCACTTTTCCTATAGACAAGCTTTGTTTGCAAGAAAGCTTGCTGGTTAATAACCTTGTTGCAAAATGGTATTACTATTAAAACAGTTTACTTGCTTCCTACTGTTGCTTTGGAGACTTTCCTTATCTTTTTGGTGATAAAGTGATGTAAGCCACTTTCCATCATTCCCAAATTGGTATTTTAAGACTGAGGGTGATTGTTAAGAAATAGGAAGTTACAGTATTGATTTTGCAGTCCTATTTTTTTTTCCCCACTAACTTCTATAGGGAGTTGTTCCATCATTTTAGATGTTCTTATACAAAGATCTCCAACTGCACTGACAAAGTTATAGAAAAAAAATAAAGAAGCCCAAAGTGATCCTTTTATCAATACAAAAGCTCTTCAGATTTCTCAGCCTCAGCAATCAGAAACCAGCTCAGAAATGCTGCTGCTGCTACTGTATGCAAGAAAGATATTACTTTTGCTTATAAAAGTGATTCCAAACTACATGCGTACTCCTCAAATGTCCAAGTGAGGCAGTAAGGATTAAGAAGCCCATTTCCATTGAAGTTTTGTGCAGTATTTAGATGACAGTCCCTTTAACATTTTCCATCCTTTTGAAATGTCAGACAATCACTTCAATAATTTGCTGTTTCCTGAGCTTTCTCATTCCTCATGATGGAAAAAAATCCACCTAGTGGGATTATTTCATTTCCCATATGTCTTGAATGCCTCAGAAACTAAATCACTTGAGCGGCTGCTGAGTAAGATTGTCACTCACAGAAAGCCCTCATTTCTGTGATGATCAGTGAAATGCCAAAAGGAGCTCTGGAGGTTTGCAAGGTCTGCTTCATTATCCCTGTGCACTTTTTCCTCTGCCTTAGCTGCTTTCAGGTCAGAGTGAAATGAAGCCTGAAGCAAACTGCAGTGTGGAATTTCCAGCTGTTAAAAGGAATTGCTTTCTCTGGAATTTATTACTTCAGGAAGCTGAGATGAACAAATCTGCAGCAGGCGTAACTAATTTCTTTGCTTCTAGGCATTGATGACACAAATGTTAAAGGAATACTAACTGAATGCTTAAAAGCATCCAGATTATACAGTGTCCCTGGAGACTTTACACTTTCTGTTGAAGCAACTGGTCCTGGAACAAGGTTGGACTAAATGGTCAGTGGGATAAATCTGAAGTAGATTACAGCTAGGAATGTAAATACACTACCACTATGCTATTGTTGAGCATAAACTAGTAAAGCTTTCCAGATTTTCTTTTATAGTCTGTTCTCAATAGGTTTTGATTCCTCTGTCCCAGAGATCCCCACAATCTGCTTGGACTCAAAAAAAATAAGTGTCCCCTTTCTTCTCTAACCTCTCCAATGAGGTCATGTCCCATAACAGTGAATGAAGATCCTCCATTCTTCTTTATGGGTGACCAGAAGATGAAAGAATTACATTTGAATGCTGCTTTGGTTACAGTGAGATACCACATGTAGATCATGTGTTCTGTTTTCATGCAAGTGGTTTCAGGTCATCTAAAAAAATATGAACTTTACTTACTGCCTTGGATACTGTTGATTAGCGTATGGTAAAAGAAAAAATCTTTTGGAAACCTTTTGGAAAGGCTGTTTCTAGCCACACAAACACAGAAGAAACATGAGAGGAAAGAGTAAGACTAATTTGTTCAGTCTCATAGCTTCAATACAGGTGCAGATTCCTTAGAAATAAGTTCATCCCCACAAAGTGGCTGAAAAGTTGCTGAAAAGTTGCATGTAAGAATTACAGAAATCAATAAGCAATTTGTAGCCAGGCCTATTTGGAATTATTTATAGTTTCCGAAAAATGTCTGCAAAGCTAAAGTCTGCCACTAAACCTTTATTGACACTTTTTTCCTTCCTTCAATACATGGTCAGGTGTCCCACAGGACTACATTTAAGACTGAGGTAAACCTGGGGCTGCAAGCACAGCAGAGAATCCAGTAAAAACTGAGGATATGACTGAGCTAACACTTAACATTTATCAAAGAGGCACAGATTCTAAGGTGATTACAGAGAAATTAGAGCAGTGAAGGAAATCAGCCTAAGAGTATTAATGAGGTTATTGTGTAATAACTGGAGAAAGTGGCCAAATCACCAAGTTCAGGTCTGTTGCAAAACTTACTCCACATGGTAGTCTTCTAAAATAGAAGAATCAAATCTATAAAATCAAAATAATACTGTCTTAATGACGTTTCTTTGCTTGTTTTAAAGTGATGGGAATAGACAGGACTTGTTTCAGGGTCCATTGCTGCATTTACTTTGGCACAATGGTCAGAATTTCTGTTCCTTCCTCTTTATGGAAAGTTATATGGGACTAAATACCCAGTCTTACTTCTAATGCTCAGCTTCCAACTCCTGAAAAGCTTTTCTTTTGTAAAGCTGTGGCTAGTTTTTGCTTTCTCTTCCCATCACGCAACGTGAATATTTTGTGTTCTGAGGCCAAATAACTGTCAACAGCTCATTAGGGTTCATTTAATTAAGCTCCAATTCACAAGAAGACAATAGTTATTTCCTATTCAAATCCAAGTTATTGTCAGGTAGGAATGGGTGAATTATGTTGATAATAAATGTAGTCATCACTGAACCTAAAAGCATATAGTTCCTTTTATAGGTAGATAATTCAAAAAGAAATTAAACTCAAGGGGAGAATCTTTTCACAGCATACACCAGAATAGATGATGTCTGGGAAGCTTTTTATTACAATGGCTCAGTGAAATCTAGTTTCTTGATTTCTCAGTGTAGCTTTGAGTAATAGCTGAGATTGGTTCCTGCCTCAAAGGTTCTGTACCCCTCCTGATGCTATTGAATATTAGAAGAAATTTCTGACACAAACTTAATGTTTCCCAAAGGCAACAAATATCTATAAAATACCATTGTTCAAAAAGCATACTTCAGTTTTCTTTTCTCATACAACTCACAATAAGTTAATATGTCCTAGGGAATGTAATTTTGCGACACTGTAGGCAACAATAAAGTCCCAGGATGTAATGTTCTTTATTATAACTGATCTTAGGAAGCATTTTCTTAGCTGCCTGTTAAAAACTTCCACTAAAAAGCCCTCTACATTCAAACAACAACAACAAAAACACACATCCCCAACAAATAAAGAAACATGCACCCCCAAGAAAAATCCAGCTTTGACTTGCTTGTTGTAATTTTTTTTTTCTTCTTCAGCTTGATCCTGCTCAGTGATGGCCTTAACTGTAACAGGCACTTTTTTTCTTCAAAACCACTTCTGGAAGGAGACAGGATTGTTGCTGGTTATCTTTTCAGTCAATTTGTAACCACTTTCAGAGGGAATATTGACACAGTGCAAAACTTAATTTTCTTGAGTTTTGGAAATAGTGTTTTTGCATATATTAGCTCCCCGCTCTACATGTTCTTCCTTTCTCCAGTGTAATACAGCGAAAAATGGTACCTAAGGGTTTAGTCTGTATGTTACAGAGACCCTTTTGAAACCCTGATGCCTATTTGACAGGAGTGATGAGCAATAATAGTTACAACTCAAGTCAGTGAGAACTGTACTGTAGACCACCAAGTAGCCACATGAGGAGTGGTGTGATGGAAGGGTTAGTTCTTAGTTGACATCAATTGGCCACACAAGTTCTGAGAGTTTTTGTGGCTTTTAATAGGTACCGCCATACTTCTTCCTCTCTCCTAATTTCAATGAACCATTTTTGAGTTTGTAAGATCTCATTGGGTACAGCCATTCAAATGTACATCAGATGTGCCACTCAATGTCTCTCCGACTCTGTGGGAGCAACTTGGGATAATGTCTGTCTTTTCTTCACAGGTTCATCTTGTGGTTGGAGGTCACCTGCCATACCCAGGTCATTCTCTTTCTTAGTTGCCTCAAACTGGGCATTTATAGCAGCAACAAAAGTGTAACTAAGCATCAGGTGCCTTTCATATTCTTATAGAATATTTCCATTTTCTTCTGTATTGACAGTTCTCCCAGCATAGAGGTGTCAGTAAAGATCACTGACATGAAATAATCTGGTGCATAATTTGTACAAAAAATATGAATGAGAATGCTAAAATCCACTCCAACTCCTATTCCTCATGAGTTCTGGAAGTCTCTTCAGACAAGTACTTCACCTTTCAGTGTTGTTTCTGTTCCACCAAATAATTCACTTTTTGTCATCAGCCACTCTCAATCCATACCTTTGCTGGTTGCCTATAGATTTTACACTTCATCCACATATCATCATCTTCCTTTTTCTTTGAAATCCGTTCTTCATGCAAAATACAGGTTTTCTTTCAGAAAACAAAATAAACATTTTTCCATTGAGAAAAGAAGGACATTGTTTTCCAGTTGGCTCCTTTTCTTACTGTTAAGTCACTGCACCTTGCTGGAACTCTGAAAATGCACGTAACCCTTTGAAAAAGCTTAAACAAGAGAAGTCTTTGGCACAACAGGGAAATATTACTGTTTAATTTTTTAACATATCTCTATTTTGTTTAGTAACTTCTGCCAAGGATTTTGAGCTAGCTGTGTCTGTTCCTTGAAAAGCTGCAATCTTGACTGGAAAACTTTAATGGTGACACAGGTAAATAGTGACAGAGGGGAGGAAAAAAACCCAACTTATGTAACAGTGTCGTATCACTGTAAACAACAGAAAGCTGGAAAGTGGTTGAGGCCTGCTTGATGGGAGATGAATGTCCAGAAATTATGATGGGAAGATACAGCTGTCCATAGATGATCTGCCTTCTCAATATCTGAATAACTCTGAAGGGGCAAAATTTATTTTATACCTTTAAGCACTGAATCAAAGTTAAAAGTTTGGGTTTAACGGATCCATAACGTAGTCAGATTAAACCTGAAGGAAATAATTTTCAGATACAAGTGTGTGGGAGATAGAGATGCCTACAAGACAGAGGAGAGAGATATTGCAGTTTGTCATTCTTAGATGTGAGAATGTGTTCAAATATTTTATTCTAATTGTATTTTTATGCTTGCCACTGTAGATCACTTCTAAAGGCGCTATCTATAATGTGATTGTCTAGCACAGCTTGCTGTTACCCAGCAAAGTTGAGAAGGCATGAAAAAAGGTCTGGTATTCTTTAATATTTGTTGAGTAAAGTGCCAGAAGGAAGATTTAACATTTTCCCATGTGTCTGCTTTGAAATGCAAATTCATTTCTATAGACATTGATTTCCAGAGGAATTAAGAAGTTTGATTAAAGGCTACACAGTCAGGTTAGCTGCTGAAGGTACTATGAGTATAGGCATATGTAAATTTTTATCCTATTATGTGCATATTTATATGATTTGAAGTTTTAAATGGAAATTCTGTGCCAGGTTCTCTCTGACTATGTGATAACAAAACTCTGTGGAGCTGTTTCATAGACCTAGGTATGTTCCTAATATTTCAGTTCAGCTGTAGTTAACTTCAACCCACCTCTTTTCTGACAATCTGACTCTCTCAGTTGGATATATGTTTGGGGTTTTTTTTGTCTTCAAAGCCTTTTGTAGAGCTATCAAATTCCTGTTGTAGCTATGGCACACTAAAATGATTCTATATGGGTCATGAACTTATAAACACAAATCAAGATTCATACTTGATTCCAAACACTAATCACTTCCACTTTTATTTTTTCTGAAAGAGGTTGTGAGGTGGCATCTATTAGCTGAATTTCAACCTTGTGTTTTGAAGGAGACTTAGAGAAATCTTTTTTTATCTGCAGCATTTCTGTAAGGCATCATCTAGAACACGATTCTTTTAGCAAGTCCTAACACCTCCAGCTTCTCTGATTTTTAAAGGCAAGTTAACAGTTCTTGAGTTTCCTCCCTTGAAGTCTGCACTTTCTGTTAATGGTACAAGCTGACAGACTTGGGGGTTATTGATATGGCATCTGCAAACATGACTTTGGAGCTTATAAAAAGGATGCTTTCTTTGCAAAGTGTAATGCAGGTAACTGTCTCTGCTAAGGAGCCTGGTTGTTATAGCTTTTTGAATAAAGACTAGGTAATGGGGTCTGAGATGCGTGTAGAGGGAGAAAGGGAAGGGTGGCATTTTCCCTTCTCTTATACAGTAGACAATGGCCTTTATAAATAAGAAAACAGTAGTTGGGACCAGGGCCACCACCCAGCCATCTACCCTCAATTCTATTACTTGGAGAAGTATTCTGCAGGATAGAGGGGATTTCTTCATCAGAGGAGTGTCTTCCACTTCAAGGGGGAAGCTGTGACCTGAGTGTACTCATATCGGGTCATACATATCTGATTGTTCGCTTCCTTGGCTAAAGCAGAGAGTTCTTGGGATACCTGCTTCTGAAGGCTAATTGCCTCTATTGTGTTCTGCTCCCTTGGTAGCATGGTTGTTCCCTAGATACTGATTCACTAGAAATCATTTGTCTGGAAATTCAATTTGACTTTGGCCTACAGCTGAGGGGAAAAAAAAAAAAAAAAAAAGAAAAGATAAGAATCCAGGATTCATTAAGGTTACTAATGATGAAGTTTTCATTTTGCAAATTTCTCAATACTTGTCTTATTAGATGGAAGTGTCATTTCTCTGGTGCAGAAAACACCACACTTGATATCATCTTGTAGGTAATTTCAGCCTACAGGCTTACTGCTTCCCTGATTCAAATACTATCATCCCAGATAGATGAGATTTATTACTCTGTCAGGCTCTTCTCAAGGAAGAGGGATAAAAAATAATTGATCATGCTGTCTTTCGATGATGCCTTTTAAATGTCATTAAATTTCAGCTTTCTCTCTGTGCATGTGAATCCTATTTCCTCTTAATTCCATCTATAGGGTATAAGAAGTGTTTTTTATTTTATTTTATTTTTTCGTCTTCTATTTTTTGGGGTGATAAAAAAATCCTGTGATATTTGATGGCTTTCCTTTACTTCTCCTAATGTGAATACATCAACAAATAAAATGGTTATTGCTGTCTTTTGTAACACTTAATGTAGTAGTTTTCAACTTCACTTAACAAATATAAATTTAAGAGAACAAAGATTTCATGAGTTTGAAGTACATGATATAAATACTATCCATTTTATTCAGAATATAATTAGATGTGTACACCATAAAACTGAGGCCTTATTAAACTTACATTGTATATTCAAATATTTAGATTATAATATTTGGGCTGTCAAATTACTTTGATTACATTGCTTGAAATATGATTCTTAGCTATTGTGAGTGTTAAAGTAATAAAACCTGACTGTTGGATAGCAACCATTATTGTGCAGTCCAGACTAAGAGATTATCAGCAGCAGAATCTGACACAAAGCTTAAATCCACTCCAGGGCTCCAAGATGGAAACCTGTTGCATTCCTAAAGTAATGGAGTTCCAGAGAAGGAGACTCCACAGCCTCTCTGGGCAGCCCGGGCCAGGCTCTGTCACTCTCACAGTGAAGAAGTTTTTCCTCCTGTTGAGGTGGAATTTCCTCAGTAGTGCATTCTTCCACTGTACCCATAAAAACCTGCAGCAGTGGTGTATTAGACTTCAAAAGATGGTTTGCTTGGGCCTTACAGTTAAACCTGTGAGTTCAAAGAAATCATTTGTTTAAACCTCACAGTCTCTTCACCACAGCATGTTTTAGAAGGTCTTATCTACCTGTGACCAGCCAGGTCTTACCTGTCTGCAGTGACTCTTTATTGGGGACTTCTGAACATCAAGCTGTTTACTTAGGAGCTGATAAATAGGGCACCATAGCTCTCTCTTCTGCAGTTCTCTACCACCTTCTTTCCTTCCCTTCTTGGTAGATCTGCATTCAAATACAATGAGATAAAATTCCTGAAAACTTGCTCCCCAAATGAGCCATTCTAAGTTAATTCTCGTGATTCAAATGCAGTTCCTTAACTTTTTGGCATTAAGAATGAATGTCATGATGGAAGACTTGGTTCAGTAATTGCAGTCTGTTAAGTCAGTGGGATTTCTGGTAGAGCAAAGAGTTACTGAGCATTATGTAAATGAGCCAGTATCAGTATATGCTTCCTAAATGACTGTGAGGAAGAAAAGCTGTTGGTGGCTATGAAGGCTTATAATTAACACTGATGGAAAGAAATGGAGCAAAGGGCAATCTAGGCTGGAAAAAATGCTTAATGGTAAGATCTATCAAATTCTCTAATAGCTCACTGACTAATGGAAGCAACTTTTGGTTATTACACTGGACTGGACAAAGCCTTGAAATATGTTGTAGGAGCTTACTCTGAAATAGTGAGCAGGAGAATGACTTTTGGGAGTATGTGAATAATTTTGTTTTCTTTTAAAATCTTTTTAACCAGGCTGTAGGTTTTGGCAGTAATCTCTCTTCCACCTGAAGGTTTCGTATTCTGAGTTGCAGGTGTAGGGAAATACATGGAACTTGGAAAATGTAACTTCGAAAATGTAGTTCCGGGTATGTGACAGGTACAAATTTTACAGTTCCCTTTAGAAAGTAGAAAAAACCCAGGGGAATTCAGAAGTAAATGCATTGACCACATGAGATCTCCCAGTGCAGGTCAGATGCAACCTGGCCAGGAAGGATGATGTCAGCCCCAGCAGCCTCCCAGGGCACACAGCATTGTGGGCCAGGAGAGAAGACATGGCATCACACTGCAAATCAGTGAAGAACTCAGGGATTAATTCCAGTGGCTTAAATAGTATTAACTCATCCTCCCTTCTCCTTCATGGTAAGTAAAAGGAATGCTGTGGATACAAGATTAAGCTTTCCTTGTTAGTGAAGTGAAAGCCCTTGAGGTTATTAGAAATGTACAGTGTGCGGCTGAGGACTGTTCCTGGTGTGGTGAAGAAAAGGTCTTCTCTGAAGCCCATTCTGTGGTAGATGAATACAAAGTTCTCTGCTGGGTTGGAAGTAAGTATCAAAACCCCAGGAGTGAGTTTCTGTTGGCAGGAAGCTAAATGGGGTAGACTCATTTCACTTTGTTGAGGCTTTTTTAATTTGGAATATGTTCTTTTGTCTTAGTATCAATCTCCAAAATAACACTTGAGTGGTGGAGAAGGGGCAAAGGGGGGCACCTGTTGAGAAGGATGTGGTGCTGAGCTGTTGCCATGAGACGCACAGCAGGAGCACTGCAGTAATCCTCCTGATCTGGGCATGGAGCAAGGAGGCTAGGAACAGGCTCTGAACAAACAACAACTGTAATTAACATTATGCAGTAATTAGCAAATAACTTTGAGCTGGCTGGAATATCATGGGGAAACTCTGGGCATGTCCTATCTGTACATCAGGAAGTCATAAAAATCCTTTGGTGCTCAGGGTGCTGGCCTCACTTTCACTCATCAGAGAAAATATATTTAATTGGGATCATTTGAAACAGAGAAAGTGAAATATTTTTTTGCTTCCTTACAGGGAAAAAGACTATATGTGTCAGGCAGCTGATCAACTTCAGCACATCTGTTTCCCTTCACTGGAGGGAATCTCAAACTCATTGAAGAACTTTAGAGTAAGTATCTTGTTGTCATAAGAGTTTTTGGCTTTTGGATGCTGTTTACTTAAGTGGCTAAAAGATGCACAGATTTTTTTCCTTTTTTTTCTTTTTTTTTTTTTTAACTTATTTAATCCCAACTTCAGTTGCCAGGAGACAATTCTTAGGAAGAGGAAGATAACTTTGTAGCTGTGTTTTCAAACACTCATCATTTGATATATGAGAAGGTGGGAAAATGTACATGGCACATGGAATTCATCTCTCATCTCTGTGAGGTGATGGAGTGAAGCTTCGGAAGGATGACTGAAAAAAGCTGAACTTGTAGGTTGTGCAACCATGAGTAACTCAGTCCCTTAAAAAGTTGCAAAATACAATTTAGCCTACCTTATAAAACAGACTGGTAACATCTGTACCTTCTGATTTCATGATTACTGCTTAAATATAGAGCATTCACCATTCCTTTCTTAGACAGCAGTAAAAAGAACAAGGGGTTGGGCTAAAGAATCTGCTATTCTAAGCAAAAGGATCACAGAATAAACTTTCACATGACACGATTATTGCAATAAACCTGAAAACAGTTTGCCTTGGGTTTTTATGAGAGTAGAAAATTGTTGCACACCACATTTTTTATGTTGCAGAAGATTCAGAAGTAGAATTTCAGTCCAGTCCCTACATAGTCATGTTTGTGTTCATGTGTAGTGAGAGAGGCCTCATGTAGGTACTTTGGCTTTACTGTAACTATTGACAGAAAAATTAAGTGCCAGAGAAATATCTTGAGGGATTCAGTGAGCAGTAATTTCACAGTAATAGTTTTATATATTCAATGCATAAGTACTTCTACGTGAATAAATATGCTTTAAAAAATTCCATAACATCCATAACAAATAAAAGAACTTGACAGTAAGTTGAATACAGAATAACTTTATTTCAATATCAGTGACAGGTGATTTTTAGATTATGGTGATAGAAAACATTGGAACATGACTTTGAGCTATTGTACCTACCATATATTTGCAGGGATTTAACACTGCCAAACAGCTTGCTTGGATGCCTTTCCAATGATTTGCAAAGCCTTAAGGATTTCACAGTGATTAACTCTACTATATGCTTTTTGCAAAGGCCAGTTTCACCAGGCCATCGGTTCATATGCAGATTAAACTGGCAAGTGGGAACAGACTTTCAGAAACAAGCAAAGTAAATGCTAATTCCTTGTTACTACTTCTAGTTGTCTTCTTGTAATAGTAAAGATACAAATTAAGGAGGATAGATGGGTAATAAATGAAATTCCTGTTTGGAATGACAGCTGGAGTAGCAGAAAACTCTCCTGTTGTCATGGGTTGTTGCTACCAGTTATTTTATGTACAAATTGTTTCGCTCATCTCTGGTTGGCAAGTTTTCTTGCCATCACCAGTATTTACAGTGGCTAATTCTCTAAGCGAATGCTGAGAAATATTTTCCTGTCTAACTGCTTGTGAATGACTTGCATTTGGCAGCAGAAAAAAAGGCAGGTTTCTAAATACACATTAGAGGCTTTGGGTCTGCAAATGGACAGAAACAGGCAGGAATGAATACTTAGCTAGTAAGGAAACTGGTTAGAGAAACCCTCCTTCTGCAACAGCTGATTAGCAAACAAGACGGTGATAAAAATCTTACTGCCCTGTCCATAGGCAACAGAGTGAAGCAGAATAGATACTGGTTTGTAGGAAAATGTGACCTGTCTGTCATAGTAGACTTGCAACCAGGGCCAGGAAGCCATGAATCCAAAAATGTGCTTTTATTAGTATTATGTGTAGCCCCAAAACAATACACCTAATCTCACATACATACATATATATATATATATATATATATAAATAAAATTGTATGTAGCATAGATTTACAATTTATAAATAGGTTGGTGTATAATCTCCTGCCTTTGCCCTGAGATTGCAATCTCCCTCTGCCAGGAGGGAAAGAACATTCTGCTCTCAGAAGGTTGATGAACTGCTTATATCTGGTTATAGATGGCTTCACTCAGCCAATAATGTTTTCCAAATGTATGGGTATGTGAGGAAGTTTCCCTCCGGAAAAAGCTAAGTTCAAAGTCCTGACTGATTTCTGTTCTCAGAATCTTGAAGTAGATGCTGGAAAAAGGGACAATTCTAAAAAAATCCCAGGGATTTAGACATGGAATTTAGCTGTGTCCTCCTCAGACCTAAGGTTTCTGTAGGAGCAGATGTGCAGCTGAGTGTAGTTAGATGACAAGAAGAGAGATCTCTACAGGAAGGTGGGGAGGGACCCTTTTTCAGGGAGTGTAGTGACAGGCTGAGGGGTAGCATTTTTAAACTGAAAGAGGGTAGATTTAGATTAGATATTAAGAAGAAATACTTTACTGTGAGGGTGGTGAGATGCTGGAACAGGTTGTTCAGAGAAGTTGTGGATGTCCCATCCCTAGAAGAGTTCAAGGCCAGTTTGGATGGGACTTTGAGCAACCTGGTCTAGTAGGAGGTGTCCCTGCTTATGGCAGGGGGCTGGAATTAAATGAGCTTTAAGGTCCCTTCCAACCCAAACTATTCTATGATTCTCCAATCTTAGATTGAGACTGACGCAAGCTTGCAGCTTTTTTTTTTTTTATTTCTGTGAACCTATTCATAAAATGTTTCTAAGTCTGTCACCTACTTCTGGACTGTGAAAATGAATTCCTAATATTTATTCCTGTGTTCTTGACAAACACTAAGGTATGTGGATAACTACTTAATACAACTTGTAAGGTACTTATGGAACAAAAGCGGAGATGTTCTTGCCTACAAGAGCTGAAACAGATCTAATACTTGTAAGACAGCTTCACTGTGGTAGGAGTATCTTCATGTGAGGAGACTCAATCATGACTGCCCGATGGCGGAAGAAGCTGCCTGAAATTCAAGGGTTTACAGCAAGATTGTAGTAGGTTTGGTGCACTTCCAGAACTGGAGGGATTTAAGAAAGCTACTGAAATCTAAAATCAGTCCTGGTTTACATTAGTAGATCCTGGCAGTAATAGTTCTGTTTCAGGAAAAAGTTTCATGCTGAACAGGTAAGGTGTGTGTTCAGAAATCAGGAGAATAAGAAAGCTTGCTTAAGCATATTAGTAGCCACCATGGTAAAAGAAGTTAGAAGGATCCTTAAAAAGTACAATAGATATTCAGTAGGATGAAGTTTTATCTGGAGGGGAGAGGTGAGAAGTTTCAGGAATAAAACAGGTATCACATAGCTTAGAGGTGGTCAAAAATTTACATTAGGGGAGAAAATTAACACAGAACAAGAAAGAGCATAAGAAGGTAACTATTAAATGGATAGCAAGGA
Source organism: Actenoides hombroni (assembly GCA_024336885.1). Classification (NCBI taxonomy): domain Eukaryota; kingdom Metazoa; phylum Chordata; class Aves; order Coraciiformes; family Alcedinidae; genus Actenoides; species Actenoides hombroni. The sequence goes on along the minus strand of WUAM01000143.1, from coordinate 14,256,301 downwards.
AATGGAAGGATTAGCTATAATTAAACACTTATCAGGGAGAGACAAGCAAATTAAGAAAGGCTGAAGTGAGAAAATAAGCTATTTGTTAATATTAATCAAAGCAGCTAGGGGAAATCAATAAATACATGAGGGTGATAGATCCTAGAAAGAAGAAACCACACCACCATGAATATAAATGACTCAGTAAGGAAGAAGACGGGGAATAAATGCTGAGAGCCTAAATAAACACGAGATGAGTTACATCTCATTAAATCAGGTGTAGGAGTACTTGGAAACACTGTGAAAGTGCTCATATTGACTGTCTGAGACAATATACACTACCCATAATACTGGTAAACAAAATTCATTAGCACTGAAAAGTCATTGAACACAGGGAAAGCAGCAGATGACCAAGAATTTTTTGACTATGGTTAGATCCTTACAGCATTTTTTTTTTGTCTGTATTTGTTCACCACAAGGACAAAGTGTGGCTGTGGCAGCTTTTTATTATTTTTCATTTTTGTCACTTTTTCTTCATCGTGACATGAGAGAAAGATCTGTAAGAAAGGCAAGTAAAGCCACTATGGAAATAAAATATTTCTCTGTGTTGTTGCTAGGAAAAAAAAAAGTTTTTCCAATTTATAAATACTGTATTTTTTTATGGAACTTTATGAATATTGGCATATAGCTCAGGTATTAAAGCTATGGATAACTCCTACTAATACAAAGCTTCATTAGTTGTTTAGTGCTTATGGATGTGGAAAGAACAAATAGAATTAACCGTAAAGGTTTCACAAATTTAAATTCCAGGTTGAATATTAAAATCAGGACAAGATTATTCTAATTTAACTAAGCCTAATTAACTCTTTACGCTAATCTTTTTTTCTGTTAACAAAGCACTGTATCTCAGATAATTCTGATTAAACTATAAAACACTTGGGTGCAGACTGTGATAGCTCAGAAGGAATGAGTGGTGCCTTGTGTCATGCATTGTTCAATCAGACAGTGGCCTGGAAGTGAGGTAAGATAAAGAGCTGACTGACGTGATTGTCCTGAAATCCTGATCTTTGTGGAAGGAAATACATAAGGTATTCTTCTTATCAGGTATGTCTTTTTATTCAGAGTAGAAAAGTATGTAATTTAAAGTGAATATATTTTTGGTCTTGGTTTGGTTGCTGGTTTTTTTCTACTTGCCACTGCTATAGGGTGAAGAGAATGGAAATTACTGAACAGCACCCTTACAGAAAGTAGGGAAATATTTTGATTCAGGCTGAAAAGAAGGTTAAACAAAATTACATGAGATAGGAGGAGGAAGGATGGAAAAGCAAAGCATTTTTGGATAAATTTTATTTTACCCAAAACAAAGGTTTTTGTTTTGGTTTAAGTATATTTGATAGAACTTACTCTGTTTTTAACTTGATAATTTGAAATGAAATTTTGAAAAGACTGTTCAAGTTGGAAAACATACTCCAAAATCACTTTCAAGTAGCCTTTTCAGAAAAGCACAATTCTGGCTTAATAAAAGAAAGTGATGTCCCAACTCTTGGTTTTCTTCCACAGTTGAATTAATATGAAAATGCATTTTCAAAATGGGAAAAAAAAAAAAAAAGAAGAAAAGTAAAAGCAAGAATAATCATTATTCAAAAACAGTCACAGGCCTGTTATTTAGAAACGGGCTGAGATGCCAAGCCTCTCTTGCTCTCAGACAATTACATTCTGAACCTGCAAAAAAACCATTTGCTTTCACTGTTGTTACTATTTTAATGGTAGTCTTCCACAATATGTCCTTTTAGAAATTTGGGGTTTTTTTTAATCCTTATATACTCATTTTTCAAATAAGTGCCATTAGAATATAGCATATGCTTTATTTGAAATCCTAATTATGCCAGACATTTACAGAAACTCCATTCTCTGTTTTATTGGGCTTTTCCTTCCCCATGTACATACCATATTTCAGAGCACAGCAGGACTGCAGAAAATAAAAGGGCTGCGTACTGGTTAATATTAAAGACTACCATTAGTGAAAATGAAATTAATTAGATTGTGCATTACGTGCTGTTGGTTCTTATGGAAATACCAAAATAAACCAGCAGGCTTTTTTGAGGAGGGAAAAATCATGTAAATAAGACATCAAAAACCTCACCAGGAAACACTGAATTCCTGAAAACTAGAAAGAAATTCTCCACAGTTGCTAGCCTACCGGGGAGGTTACAACGCACAGCCTCTTAAATAGTATCTGCACTTTTACAAGGAAGCGCAATTTTGTCCTAGAGAGGAGAGAGCTGAATTGGCTGCCAGTGTTTAGAGAATTCCTGTAGCCAGGGATTACGAGGGAGAATCTGTGGCATTATTCCCTTTCCCTCGGTGTAAAACGGGCACACGGATGCCGACCCTCGCCGGGCGTTGTGGGGCAAGTGGCCAAGCCACGATTGCTACGGCCAGCACGGCCCTGGCTGCTGCGCTGCCCTGCCGGACCCAACCGGCATGCACCCCTCGGCCTGCTGTGAGGAGGCTCTTGGGGTGGCCCATGGACACCTGCACGGAGTCACAGAACGGTAGGGGTTGGAAGGGACCTCTGGAGATCATCGAGTCCAACCCCCCTGCCAGAGCAGGGTCACCCAGGGCAGCCCA
>WUAM01000143.1:14234758-14253591 GCA_024336885.1 Actenoides hombroni | reverse complement strand
ACCCCCCTGCCAGAGCAGGGTCACCCAGGGCAGCCCACACAGGAACAGATCCAGGGGGGGTTGGAAAGTCTCCAGAGCAGGAGACTCCACAACCTCTCTGGGCAGCTTGGGCCAGAGCTCCGTGACCCTCACCATGAAAAAGTTTTCCCTTATGTTTCTGTGGAACCTCTTATGCTCCAGCTTATACCCATTGCCCCTTGTCCTACAATTGATTGATTTTTCCCTCTCCATCCCTCTCCCAGTGTGCACATCCAGCCCCACATCTTGGCCACATGCAGCTGTCAGCTTTGAGCTTTCCTGCTGTGTGACCTCCTTCCCAGTCCCAGTGCTGAGGCCGCCCAGTTTGCGACCTGACCACCAGCAGCTTTTGGCAGGAGGAGTGTGGGACAGGGACGTGGTGTTGTGCTAAGCCAGGGGTACATTGCCTTGCAGGACCCTGTGTGAATGTGCGTCCTTGATGAGGCTGCAAGCACAGTTTACCTGCAGTTTAGAGGCTCCTGCCCCTTCTCAGCTACTGGATCAGCCTGTTGGTTGGTAGGCGGCTCTGTATGGGAACTAAGAACCTAGGACTTCAGAGAGAGGAAGGTGCATTGATTATTTTCTTTTTTAATGTTAACTATGGGGTTTAGTAAAATTTGCCATCCTAGCAATAAAAGTCCCTTTTAGGACTCTAGAGAAATTCCTGAAACTAAAAGACTTCAAGTGCTTTTTCATTAGATGTTTTCTTCTTTTTACCTACCTCTGTTGGGTGTGCTCTGCAGTGACCACAGCACAGAACTAGTGTGGATGCTCAGCCCACTGTTACTGGGCACCTCAGAGCTGCCTCCACTGAACCTGTGATATTCCTTTCGGTGAATGTGTCTTTTCCACATTAATCCTCACACCTTTTACCGTGTGCAGCATAACCTGCTCCTTAGTGCTTATCTTATTAATCTTACATCAATGAATTTGCTTACTCTTTTTAGCCTACTGCTGCTAGTCTTCACAGTAACTGATTCCCACTACAGAAATGATCTTCAAACCCTGTTCAACAAGCCACACCTGGGGTACTGTGTTCAGTTTTGGTCCCTGCTGTACAAAAAGCCATGTGGACAGGCTGGAGAGGGTCCAGAGAAGAGCCACAAAGATGATCCGAGGACTGGGAAGCTGCCTTATGAGGAAAGGCTGGGAGAACTGAGTTTGTTCAACCTGGAGAAAAGAAGGCTGAGGGAAGACCTTATTGCCATGTTCCAGTATTTAAAGGGTGGCTACAAAGAAGATGGAGACTCTGTTTTTACAACGAGTGATGTGGAAAAGAAGGGTAATGGGCATAGGTTACTCCCGGGGAGATTCTGATTGGACACGAGGAAAATTTTTCACAAGGAGAACAATCAGCCGTTGGAACAATCTCCCCAGGGAAGTGGTGGAGTCCCCAGCATTAAGCACTCTTAATATTTGGCTGGACAGGGTGCTGGGCCACCTTGTCTGGAGCAGGCTTTTGCTAAGAAAGGTTGAACCAGATGATCTCTGAGGTGTCTTCCAACCTGGTATTCTATGATTTTTATGATCATATTTAAACACAGTGTCATTTGTTCGTCGTTTACTTCACTCTGCTTGAGAAATTCCTGAAAATTTTTAAAAAACAATTTTTCCTCCTCAAATAGAAAGAAAAATTTATCAAGATTAGATTGCAAGAATCTAGCAGAAGTTGTTCCCCTCCATCCAAGTGAACTTTTGAAATTTTCCTTTTTTTTATATGTAATTTTGTATAAATTACACATATATCAAATCGATCCATGAATTTTTAGTATGCTAATTGCTGTGGTATCAAGAATGTGCGTAGAAAAAAGAGAGGCTAGCCAGGATTGCTGTTATTCAACAAAACTATCTACCCTTAGCCTTTGAAAAGCAACCCAGCTGATTTTTTTCAATGTAAAAGCATATAGATGTAGCAAGTTACATCTGTGCAGTGCCAAATGTAGCTAATAAAAGGCATTTGAATGCATCACAAGGTCTTGCAGCCTGTTCTAATCCGGAGCCTGCAAGCACCATAGGCCACACACCTTCTGAGCACTTACAAATTGACTTCTATTTGGAAAAGTCATCAGAAGGAACCACGACCCATCTGATGACTTTTCCAAACAGAAGCGAGCCTGATGCTTCTATTAACATTTCACAATTTTTGTGAAACCTTTAATATAATATTAGCACGCAATATTCACTAGAATGTGAATGTTTAAATACTTCTGAGGGAGAACTAAAGGTTCAGCCCACCTGTCTACAAATGTCAATAAAATTGTTAATCTGCTGCTTGCTCAGAAAACAAAAATCAGAGCTGATTGCAGTCATTTTCATCCCCACAATTTTCAGTGATGGAAAAAAAATATTACAGGGAAGCAAGGCCTAGAACAATCCAAAGCTGGTCTAGTACATATAATTAGACACTCAAATGTTGAGTACACTCAATTAAACAGTATTCTACGAGGCTCATCTGATTTCCTTGTTCCAATATACACCCACCCACTGATGAAGTTAATGGTTTTTATTTTATTTTACACAGCTATTCCACCTCAGCTAACTTAGAAAGACCAGCTTAAGGCAAGCTTGCTGTGGGTAGCCCCTAGTCTCAGGGGGCTTACAGCCTGATGCACTCAGAGGGTGTGTTTGGTTAGACACATCTATGCAGATATATGGCCAACTCACCTCTCAGGCTCACTAAACTGTGGTGTTTGATCACAGCTCCAACATGCTTAAACTAACGTCAAGATTACCTTTCTTTGTGGAGTCTGCAGAATGAAATTGCCACCTGGGTGTTTGAAAAGCCATGAAGATTACTGACCTTTGGGGAATTATGGAGTGAACACGGGTAAAACAAAGACTTCTTGCCTTGCTGTAGTTCCTCCAGTGGAGAAGTGCGGCTTAGTTCTCAAGGAGTTGGACTTGTATATTATGAAACATTTGATGTTTATGCTATGGTAATGTTTGGGAATAGGTGACCTCATTAAAATATCTCATTTTAATGTTCACTTGTGAAGTAGGAGAGTTCTTGTTGAGACCTATTTTATTTTTCCAGTATCACCTCTCATTGAAGAGGGAGTGGAAAAGGTACAACGACATTTCTTACTGAACATAAAACTGACTTAAGCAAGCTTAGGTTGAAGTCCTAAATCATTAACCAAACTGCACTATATTTCTAACAGTATGTGAGTCTGGTTTGGTCCTCTGGAAATGTTAGAATTGCTATTTGCTACATATTCCTAGTTGTCTTCAAAAACAGCACAGCCAGTTGGAAATGTGATTGCATTAACCATGTGAAATGGGAACGTTTTTACACTCGCAGACAGGAAATTGTTTTTTACTTTCATGCCTAATACCTAAGATACCATATGGAGATGGGCATGGGCTCTTCATAGTGGAACAGTGGGGTTACGAGACCACAGGGACAATATGAAACAAGAGAGGTGCCGACTGGATATAGGGAAACCCTTTTTCCCTATGATGACATTGTCAGTCACTTGTGTGGATCTGGTAACGCATATCCTCTTCAGCTTCACCACATGGAATAAGAATCCATACTCTTGGCCTTATATAGGTTTATACATATAAAATCAGGATAGATGAAAATTGGTGCAGTCCTTTGAAAGGTCTCAGATTTTCCTCAGATACTCTTTGAGAATGCTTCCTATTGTATCTCTTTCCTAATAAGTCAGAATTTTGTTTTTAATCTTGAAGAATATTTTTTCCTGTTAAATATCATTTTTTTTCTTGTGTTTTAAAGGACTTCTAACGGACATTTCCCGTAATTAAAACATGTAATTTTTTTTCAATTTAAATGAAGTCTTTTAATCTGTACTGCACAAATTCATTAAAATGAATTGTGTTACAGCTGAAAAATAATTCTCCAGATGAAAATAAAACACTAGCATAAAAAAAAAACCCTTTACTTCGAATTATTGTCTGAAAAAAATTAGTTTGTGCTGTTGATCACATTTAACACTCACTATTGTCTTTGTTCACTGCAAAACAGATTGCGTGGTGTATTTTCAGTAACACCTTCTTTGTAAGAAAGCATTTCTGCTGGGTGAGATTAGGTGCTCTGAGCAAACATGCAACAAAATGTATTCTGCCTAGGGACTCTGAAGAATGTCTTGCTCTTTCCTTGACCTGTCTCTTCATTTCTGCCTAAACTGAAAGCATCGAGGGCCAGAAGCCATCTATTTGTTCTTGGTGGGGGTTGGGCTGATCTTGATCCATAAGAGAGACTAAGTGTTGCTATAGGCGACAAATAATCCTTAAAAAGAAAAAGGAGCTCCTCCAGCAGATGCATCTGATGCCACAGGAGCAGAAGCCTTTCCTGCCCTTGCAGCAGCCCTGCGTGCTGCAGAGCTATGGCAGCAAATTTCACTGTGTAGGTGGAGTGGAATTGGGTGTACACTCTTTAGTTTCACAAGCGTAGGGCTTGTGTGAGGCCCTGAGCTGACAGTAAAAGCTGATTCTTCTCTTCAACACTGTCAGAGAGGAGTTGTCAAAGGCTGCCATCCTACACACACACACACTAAAAGTGCCCATATTGGGTCTGTCTGGGAAAAGCTTTCTTCAGAGCAGCCCCTACGGAGCTGCATTGTGGATTTGTGGCTACACCAGTGTTGAGAACGCGGTACTATTTCAGCTACTGTTGAGCAGTACTTGCTCAGCATCAAGGCTTTTTCTTTTTCCCAGCTCTGTCCACCCAGGGAGCAGGCTGGGGAGGAGCAGAAAGCTGCTGGGGGGCACAGCCAGCACAGCTGACCCCAACTGGCCAGAGGAATGCTCCATACCATGTATCATGATGCTCAGGAACAAAAACTGGGGTAAAGAAGAAAGAGGGTGGGGATTTGGGACTGTTGCTCAGATATTAGCTGGGCCTCTGTCCACTGGGAAGTCTGGGCCACTTCTTTTTTTTTTTTAACCCTTTCCTTCACTTATTAAGCTGTCTGCATCACAACCCAGGAATTTTCTTGCCTTTTCTCTTCCTATTCACTCCCCTGTCCTGCTAGGAAGGAGGAGTGAGCAAGTTCTTGTGTAGGTGCTTGGCTGCTGAGTGGGGTCAACCCACAACAATGTCTTTTTACATATTTTTTTAATACAGTCAGCAGCCATTGCTAGACTCCAGAATCAGTCTCTTAAGCCAGGTTTTAAGTGAAAAAAGGAGTTACCGTTGAAATGTTGCAGAAAACTGCTAAGACAAATTAAGGAATTTTGAATGTGTGACTTCTGACTTCTCATTAACTACCCAGCTCAGAAAGCAACAATTCCTAACTGTGGCAGGGTTAGGTTATAATTGGATTAATTTTTGAGAAACAGATTCTGAAAGAAAATTACTTAGAGCTAGTTGTCATCACAGATCTAACCACCCACTTCGCAATGACAAGACGGGTTTCTTTGCCTTCTCTAATGTAATGAATAGTATCACATAGGGTTTTCTTTCTTTCTGTAATGCAAAGGAGAACAAAATACTTTGTCCTCTAAAACAAGACGTACTTCACACCTGATGGCCATGGTGCCTGAAGCTAGGATGAGGCCCCAACCAGTATGTGCTGTACGCACAGCAGGATTTTGAGGCAGCAGCCTCATGAGGTGCTCCTTGTGAGATAAACACTTTCCTCTGCTTCTGGTTTTTGCTATAGGACTGACACTCAGGTCTGTAGTGAAAAAGAGATATTGAAAATGGGATATTCTGGGGGCTGATGCATGGGGGCAAGAGTGAAGAAGACCTTCAGGTGCTTCCTTTACCACTGAACTCTTCCGCAAGGGGAAAGGAGCCTTAACTCTGTGTTTACTAAAAATGGTAAGAGAACTTTGCAAAACGAAATCCTTCGTGGGGGTGTCTGCCATGTGATGTCACACAGTTTCTACTGACGTAGCTAGCTATGGAGAGAACTCCTGTACACTGATTAATCTTTCATTTTCTAACATGGTTCTCCAAACACCAATTTTGGCACCTCAAGCAAGTAATAACAGCCATTAGCCTGTCTGGGAGCACATTTGGCTTTGACAGGGCTGTTGGATGCCAAAGTAGAAAGTATGTTTTGTCCCCAGTGATATCTGGGTCTTTGCTTTGCTCTTTGGCAGATGTTAAAAGGGAAAATGTTTAAAATGTTGAATGATTTTTGGATTGCATGCAACATGATGGTTCTTTCTTCTAGAAATTACAAGAAAAGTAGTTTAAAACCAAAACCACCTTGGTGATGATTGAGATAGCTGATTCATATAGCTAGATCAGATGGAAGAGACTATGTGTGAACATTTATGCATTTTGAAAGCCATTAAAAGACCCTCATGCATCGCTCTGTACTATTCTTCTAACAAGGAGAGAGAATTCTAATTCTCTCCCATAAGCACTCTGATATTTTCTTCTCTTAATAGTCTCTTCCTTAATAATAGTAATAGTTTAATTTGAAAAGAAATTAATAAGGTAATGAGTATTTCAATGTAATTTCTCTGAAGAAATGACTGGAATGTTGCATTGACTCAAAATGTGGGACAAATATTTTATCAGTATTTATCCATACATCCAGGTCAACTGCTGTTGTGTTTCATGCAAATTGTTCATTCACACTTTCAGCCTCCCAAGACATCAACTTAATTTGACAAGTATCTAACACAGCTCCTCAGTGTATCAGGGCCTTTCCCTCTGTTCGAGCCAGGGGAGAATTTACTGTGGAATGGAAGGAAGAGAATTAATTTTGGAATTTTCTGTGGAATGGGATTTCCTTTTTTCAGTCACCTACAACACAGTCACTGTCTCACCTGCATTTCTCCCTGGTCACATTCTGAGAGGGTTAGTAATTTATTTAAGTTGCATAGCCAGTTTTGATCATGACTTTCATACTAGGAAGTTATTTTCCACCAAGCTGAGCTTCATTCACCTTTCCTAGTGGCAGGGTGAATATCTGGGGGGGGAGAAAAACCTGCTTCTAAGTGGATTTTGTAGTCACAGATGAAAAAATGAAGACAGCCAGTTGTCACAGTTAATAGAAATGAAAAAGTTGAACTGTTATGAGGCTGCTTTTGAACTTGCAGAGTAGCTTTAGGTGCTTCCATGCAGGCAGCAGTTTTGGAAGAGTTACCTGTGGGCTTTAGTGGGTCTGTTTGCCTGACACCACTTTCACAGCAGGGATTTCACCTGCTACTTGCTCTAGCACCAAAACTAATGCTGCCTCTTCCCCATAATTTTAGATGTTTCAGTAACTCAAGCAATTGTTTTTCAACTTTTACACATTTTTCCTCATAACTTGCCAAGTCAAGACTCTGGATATAACCAGTGCATCACATACAATCACGCACATCATGGTCTTCGGTTTTTCATTACTGTGGTCTCATCTCTTGCAGGAAAGCCTTTTCTCACCAGCACTGTTCCAAGGTGCTGCTGTTTGAATGGCAGGTTATTTAGGTTAACACACCCCACACCCCACACCCCCCCGGCTGTTGCTATACCAACCCTGGCTGGTATAGCCTCATTGCTGAGGAGCTGCCTCGGTACAAAGAGAGGTTTTATAAGCTGAAACACAAGCAGCTGGCTTGGTTCAAATAGAGGTTTTCCAAGACAACCTACAGCTCCTGCAATTTGCATTAACACGTTTGCTGAGCTATGAAGCAACTCTAAAACTTAAGTTTTCATTTTAATGGTAAGATTTCTGTCCTCATGAAAAATCAGCTGGTAGCTATGAAATCTAGCAAACAAAATGCAAGGGTTCTGTAACCAAACTCCCTGCTTTCATTAATTTTCATGACCTGTCAAGACACTGAAATTAAAATTATTATTATATACAATTTGGAGAAAAGTCCTATTTACTCTTGCAAAATTCTCTGCTCTTCCATCACCGAGGATAAAATGTGAGTACAGGAATGAGACAGTATTTCTGAGTCTCAATTAGAGCTGGTTTACTTAAATGCAAGACTTTTTTATTATCTTATTTCTTAATCAAACATTTGGCTTTATTACTGCTATGTTAATAATGGGTGTGCAGTTCCCAATAAGTGGTATTCTTCGATTCAATTCATGTCAAGTGTGCTTCGATTTTGTATGTAGGAGGGGTTTTTTTAGATCGTTCAGAGTAGTAGCTCTAAGCGCCCTTGTCATTACAGACAAACATAACAATTAACATAACAATTAAAGCCTTCCTCTGAGAACACTGGAGGGTTGGAGAGCAAGTCTTTTTTTCTTCATTTGTTACCAAGCAGTGTTATGCAGGTCACATCATACAGAAAGAATATTCAATTTCAGAGGGCAAATACTATAAGGAGCAGAAAAGTAGCCATAAGATAATAGGTTGCTTTGAAAGTGAACCAGAAAGTAGATTATGAGGAAAGGGAAAGGTTAATATTGTGCCAGCCTTCAAAAAGAGCAAGGTGGAGGGTGTAGGTTGGTTAGCTTCACCTCTTCCTCTGGGATCATTTTTGAGCAAACCTGCCTGGAAGTCATTTCCTGGCACGTGCTGGACCAGCAGATGACCAGGAGCAGGCAGTGAGCTTTTACCAAGGCAGCTGACCAACCTTCTTCCCTTCCACAATGGGAGAAGAGTCTGAAGAGAAACATCCGTAATGATTTCCAACACCCAAAATGAATGAACAAGTGATGTCATACGTTTGATAGTAATGGCTGCAAAAGTTCCGTAGATCTCTCTGAAAATGCGTGTCTGAGAAAATGCCACTGGAGGCAGCATTACTGTATCACTTGTCAGAGGTCAGAAAGCTCTTGCTATTCAACCACAAAACTGTAGAAGTGAAAGGATATATATGTCTGTGCAACAGCAAGTTTCCTGTTCTGTCATCAGGAGATAATGAATGCTTTAAAAAGTGTGGGTAAAAACCAGTTTTGCACTTAGCATTATTTTATACGTTGTCTCCGAAGCATTCCTTGTTCCGTATCTAACTCGCTCCTACACCTACAGCAGCATTGTCAGGAACGTCTTCACTTGAATCTACCAAATGTTCACACAAACCAGCTGAACTGTATTTTCATTTCCCAGGGAATTTTTCCTGCCCCAAAGCATGACTCTGTTGAACAGTTTTAGGTTTTTTCTTTTTAAGTCTCCAATATATAAGTGATGACGGCAAGCAATGTTCTGAGCAAAAGGGTCACACGAATCCCCCCCAAAAATCCCCAAAACAAACTATTTGCTACCCAGCCACTGACTGTGGCTGGATGTAAACCCCAAAGCAACAGTGTTTCAGCCTCAGCAAGCCTTGCTGCCACGAAAGCAGGCTTAGATGCTTCACTGTCACGTGCACCAGTAACATGTCCATTCTGCAGGCTGAGACCTTGAATCTAAAATTGAGTCCTCCACTGAAAAGAGTTGTTTTCTTCTAGGAAAGCAAAGGGGGAATAAGGATTGATGAGCAACTGCAAGAAAATATTTGTTTACCATAGATATGCACTAGCATTTCTATTCCTAAAGCTGGGTGAGTTGCACTTCTTATTACAGCCCACCTTTTGGGACTGGCATTTTCTCCAGCTCCCTCCAAAGTGCTTGCAGGTGCTAAGGTCTAGCTGAGAGAGGGGCAGGGAGGAACCTGCTCTTAACCAGCTGCAAATCCTCGGTATAAACTCCACGGCCTTCCCCAGCTTGGTGCAAGCTTAGTTCTGAATACAGCTTGACCTTGGTGGCTCCCTGGCAAGACTTCTGTAAGTACTTCTTGCAGACTTGCAAAATAGTGTGTGCCTTGCAAAGATATCTCTGTGTTCATTTAGTTCCATTTCCTTTTTCTGAGAGAGAACTGTTGGGGAACAGTAGTTTGGTTTAACAGATTGCTTTCTGCCTTGAAGTTTCTTTAAGTGAAAATCATCAGCTCTTTTCTTCAGTTTTTCTAGCTGCATTTATAAATCAGCATTTTTATCAGAGTTTACTGTTAACCCCAGCTGAGTGTGACAGTATTGAAGCTGTTCACCTATCCCTTGGGGATTATTTGTTATGCTACAGTAGGAATTTACTGACAGATGTGAAGAGCAGTTTGTAGTAGCAAAACAACTCATAACTGCTCTGTTGTACTCAGTATACTAACTACTCTGCTATCCCCAAACCAATTAAATCAGGTGGTATGTTGAAAAAAGGGTATGATTTCATTCATTTGGTCTTGTTTAAGACTCAGTGGAGAAATCTAAAGTAATTCTGCTGTTTGTATTTGGCTCTAGATCATGGCTCATAAAAATCTCAGTATTGTTGGAGTATATCTTAGGTGTAAATCTATCACTTTTTAATAAGACAAGAAACAATTTTTCTAGTATTTCCCTTTTACAAACTAAATCCATCATTTGCCTGTCAAAGTGTTCTGCTATCGGACCTAAAAAAGTCTTTGTGATCTAACCTCTGGAGCAGGTTTTCTTTTTCAGTGTCAAATCTCTGTTTGTACCAAAGGTTGTTAACAAAGACTGAGCTTTCCAAATCATATTGTCTCCAGTCACCAGAAGGCATAATAATTTTAAGATGAAAGTTCTGGCAGGCTCTCTCATCCATCTAAAATACAGTGTCCTGAGACCCATTCCTATAGATTTAGGTAACATTTCCATTTTTATTGTGAGCAGTGTGTTTCTTTTATATCTGCCCTATTACTGGCTCGATTTGCCTTTGAAACACAAATACATTGGTGGTTTGTTGGCTCTGCTGTATTTTTAAGTACCGGCTGTCTTTATTTTCATCCCTCTAAAGATGCTCATAAAAAAGTGTACTTTTACTCCTCTATTATTACCCTGGATTTATAGCAGGAACAGCAATAGCTTCAGGCAAGAATAATTCAGATGAATGCTTTTCCCAACTTCAGAGCTTTGGCATGTGAATAGATAAAGTACCTGGTTTAATCTAGTTTTCAAAGCCCTTAATGATGAGACTGTCAGTGATGTGAAATTTTTCTTTCCTTACATACACAATGGAATGTTTTGGGATTTTTAGAACTGACTACAGATAAAGAATTCAAAATTAGATTTATTTTATTTTTTTTTTTACCACTGTATACTTTACATTTGTCTGGCTATGAGCTGGATGCAGGGAAAGAGAAATTGGAAATGACTGGACAGTACCTTATCAGGAACTGATGTAGACCATCAACATCTACTATTTCAGATACTGGGTCGTTTCAGAGATGGACATCTAGTTTTAACAGAACCATGAGCCAAAGCACAGGCTCACTTTATTCAGAAGCTGTGACTTTCAGAAATACCTATAATCAAAAATCTCTGGTCTTATGGTAATGAGGAATAAAAATAGTGTTTCTTTACTATCCATAGAGATTTTTTTTTGTTTGTTTTCAAGCTCTTCTCTCAAGTCTAATATGAAATGAAAGTGGAGTATGGGTCCTGCCCTTCCAGTGCAGCATTCCCACTCTCATTCTGTTGTGCAAGTCTGGCTTTCAGTTGTGTCAAAACACCAGAAATTCCATCAATCTTTGAATTAAACACCACCTAACTTCCTGAGAAAAGAAAGAAAATTGGGGCACTGACATTGCAAATACTAAAACTAGAAGACAACTAAGCCAAGCTGACAAGTTCAATAATCTTCCCTTGTACATGCAAAACATGTAACTCCAAAAATAATGCAAGTGGTGTATCAGTGATCGTAGCCTGGAACCATAACTGAATTTGCATTTCCAGTTGTGTTCCCCTTCAAAATCCTGTCTGCAATTTCTATCTTCCATTGTCATCTAGTGTCCAAAAAACTTTTTGCAAGTGACTGGAAGAATTAATTTATTTTTATTTTTTTTCCCCCAAGCTCAGTTAAAAAAATTTAGTTGGAAAGTAGTTGCTGAAGTTTAGATATTCTGTTTAGATATTTTCTTGCATTTATTTGGATATTTTATTCTGTCCATACAGTTACTTAGCCTTGAAAAAGCCTATGTAGCTTAACATGCATGGCCAGTAAGGAAATATAAAATGAAGGGGAAATGCAGAGATTTAAAAAAACAATACAGTTACAGAAGATGGTGGAAGGAACAGGGATTGCAGGTCCCAGGTGTGTCAGGGCTTTAAGGAAATTATGGGCTAGAGGAAAGCACAGCTGAAATATCTCAGCACAACTGAACAGAGAGAAATAAGTAAATATACCTAGTGAAGAAAAAAGTTAGGACGTACGGCTAAAAAATAAAAAACCCAAATAAACAAGAACATTTAAAACTCTAAATTGCCAAAACAAGAACATACATTAAATAAATTCCATGCTTTTCCCATGAATTGTCCCTCGTTGCTACATCAAGTGAGAAGAAAGCAAAGATGATAGGTTTGAGTCATGCTTTCTAGGGCACATGTACCATATAGTTCAGTGAGCACACGGTTTCCGCTTGCATAGGGAACAACAGAGCCTTATTCACAGTTATTATGTTTAAGCCTTGCTCTTCTTAAACACCCATGTTTATAATTTTAGATTGCACTGAGAATATTTATCTCCTTCTCAAGGAAATATCTGTCAGCTTTCAAAGTGAAAGATCATAGGAAATTGTTGTTTCTATTTCTCTGTACTTGCCACGTGATCAAATTCAGTTTTATTTCACAACATTCAAATACTGCACAAGATATTCTGAGAAAAATGGGAACTCTGCTCACGTATCAAAAAGGGAATAGACTTAAAAATGAACGTCAATAATCTGAGATGTTTGCAATGTATTTAGCCCTGATGAAATAAGCCTCAAGGAACCATGGCACCAGACTCTTAAAATGACAACCTTAATGCAAGGCATTAGTAGCTGTTCTTGACTGCTGCCAAATGTACATTATCTGTTATTCCAAAGGTAAAAGGCAGCACAGTGAAGCTAAATGACCCAAAATGACATAAGAGCTATTTATTAACATAGGCCATATCAACTAAAAAAGAAAAAGATGCCTTTGAAAATAAAAAAAACTAAACAAAACAAAACCTAATACTTTTTATGTAGGTGAATGCAAATACAGAAACAACCTTAATTCCATCTGCTTATGACCTATGAAAGATATGAAGGCTTCAAAAGTAACTTTCAATCATTATATATCAGATCCATGCCACCTTAGTTTGCAAAAATAAAAAAAAGTCAGAATAGGACAACTACTTGAATAATAATAATTAAAGAAAAGGTAATTATTGCACTTATCTAAAGGTTTAAAAAGGACAGAACCATATTCACCTGCTCATCCTTGCAACATGGCAGCAATAATTTTACAAGTTCAGCTGAAGGAATCTTGGTGTCCATACAATTTGTGAGTAAAAAAATAATAAAGCCCTCATGAGAACTTAATTTTAAGATATTTACCTGGCAGTTAGTGAACGAGTAAAATAAACTTGCTGTTCTTGATTAAGGTAGATACTGAACTTAAGCACATAAGGGGAATAAAGTTTTCAACCTTTTTCACAGAACCTTTCTTATCTTTGAAGTTTCCTTCCTGTATTTATTACATATATAAATAGCTATATTTACCAGTTTTCAATGAGCAGAAGAAAGAACACAGTGTCAGCCTCTTTCTGTTGGCAGCTTTCTGTAGTGAGTGGTGATGTTTTGATTACAGAATTCTAGTGAGTGTTAGAGTAAGATGACTAGAAGGTGAATTTGAAGTCCCGGTATCTCTTCAGAGAGCTCCATATAGCAAATGTGAGGACATCTGGAAACCAATGCAATACATGCATTATTTATTAACCTCTCTGTTGCTTTACCTAGTCTAAGGAAATTTCAGTAGCTCGGGGCTCTGAAAGTATTTTAATTCAGTTTCTGTGAAGATACCAATTTGTTCCATGAATTTGAACTATAATTTCCTTGCATTAAAGTGTGCTGAAAGAAAATCTAATCCAGAGTTACTACTTTGGGACTCAGTAGAAAATACAATAGGAGAGATGACTCTTCCAATTTTCTAAAAAAGAACCAAAACAACAAACAAAAAAACCCTAGAAGTTTTCAATTGGTGAATAACCTTGGAACCCAATAAGCAACTTTGACAACTCCAATCCTTACTGAAAGGAAGTATATCTATCTAGGACTTGAACATTTGATATCGTGCTACATTGGACCTTTACATTTCTACTTGCTTTTCGTTAGAGCTTTAGAAATATTCAAGGATATGCCTTTTAGAATGTTGTAAAAGACTTTCAGACAAAGTAAAAGAAACAGAAGATAAGCTTTCTTTCTGAAAATGCTCCTAACCTCACCAAAGATTCTACATAATATATTCTGCATCAGAATTCAGCAGAAATTCCTAATATTGGCCTTTAATGAAAAAAAATCAAAAGGCAAATTCGTCCTTGCTAAATGAGAGATTGGGTAAGTAATTAAGAACCAGTTAGAGAGTAAGAAATACATCACATGGGACTGACAAGCAAGTTGCTAGACCAGGGTGTTGTTTTTAATGTATAGATTCTCTCGTCTGCTCTGGGATAGCTGTCCTACTCCTAAAAAAAAAATAAATTCAGAAAACCCAAACGAAAAAAACCCAATATTAAAAAAAAAAACCAAACAAAAAAACCAAAACACAAGCCAATAACAAAAAAATAAACACAAAACAAAAAAAACCCCAAAAAACAATGAAGGCTGAAAACTTATGAAGGCATAGACTGAGAGTGGATTTTGATCCCAGATGTGTACTCCATACTCTGTAGGATGAAAGAAGGAGAAAAAGTAATTCCTGCCATTAAACTCCAAGCTCCAACACTTGCTTGCAGATGAAAAATGTAAAGACTAGCAATGACCTCTGGTGTTGTGCTTTAAGCACTGCAATGTAGTGATCCTAGCAAGAAACCACAGCACCCAAGAACCAACCAGGTAATTCTAGACTGTATCATTCAGCTACGTGGTGTAACACAGAAGCAGCTCTTTTAAAGGAGGAAAAAAATGCTCTGTCTATTAACTACAGCTAACAGCAGCAGAAATACTCAGTCACTCTCCTTCAAAGCTTGTAAAAACTAGTGGAATACTGTTTGCTAATGTCTGTTTCTGATGATACAGGGGGGACTTTGTACTCTTCTTTGCGCCTGGTTTAAGAGGAAGGATCTAATTAATGTCTATAAATACATAAGGGCTGGGTGTCAAGAAGGCAGGACAACCTCTTTTCACTTGTGCCTTGTGATAGGACGAGGGGCAATGGATTCAAGCTCGAGCACAGGAAGTTCCACCTCAGTATGAGGAAGAACTTCTTTACTGTAAGAATTGTAGAGCATTGGAATAGACTCCCCAGGGAGCTTGTGGAGTCTGCTTCTCTGGAGACATTCAAAACCCACCTGGATGTGTTCCTGTGGGACCTGATCTAGGGGATCCTGCTCTGGCAGGGGGGTTGGATTTGATGATCTTTCCAGTTTGGGGTATTCTTAACTTCACAACAACCTACCCCAATTGCCACCACTAAACAATTCCCTCTCTCCACAGACCTGAACAATCTATATGTGCTTTTAAAATGCATAGGGAACATAAACAATGCAAGCAATCCAGCAGTCATCTAGTGTTCCTGTATTGGACAGCTCAAGTGCAGAGTAAATTCCAAAGCTGCAAACTCCTGAAAGAGGATTCTACCAGCACCCACGCCTCATCTCATCAATGAACATTAAAAAGCTTCTAAGAATGAGTAATGAAAGCAAGTGCACTTCAGAACAGTCAGATTTCTCATTTTATTTTTTTTTTAATGATTTAAAACCCAGTTTAAATTGGTCTACTCCTACAGTTACCTTTTAAAATAATGTAACTAGGTATTTAGGAATGTTTGAGAAGCGTAGTCTCTTCTGGAGATGCCAAGATTCATCACTTCACTTTACGTAGTTCATCATTTCAGTTTATTTCATTAATTGAGGTCAATGACTAATTCTTTGAATTGAGACTCTGGGAGCTGGAAGAAAATGATGGGGTTGTTTCTTCTCCATTCAGGAAGAAATATGAAATAAAAAAGGGCTGACTGCTGTAAGTGACTAGAACAAAGGACAAAAAGTTGTTTGGTATGTTAATAGACAAGATTTTCATTTGACAGTTCATCTCCCTGTAAGCACAATGTGAGTTTTATATATTTGCTTTAAGGCTCCCAGTAGTTTATCTAAATAGAATTAATAAATTAGTAGTTTCTGTATCTTGACTTTCCAGTCTGTGCTGACAGACAACTTGGGGAAGAGAGGGGAATTTATACACTTATTTAAAGAGGCAATTAGCTCTTATTAACAAAAGGGGGGAAAAAAGCCTAATGTCTAAATCACCTACTTAGATTAAGTACAATCATACTTTTCCAGCCTTTAAAAAAAAAAATAGGCTGCACATTAAAATCTAAATATAGAGGGAACAGGCATAGTCTAGAAGCATCTGAGCCTGTCTCACTGGAGTGCCTAAGGAGATGCATTTCCAAACCAGCTGCTGGGATGTTGGCTGGCTTGGGACCTGGGGTTTCAGCTGGAGACTGGACCAGTCCTGCCACTCACACCTGGCTTCCCACGCTGTTCCAGGGGTTGTTGTGAGAGGCAAAGTTCACTGTGGGGCTAAGGCAGGAGCTGAAGCCTCCACAGGTATCCCTGCACCCCTTGGTTTTGGTAAATTCAGTCTTTATGGGCACCGAACGAGGAGAGTGACTGATGCAAATCACAGATCACAGTATCTTATTGGTGAACTGAGAGACACTTAGGTGCTTAGAATGTTATTTTGTAACTGGGGACGGTGTATCCTGTGCCATAGCTGTAAGAAGAAAAATAAATCAGGTTTCTAGCAATGCAGGCCAAATTAATTCCTGGTATAACTTCAAGTGAAATATCTGGTTCTGTAATTAATTTTACTGTAGCAGGAATTAGACTTAACATTTAAAACTATGAATGTATCTGTGAACATGACTTAAGTGCTTTAATATCAAAAAAACCCAAAGCTGCTACACAGTAAAAAATGGAAACTATTCCCAGCAATATTTAATATTCAGTAATGCTAATATACCTTTCTAGACAGCCATACCTTTCTAGACAGCCATACCTTTCTAGACAGGTAACATTACTGTTGTTCCATGTAGTCTTCAGTGCATTTCCTTGTTTGACCTAGTTGTGTCTAGTAGTGTCTGTGTGTTGTGGAGAGGTGGTGGTGTGGGAAGGTTCAGTTGCTGCAATAAACCAAATCTCTTAAATCAAAATGCGCAGCAGGGGATTTTTATAGGATTCTTTAGGCTCTCTGATTTCCCTGAGAGCTTCTGTCCTTGACCACTTCTGGGGATATGTCCATTCTATTTTATCTGAGGTTTAAATGTTCTTTGTCTGTTTCTACACAGGGCCAAAACCTGATCTCATGACCTAGATGTTAAATTGAAGCAAACTATTCCCTTCATGCAAGGAGCTCTGGCAATACACTTATGAATTCAAAACCTGTGTAGTCAGAATTACTGAAACATGTTGGGAAGCCACACGATGCTAAAATCACTGCTTAGGAATGATCCATAAAGGGGTCAGAGGGAGTGGCGTGCTTTCAAAAATAGCATCAGCTGCCCTTGAGTCATTGACCATTCAAAAGCAAATTACTGAGAGCTTATGGACCAGTCAGTACCCTGGAAAAGAGGCAAGAGATGAGCCAGTATTTGGTATTTGCTATGGTCTGCCAGGCTACATTAAAGAACACCCAAAGTTCTTGAAGTGTCTCTCCCTATCACGGAGGAGCACTTGTGTAGTTGGAGACTGGTGTTTACTTCATATATTCCAGTTCAGAACAGTAATAATATGCTATGTGCCTTAAAAAATTACTATTTTTTAACATGATTAAATTGTTTAGTTCAATTCCATTACGTTGAAAATGAATGCTTGTTCAAGGCTGCTTTACAAGATGCCCCAAAGACACAACAGAGAAGGAAGGAACCTGGGTTAAAAACATCTGCCTGGCTTAGCAGGGAAGTGAATGCAGCTGTTTCCAATATTAAAATACTAAACTGAAGGGAAGTTGATGAAGATAGCAACTGTAAGGGAAGCAGAAGTAGGCAGGGAGAATTTATGGCAAGTAGAGCTAAAGAAAATAGGAAGATGTGGTTTTTCAAGTACATTTGGAACTAAATAAATGCTGACAGTATTGGCCCGCTGCTGGCAAGGCAGATTACAATCGTGCAGAAAGATTGATGTATTACTTCTCTGCTTGATACTGAAATAATTTTTCTGACCTGGTGTTACCAGTTTGAGGGGTGCTCGATGCATTGGAGTATTATAGATGAACTATGGAAAGAAACTCTTCTAGAGCAGAACTTAAGAGACTTAGTTTATTTGGTGCTGTTGAGAAAACGAAGAGGTTTTAAGGTACCACATGTGAACAGACATCTCCAAAGAGAAACACATAAATTAAACAGCTGACAGTGAAAGTGAGGAATTGAGGTAATAATATGATGCTAGTTAGCCACTGTAATCCCTGAAAGTTTAGACAAACTCCTGTTTTTCTGAAAACACACTGTAAATCCAATGGGACTTTTCACCCTTACCCCATTTATTCTCAGAAGAGAGAGAAGTACTCAGAGTAACTCCCATCTCCTATTTTTCTTTTGGAATTAAATGAACTCAATTTGTTTTGTTTGGTTTTTTTTCTAAATCATGTCTCAAAAAGCATTCTTGATTTGAAGAAATCTACCACACCCATAGTTTGTTGTAACTCACCAACCATGCTTCCATTTTTTCATGTCATTTTGTTTTACAATTGCAATTTTCAGTTGTAAATCACATTTATCCTGTTTAATATATGAAATTTGTTGAGAATTGTATATTTAAATAAAAAGCAGCAGTCCTTGCATAAGCTAAAAGGGGTCACGAATGCAGCAGCTAAGGCAGAACAGACTACTTTATTCAGTCGTAAGGTAGAATCACAACAGGGTACGGGTTGGAAGGGACCTCTGGAGATCATCGAGTTCAACCCCCCTGCCAGAGCAGGGTCACCCAGGGCAGCCCACACAG
>WUAM01000143.1:14165657-14227163 GCA_024336885.1 Actenoides hombroni | reverse complement strand
TTCTCCAGCCTGAACAACCCCAACTCTCTCAGCCTGTCCTCACAGCAGAGGTGCTCCAGCCCTCTGAGCATCCTGGTGGCCCTTCTCTGGACACGTTCCAGCACGTCCATAGCCTTCCTGTAATAGGGGCTCCAGAACTGGACTCCAGGTGAGGTCTCAGGAGAGTGGAGTAGAGGGGAAGAATCCCCTCCCTTGACCTGCTGGCCACACTGTCACCTGACCTGTGAAAAAACCACAGTTCTGTGGCTGGGTTTCACACGTTCTTTATTGATCTCTCAGACAGATGTTGTCCAGAGATGCAAGACTGGGGAGAGCTCTCAAAATTCATTTTTTTCCAGTGATGTGAAAACAGGCAGCTGGAGAGGGGGGGCTGCATGTAGTTCCTGCAGCCTGTGTTTATTGGGCACCAGTGAATCTGCTCGAGAGTTGGGTGTTAAAGGCACGTATCTCAGAAACCTGCCTTCACACCATTCCTCTCAGAAACCTGCCTTCACACCATTCCTCTCTTCCTGGGAGTACTCACAGAAATTTGTGCAGCCTTCAGAATGGCTGAATCCTACTTCTTGTTGTTGTTGTTTTGGGTTTTTTTCCTTTAGAGGGTAACCTAACACAAGTTTGTTTTGCCTGTGTAAGTGTACTTCTGTTCCCCCCTGGATTGTTTGGTGAAATGCTGGGGAGAAGAAACACTTGGGTTTTGTCACCTTAATGGTTGGAAAGGAATTAGAAGCATAGAGATTATAATGTTGTGGTCCTGCTTTGTGATAGAAGGGTTTCAGTAGCTTCTTGTTATTCCTGTTAACATGCATTACTTGGGTCTAAAGCAAGATTTCATGAATTTATTTTGCTCGAGTACAACTACTCGACTGCTGATAGCTAAACTGGAAGAAGGACACTTGAGTGCCTGGCTTTCCAGTGCTGATACTTAAACACATTGCTTTTCTTCCCTTTTTAGTGCACCTTTGCTTCTGACAAGGTGACTTGTGTGTGTTTTGCATGGGAGTGAAGAGAGAGTGGGCAGGAGGGAGGATGGTAACAGCTCAAATAGCAGCCCAACCAAGTGCTCTCTGCTCCATGCACGTCAAATACACGTCATAGTTGTGTAATTTTTTCCTTCGTTGTGGCTTTCAAATTTGGGCTGAAGTGGTTTTGATTTACTGTTAGTTGCAAGAGTTGTGTAAAATGATTTACGTGTGTTCTAATGGTTTGCAGGCTTCAGCAAACCTATTTTTAGTAACGGATTATCACCCTTTATAGTGCCTGATCATCTTCTCAGAAAGCTTGCTAGGGCATTAACATGATAGAAATAATGTTTGGTTGTGGTTTGGAGTTTGATTGGACGCTTGCCCAGCTGCTCACCGTCCCTTTCCTTGCCAAAGGCTCCTTCTCCTTTGGCACTGCTACTTACCTGGCAACAGTTAAAACGAACTAGGGTAGCCTGAAAAAAAAAAAAAAAGACCAGTTTTGCTGATCTGGCTCGTTTTGATTCTTGTAGTTTCAATTGTAGTTTAAACAGCAGTTCTGGGAGAGAAAGCCCCTGGCAAGGATGCCGGGGACAAGCAGCTAGGAATGGTGACATCTTCAGTTTATTTAGAAAGCTAATCTAGCAAATGTTTGGAGTAGATGAATAGCTTAGCAAACAAGGTTGCCTTGTTTCGGGTGAGGAAGGTGATGCTGAGTCTTGAAGGAATCTGTTGCATACGTAAGCTCATTCAGTGCCTTTTTACACTGGATTTTCTTGCAGGAATTGTGTTTTGTCGTGACTTTCTCTGTTGCTCGCAGCACTGTCATATCAGCATTTTGCACTAAAAAGTATTTTCAGTTCGTGGAAATACAAGCAGTTCTTTTTCATAAACTAAATTTGCCTCCTTGTAAGATTCTGAAGAACATCAGTAATGGTTATTTTGAATCAAACTTGCGGGCTAAAGCACTCAGGTATGTGAGTTTGGAGCAGACTTGTAACTGGATTGCATGACTCATTGAGAAATAAAACTGCTACCACATGATTATTGTTTCTGGCATTGATGTACACCAGATTCTGGGTTAGATGCAAAGATGACCATCAAATCCTGACAATCTCATAATACCTATAATTGCCTTCTGTGTCTTTTCTTTGCAGATCTTCTCTGGTTTTGAACAGCCATGCCACTCTGTTGCCAAAACCCAAGTAAAACGAATGTGTGCGTTTATTCTCTTGAATTTGAAGAAGGTGGTAGCTTTGTATAGTGCCTGAAGGTAATTCTTTGACTTGCTTGGAATTGAAAAGTTTGAAGCTGCTGATGCACATGTGGCAGATGGTGGTGTAAATATTTTTGATCTTTCTTTCAGTGTTTTCAATAGTTAGCTTTAGTATTAAGATAGAGAGGGGTAAATGATTAAAACTTCACTTAACGTGCATGAGGTTTCTGGACAGATTCTCTCTTAACTTTTCGAGCTGAAGTGATCTTTATGTTTACATGTAAACTAGGTACTATACAAGCCTTTTACTCCGCTTAGTTGACAAAAGAGATGTGGTTTTGTGTGGGTGCTTCATGGTGCTTGCACTGTATTATTTAACATTTGTTTCTAATTCTATTTGGACCACAGTCATAAACAAATATAGTCTGTGAAGTCTCTACGCATGAGACTGATTAATTCTGAAACCAAGGCCAAAGAATCCAGCGATAAATTATTGCTAGCTTGTTCTTGGTGTTCAGCAGGTTTTTGTCTATCTAGTAACTGTGTTTATAGAGTGTATTCTTCTTTTTCCAGTATAAATTGGAACTGCTGCCACTGAGTAGAGTTCAAACGTGAAGACACCAAAACTCAATTCAGATGAGAAAGACCTAGTTAAATGATTTTATTTGTTACGGTTCTGTTTCTGAAGCCTTGTGAAAATGCATGTTTTGACTAGTTTATGTGCCATAATTAATGCTTGGAAAGTGTGTGGAAAGACAGTGTCTTGAAAGAAAGTTCCTTGACTTTTTGGAGTTATTCTTCTTCCAGTAAAACCTCCTTCCCTCTCCATTTTAATGGTGGTTTTGTTGATTTTTTTTTAATATCATTTGTCATTTTTTCTCTGTGTAAACAAAGATAAATGCAAGTTCAGATTAATTTTTAAATAGTAGTTGGCTGTGTAGACCTTGTGTGTGTGTCCTGTCTATATTTCCTGTCAAGTAATTTAATCCAGAAAGATATTTCCATAATGATAGAAGAATATTGCTTAGTAGCTAAAAGTTTTACACCTTAACTTTTCATAGCTCCTTCCCCATCAAAAAAATGTTCAGGTCATCAGTGACTGCAGTGCCAGTTGTACTTCTGCAGCAGCTTTCTTAGTGTGGAGGAGATTCTTCATAAACTTCTGAGCTCCACAAAATCTTCATCAACTTCTCTTTCCAAGGAGAAGAGGAAAAAAGCTCAGGGAGTATGGAGTATTTCAAGGATAAAATCTCAGATTAAATCTCAGTGTTTTACAAAGCAGTTAATTGGTTTTTATCTGTTAGGTACACTGGGAAACTGTGCTCATCCCAGTGCTCATGGGGCACAGGGTTGAAAATGCATCCAGTGTGTTGAGCTGCACTTTCTTTCTTGATTACTGCATATTAGTGACAAAGTAGCTACAGATTTAGCTAGTGCTGAAAACAGAGGAGAATATTTTTGAAAGCTATTACTAAACTGTGGAGAAATGCAAAAGGAAAATCACATAATCTTCACCATGTTTAATTATTTCTTTTATTTTTTTCCTAATGCTTTTGTATATCTGAGTGGAAAAAAAAAACATGGCCAGGGATAGTAGTGAGCAGATAGCCTTTGTAGCTGTAAGTTGAGGGGTGAATGCTTACAGCATAGATCATGCTGCTCTTTGTAAAATCTAGGAAAGATATCTGGAAATAACTGTACCTGGAGCTTTAAAAATGCATTTCATAATTGAGAAATTGATCTGAGATGGTGGCCTCTGCAAGTAAAAGTCATCTTTTGGGGGTTTTTTTGTGGTTTTTTTTTTCTCTTTTTTTTTTTAATTCTCTTCAGTGTATATTTCCATGTATTCTCCTAACCATCCTCATATTTGGAGGCTTACCCATGTTTCTGGTCAGAGGAGCATCTGTATGTTTAGTAACAGATAAAGAACTGTGGAATATGAGCACTGCTATATATATTTTTTTTCAGAAGCATGTATGTATCTCTTCAGTCTCTCATGTGAAACTAACACCTGATTATTTATTCTCTTCAGTTTCTAAATGATTTTAGCAGTGGAAGTTACAAACTTCAGAGACCTACAGAACTCATCATGAAGCTATATGTATTTCTGGTCAACACTGGAACTACTCTTACCTTTGATACGGAACTTGCTGTACAAAAGTAAGGAAGGAAATTAATTGCATGTTGTTTGGTTTTCAAATGAAAAATAAATATATATACACTTCTTGTATACTGAGTTTTAGTATGTCCCTGTAGTGATGTTCTGGGTTTTCATGTATTTGAGTGGATTTTTGAGGTTGGGGTGGGTTGGTTGGTTTTTGATTAGTGTTTTCAATGCCTTGCAGGTGATTGTGTGTGCTTGAGGTCCCATGAGAGAGTGGAAAGGTTATTTACTTTCTGGGGCAGTGACAGGGAGTGACCTGCTCTTAGCTGAGTCTGGTGTTTATGTTGGGTGCATTTTAGACAAACCCTCGGAATGACTTTGGATCTTCTGTGACCTTTTCTTGGATAGCATTTTTATTATTTAGGTTTCCTCTTTAAAAGGTTTATTTTTTTTACTGACTGGCATCATAGAAGAAATTCTGCAGATTGCTCTTTCTCCTGTTGGTATGGAGTGATCCTGCAGAAAATGCTCTCTAATAGTTTTACGTTGGATGCTAAAAATCTGGCATTTTGTCTCGGGTCCATGAGGAGCAAAAGTCAGTTCTGTCCTATGTTGTAAAGCTCCAAAATGTTTTACATCATTTTACGTATAAACCACAAACATCTGAATGTCTGACTGCTTGAAACGTGTTAGTAATTCACTGTTACAGAGTCACAGTTAAGTCCCAAAACTTTGCTATTTGTTATTTTTTCTCTTCACATTAAAATCACCTAGCAAATGTAAGCATCTTTCTAGAGAGGTCCAGATATACTGGATGTGTTGTATCCTTTTTCCCCATTCTCATGTGAGACTGATCTAGTAAGTAAATCATGTGTAATGTCATGCTAGGCAATACACCTTGAAGCTGGCAAGAGTCAGGTTTACCTGCTGTCTTTGTATTCTGTCAGTGATTAATGACTTGCAAATAATTGTGCTTGAAAGACTTCTACCAAGGATTTTGTGCTCAAATCCATTGTTTCCTTTCTCCTGAATTCCTGTTTGTAATTTTCGTGACTCAAGTGAATTTGGATCGTGAAGATTTTTTGGGGGTGGAAGGGCCTGAAGGCTGTCTACCCTGACTGGTTTTGTATGCTCTTCTGCAAAGCCCACTGACACCCAGGGTGTTATTGAGCATGAAATAGTGTTTAATCTCAGCCATTCTGGATCTGCTGGGTCATTTGCAGATGTGTCATCACCCCATATGCTCCCTGGGACGTTGAGACGTTCTGGTCCGAATTCATGGTGAGCAAGGTGCAGCATCTGAACTGCCAGACCAGACACCCGAGTCTGCTATGGGCCAGTGTTTTGCTCAGCTAGATAGTTCTTTGAGAAAGAAGCTTTCCAAAGCCTGAACCACACAAAATCCAAGACTCTTCACTTGAAGAGTTTTACCTTCTTATTCTGTCCATTTGCATGTGTAGACTTGCTCTTTCTAGCAAGACTTTCTTTGCCTGTGTCCTTGTACATGGCCAGGCTGAGCTGTCTTCTCAGAGACCATGGAGACAGTAAGTGAACAGTTATGGTAACACAGCTTGTGCTCATGAGGTGTTTGTAGTGAATTCATGATGTCCTATTGAATCATGAGTACTTTAGATAGCTGATCTTTATTTTTCAAGTACCTTATGTCATGTTGTTATGCTTCCTGCCAGTTATATCAAAACTATTGATGCTTATATTGATTATTTACTTGATACTCTGTATTTACTTGATACTCTGAAGATTTTTAATAGCCTCATTTGGGTACTGCTACGGTGTGTTACAGTTGGAGTCAATTACTCCATTGTAGTGGTAAATTCTTGTTTAGTTTGCTCTTTGCCTGTGTTCTTCAGGACAAAGCCTAGAACTGTCTAAAATAAGCAGTACCATAAAGATATCATCAGCCAAAATGAAAGGAATAAGGATGAATGAAAACAGGGATGGTTTATTGATCTATGGTTTCTGTATTAAAAGTATCTGTAATGTTTGTATGAATTTTTCACGTATATATGGATTGTTTAATTTCCTGTTATTGTTAACTGCTTTATTGCACTTCGTGTACAGTAAATTAGTTGGAATTGATTAGGTGAAATTGCATTTATGTTATGCATAATAAAGTGTTAATACTCTTGCTATCTTCTAGGATCTTCCAGCAAACTGTTTGTTCATAAAGTATATATTCAAAGAACATAATGTGACTTTTACATTTATTATCCTAAATGCCTCAGGTGCCTTAATGCAGCATTTCAACATGCTATCAGATCTTGCAAAAAGATTGCTGATGACTTAACAGTAATGCAGAAGCTGTCTTCTTTTAGCTGATAGCTTATTAGCTGGATATCCAGAATGCAACACATTACAGCACTTTAAAAACTTAGAAATATGTCCTTATGCAGAATAAAAAGTAATAGTGATTTTAAAAAAGTTCTGCTTTGACACAGGCAAGAGGAGTATGTAAAATTTGAGACAGAAATATGCTGATGGTGTGGTCTTCTCTTCCCGTTGCTTTCCAGTGTGGCTGATCTGAAACATGCAATTCAAACCAAGTATAAGATTGCCATTCAGCACCAAGTGCTGGTTGTCAATGGAGGAGAGTGTATGGCACCGGACAGAAGGGTGTGTAGTTACAGTGCTGGAACAGTAAGTGCATATCACGTTCTTCATCTGAACTCTCATTTATTAGTGAAGAAAAAGATGTTTTATTAAGGGATTTTAAAGTATTTTTCTGTATTGTAGTGCCTGCTGGATTTCTTTGGTTTGAGAAACAGATGCTTTTGTATTCAGCTTACATATGTAGATTTGAAGTGTTTTTAAGACGTGATTGAACAGTACGTTGCCACTCAGTGTTGGTTTTGGTTTCTTTTTTTTGAGTGTAGGATACCAATCCAATTTTTTTATTCAACAAAGAGATGATCTTGTGTGAACGTCCACCAGCTATCCCCAAAACCACATTTTCAGCAGAGAATGAGATGGAGTTGAAAGTAGAAGAATCTCTTATGATGCCTGCAGTGTTTCATACGGTGGCATCACGGACACAACTTGCTGTGGTAAGTAAATTTTTACTGTACTTGCACACCAAAGGAAAATAACCTTTTTGTACGTGAGAGGGGAAGCTCTGACAAGCTCTATTAGTTTGTTCAAAAGACAGTAAGAATGACATTGGTAATGTATTCTTCAGAGCCATTGTCTTACAGTTTCAAGGTAGGTATTGAAACGTGCTTGCTGCTTCAGCGTGTTCAAAGCTTCCTTCAAAAGCATCTTGTAATTCAGCTTTGTGGATGTGGATGTTCACAGCATTTGCAAAATAAAAGTCATCAGTTTGCTTTGGACCCATGCTTCCCA
The DNA here is from genome assembly GCA_024336885.1 of Actenoides hombroni. Lineage (NCBI taxonomy): Eukaryota > Metazoa > Chordata > Aves > Coraciiformes > Alcedinidae > Actenoides > Actenoides hombroni. The sequence continues at coordinate 14,219,527 of WUAM01000143.1, read as the reverse complement.
TGCCTTAATGTGCTGCCTTATTTCCAGTGTCTTCAGTCTGGCTAAAACTGAAAACAGAAAAGTTACTTTGGAAATGTTAATGTGCAATTAGCAGTATAACTTCTAAAAGCGCCTTGCCAACCTTCTGTTTTACCTTCTATGTCTGAACAATGGGTGAGGAGTTGATAAAACTCATCTTCCTTTTCCTAAAATTCAGATCTTTTGTTATTGACTGCTGGTTTTTACTTGCATAGAAAGCAAACGTGGCAGGATTCCAAGTTGATAACTTCTGTATTACTTTGATAGGGGGAAGTAGATCCCTGCAACGTGGTCAGTAGGATACCAAGTGTGTGTGCAGTAGGAATGGCTGTGTGTTCAGGAGAGTGACACAGTGCCTTCACTAGCTGGACTGACTGCTTTTCATCATGTCAGGAAATGCTACCCTCATTTTCTTTTTCAAATTTTACACAGAAATGCATTACATATTTTTCATATCTCTAAAGGTTATTTAAACATCCAAGAGCTGGGAGGGAGGGAGTGTGTAGCACTTGCCACAAAATGAATAGTAATACAAGTTTTTAGTATGTTGTCATGGTAATAAAGTTTCGTACTTTCAGGTAATGCAATCCAAAAGAATATTTAGCACTTGAAGTGGCTGGGTTTTAATACTTTACAGCTGAGGTCTGAGAAAAGCACTAAGTCTTCCATTTAGTACAGAGAGGTTCTGTTTTCCCCCTTGCCCTTCTGACTGTCAGAAGGGGTGAAGGTTAGCCTGAGTAATCTGACCTCGATATACTGTCTGACTTAAGGCAAGGATTGAGTCCAGTAGACTGACTTCCTCTCTCCATCACCTGTTGACAGTTAGTGCTGACTTGGGAAACAGGACCTTGAGTTATTAGGGAGCTGTGAATCATATGACTGTCACACAGAGGAGAGTGGATATCAGAGTGAATTCAGCTAGGAGTAGGAGGATTTCATTTGTTCTCCTTGAAGAGTGTGAGGATTCTGGTTTAAAACCACTTTGTGCAAAGTGTTAAGAGGCTGTTGTAAAAGTCAGCCAGACTGATAGATGTTAACTGCTGAACACTGATTTGATCTGAAACAGGGGCTGTACTACTTACTGCAGCCTTCATGTTTGTGCTTTACCTAGGTTACTGGAAGTGAAAGCTATTGGTACCCTGTCTCACATTTCTCATTGTTAATATTGTATCTTTTTTTCTTTATCCCTTCCCTGTCTCTGAGGTCTGGAAGATTCTAAATTTTGGTTTTGGTCTGATGAAGTTGGTGTCTAGAACAGATTTAATTCCTCTGGAGTAAATGTAATATTCCAAAAAAAATACTCCTCCTTGGAGTTGAAAGAAGGTAGTACTAACAGTTCCTCTCCCCCCTTAATTCTGAAGTAGGTATTAATGTGCAAAGCAAGTTTATTGCAGTGTTTCTGCTTGAAAATGAATTATTTCAGTCTTTACTGGCTTGTTCAGGTGGCGAACCGTCTGTAAGGGAAGCCCGTGTTTCAGAAATACTCTTAGAAGTCTCTGCATGGAGTGCAGCTTTTCTTGGCCAACTGGAGCTATAATATTTAGCTAGAAACTGAAAAATTTATCTAGAGAGAGTGATCCTGAGCTGATTTGCAAGAAAATCTTTCCAGACTTGAGGGCACCTATTAATATTATTACGGGATGAGGAAGGAATTTAGTATTTTAAAGTCTTTAAACGTGGACCTAAGGAGAATGGAGGTTTATTTTTAGCCTGCAGATTTGTCTTGGAAAAGATTATTCTCTGTTCCCCACTTTTTCCAGTCCTTCCCTGTTTGTAAAAGGGCTACAGTGATTGCAGAATCTTTTTTTTTTTTTTTTGTGAAAAACTTAGGAATTTATTTGCAGATTAAATAGGTGGTAGTAATATTTTGAAATCTGATAGATACAACTTTACACTGACAGGTAATTTGAAGGTTTTAAACCTTTCAAAACCGTAGGCTCTGTGTCAGGCTGTGAAAATGCCTTGGGTACTTCTTTGGGACTTCAGTGGAATGCAAAAACCCTCCTGTCTTCTGGAAGATCAGTAAATAGGCTATCCTTACTTTCCATGTACCAAGGTGTGAGAACTGTGTAAAAGAGTATTGCAGTGTTGGACTAAAGCAGTTCTCCCTCGTGCCTGCTCGAAGCATGTTGAGCAGTAATTCAGAAGAAACTGAGGGAGGCCTGGGAATGTGGTTAGAACATTAATCTTCTACAAGGTTTGCCATAAGCCTCTTGCCTGGGAGGAAGAGGGAACAGGCGATATTAATCCTCCTCAAAAGTGATTAAGATCTGGGGAGAGCAAGAAAGGCTCTGAACCTCTCTAGTTGTGAGATTGATGCATCCAAAGCCACGCTGAGAATGCTGTCCGGGAGACTTCCTGCAAAATGGGCATGAAAAATCTGCCTTATAATGATCCAAGCTTTGTCTTTTCATGAATTATAGAGACAGTATCTGGCTTGACCAGTAAAGCAGAGTGGCAGTGGGGAGTTTCTGCCTGCTGTAATTATTTAGGGTAAATTAATTGGTATCTGCTACTAATACATGATAAAAATGTTTCATATTGAGACAATAAGTCAGGATCTAAATCATTGCTCATGATCCAAAGTCTTACCTGTTCTTATCAACAACACTGATGTTTATGGAAAAGTAGGGGCAAATATTTGATAGCTACTAGTAAGTGCATCTGGCATTTTTCATCTGAACTCTCATTTATTGGTGAATAAAAAGATTAATTTGGTGTCAAAAGTTTAATTTGGTGTCTGTTCTGCGCAGGGGATATACAGTATGATTTTAAAAATCAGCCTTGATATGAAACCATAACCAGCATATGATATAGTAAAAATTGCTTAGAAGATGGCTGCTAACTTACCTGTGCAGGTAGTCTTGGTTATCTCCTGTACTTCATGTCCTACGTCTACTTTAGTAATAGGCAAACTTGTGTGGAAGATTGAGTATTTTGGAATGTGAAGACTTTTATTTCTGTCTTCTTCCTCCCTCGTTCTAAGCCTGCCTGAAAACTGTTGAATTTAATTGTTGTTTGGTGTCTGTGACTTGTACTGATTATGACTTGGTAACTATGCTGTAAGCTGTATGAAAGGTGTGGGGTTTTTTTAACCTCATCTCGTTTTGAACCTTTTTTGTATTGTGGAGAAAGGTGGATAAATATTTCTGATTCACTTTTCTGATCCATACTTTATATACACTGGTATATGGCCTGTAACTTTTTTTTTCCATGATAACAAGTAGTTCTAGATTCTCCTTAAGAAGTATTTTTATTAATCAATGATGTTAGTTCCTCTCCATCTTTTTTTCTTCCCCCCCTCAATCTAAACCTGACTCTTACTGATTTAAATTGTGCTTTTCTTTCTGCCTTCCCACCCCCTGAATTTTCAGATATCCTTAGTTCACTATTCAGGTATAAACAAAAATCAGCTTTTAGTTCACAGTGGAGGCCCTGGTATTCTTGCAGGTTTTTTGCCTATAATGTATATGTAAAAGCAACTTTTAATTTTTTTTCCAATTGAAACTACTTTCATTAACTTTTATGTAGCCTTTTAAAGATTTTTTTGTAGCTCCTAACCAAAAATCATTCATGTGGGGAACTTGCTACCTTCTGTTTGTTCTATCATGGTACTGTGATTATCCTATTGATATATCTCAATTTTTCTTTTTTTTTTTTTTTTCTTTTTTTTTTTTTTTTCTTTCAGGATTTTAACATCTGAAGGTTTTCTAAAGTTCCTGTTGATTACTTCATTATGTAGAATTCACAATATAGAGATTAGGTAGCTTTAAAGGAGCTGTATCTCTTACCTTAATTTGTTCCTTTACCAATTAAGCTGAAATTCTTACCATAGATGTTGTCATATATGTCACAATGTCTTGGTTTTAGAAACTCTTTCAGCTCCTTTTCTGATCAGTTTGTTGCACTTATGATCTACCTTTTAAATCTCAGTTAAAGCAACTTTCTAAGGCCATTTTCACTTTGTCTCAGTATCCTGGTTTCCCTTTGACTGAAACCTTTGGAGATAGCTGTGCCTAAGGGCTTACAGCTTGCCTCTTCACACCTAGCTTGGGTTCCCACCACCCTTCCATTTCAGCAGTTTTGGCCTTGAGCCTCACTCTGTGGACAGTGAGGTGTGCAGAGTGTTTGCAAAGTTACGTACACACCAACTTAGGAGGAGACAAGCTGTTCTCTACATGGGGTGTTGTGCAATAAACTATGTTGTGTGAATCTTCTCTGAACTTGTGGTCTTTCAACACTACCTCTTAAAATAATTTTTAGTAGCTTAGCCTTTAGGAAAGGAATTTTATTTTTGTTTGAGTGATCTCACTGAAGTTCTGGTGGTGTTTGTTCCAGAAAGAGGATATTGGAAACTTGGACTTTTTGTTAGTGGGCATCTTTCACGTTTCATGTGACACTATTGCTGTCATCATGGAACTTTCAATTCTGGTCAGTTTTTCTTTGAGAAACAGTGTGATCATTTCATTTGGTTGCCTAAAACCATGTCTCTAGTCAGAGTACCTAGGTCATTCTTGGTTTAGTTCCAAACTCTTCTTGATGCTTTAGCCAAGAAGTGTAGTCATGCTTCCTGAATGCTGCGTTAGCTATCTACTGTTGAGAGAAATACTTCTGCACTTCTAGAAGGCATTTTGAAACTTGCTGGAGAAGAGTTACTTTAAAACTTGCATATTCTTTAAGGCATTTTAAAGTTTCTAACAATTGTGTAGCTAAATTAATGCTATTTATTCTTTTTGGCTAAATGATTAGTCTAATAGCCAGACACATTTCTTTCTGGATCTTCTTCGGGAGTCCAGACCTCTTTGTAACTTGAATTAATGATCAGTCTCATAGTCTTTTAAAATAATCAAGCTGGATGGGGTTAAAATGGATTTTAGTTTACTCTAAGATATATACCAGAAGATCTATCTTAAAGTATACCAAAATATATAGCATTCATTTTTTATGGCCTTTAACCAGAACGATTGGATCAAACTTTTAGAAAACTCACCAGGAGAAAAGACTTGAGTGGCTTGGAATCAAGCAAGGAGTTATCACTTACCTTGTACCATGGTTTAATTCCCTGGCTGTGGTGGTTTGTCACCTTCTCAGTATTTTGTTCAGCAGTAAGTTCGGTCACTTGACTTCTTCAAGCCCGCTTTTAATGTCAGAATGAAGAGCTTTTGAAAACAGTACTGAAGAAGAAGTCACTCAGCTATGACTTAAAGAATAACTTATTCTGCATTATGCTGATGAAATAAATACTTTCTGAGAACGTAAGTCGTGAACTGTGTGGACAAATGTCCAAAGAATGCAGTCAACTAAAATGGCCAATATTAAAGGAGAATGGAATAATGAGCTGGTGAAAGAAAGGAGAGAAATTGCCTTGAAATATCAAAGCCTCCATCACAGTGAAGGTAACTGTTCCAACTAGGTTTTAAGAACTACAGTCTTGAAGTGGTTAATCTAATAGCTTTACTGATGTTGTTGGAGGTGTATGAATTGGAGCTAATGATCTTGGTTACTAATTTTGGTACGGAAGATAATGGTTACCTTTTGTGCAAGCATTTACCTATGGTTGAAGGGTACGGACATGTGTAATTCCACTTTCAAGGATCTTTTTTGTTGTCCTGAGGTTGATTTTTAGGGTGTCTGAAACCTATAAGGAGTCCTTTTTACAGGATTTCAGACACGTGGCAATAGAGGACTTTGATGACTTGTTTCCTTTTACCACAGGATTGTAGAGAATGGAAAGAACCCTACATTTCCTGAGAACTTTTGTTCTTTAGAGGTAAGTCCAAAGACTAATTAAAACAAATGGACCTTCCCCAGAATTTTTTTTATGCAGATGAGCAGAGTTATGGCACTGGGTTGCAAAGACACAGTCTTAAAATTGATGGGAAACACTCTTCCATTTAATTTCTGGTTTAGATAAAATATACTTTGTTGCTTCTGATTTTGGTTGAAAGGTACCAAACAGAAGTAATTATAATCAGTAGAACCACCTAAATTTAAGTTACAATGATGGGAGGAAATAACTGAAGTAAACACTCTGCTAAAGCATCCAGTCAAAGATAAAAATCTTTCTGGTGGGCCTGTGAATTTCTTGACAAATTAGGAAGTGAAGAGGCCTTTATTTACTCTTCAACATAACAGCAAGTTGAGGTTAGCCTGGGTTTGTCTAGTGTTGTACTGGTAGTGGTGCTTCTTTCACTGGTACGGTGAGGCTGTCGATGTTCTAGGTACACCGGCATAGCTGACTGAGATGGATGTAGCTCTACAGGACAACTGAAGTTAATTTGATGGCTCTGTGAACCATTGGGTGTCTGACAGTTGCCCTTGAGTGGATCTGTAAAAAATCAATATCAAAAGGCAAGCCTGTTGATAGGCAGGCTTCATTTTTTGTGCTGGAGCTGGCAGCTTTACTGAGAAGTGTTAAAACCTGTGTTGAAATGCAGGACTTTATTTATATGCCTGACATAATTCAGTTTTTAGACTTGATTTCTGCATACAGACATACCACTGCTGTGAAATACATTGGTCTTGATCCTTCTGAAGTAGTCTGAGGAGGTCTTTCCAGAAGTGCCAGCTATGGAGATAGTAGGAAGAACAAGCCAAGTCACTTGATGTATTTCGGTAGTGATGGAATGATAAGAAAGTTGTATCTGTCTTATTTTTACTTAATACATTTTAAGATACATAGATCCTCTAGAAGAATCAAGAAGCTTCACCATTTTCTTGCTACACACATTGATGTCTTCAAAGCAGGGTTGTAGGATTGACTGAAACAGTGTTCTCTTCTTGACCCCTCCATACAGCATGAAAATAGAATGGTTTGCCATAGTGTGCCCTGCTCTGGTGTCTGCTTTCTATAGTCTAAGGCTGAAACAGTTCTGATAGGTGGACAAATAGTTAATCCATGTGGTTTGAACTTGGTGGAACTAGCTACTTGGCCCTCCCTGAATTCAGAGTAATATTCTTTACTATTTGAACATAAGAAACTTATTTCATGAGGAACCTGAGGAACCAGTGTCAAAACCAGTGCTGGGTTCCCAATACCAACTCCATACCAGTTGCATTTGGGTGCATCTGTGCAGACAGAATTCTACTGCTTGCCCCTCATGACCCGAAGAGGATTTCTTTGGCACTTGGGATACACATATAAAAATAACTTTGGGAGAGTGATAGTATGGAATGTTGCTGGAATACCTTGCACGTGTGTCCTGAAACAATCGTGTCTCTATTTAGTTGTACAATTGGACTGGTAGCTTACAGCTAACCTTGAAAACATGTAATTTGAAAGAAACTCAGCTGTGTTTTCAGGCTGATGAATTCTGAGCTCAATATTAGTTTAGTTTGAGCTTGAAATAGTTCAGAAGAAATATTTTGCAGCTTGGTATCATATTTGTGATTGCTTTCATAAGGGGATTTTATGTTTTAATATCCATGTCTCCTGTGTGTACAACAGCTCACCTGACAATGGAAACTTCAATGGGATTGGGGGATTTTTATTTTATATAAAATGTATTTTTGGGCATATCTCTCTAACATGACAGACAGGTTAAATTTGGGTAAATAGCCACAGGTTAGACTCCTAGATGCAGAGTGTCAGTGCTGGTCACCAGTAGTGTAGCAGACGATCTCAATTGTAACAGTTTAGGTTTCTTTTCCTACTAAAAGTTGGCAACTTGTGACTTCTGTTTCATTTGAAAGTGTTTTGCTGAGGAAACAACCTTGATAAAACTAAAATCTTAAATTGACAACACTGAGGTTCTCAAGGGAGCAGCAAGAATGACAGATAAAACTTCGTAGAACACTAACTTGTGACTTCCATTGTGAACACAATAAATAGATGTAGCTGAAAAAAGCAACCATTGGCCCCTTAGTTAAGTGTCTTTGGGGCAGAAAGTCTGGTCGTGTCAAGCCTAGTCTGTACATTTCCTTATTATACATTTGATCTGTGCTGTACTAAGTGAGTTTGTCCAAAGGAAAAGAGAACTAACAACAGCTTTTAAACCCAGGGCTTATAAAGAAATGGTTTTGTTTGGTGGTGGAAAAAGTCCAGTCTTTACTTCTCTTGGTAAACCATGAAACTCACTTGAAGCAGCTGCATAAAAAGACTTTTATCAGTTTTGATTTTGTAGGTGGCTTATATTGTTCTAGTCTTCAAACCAATGTGTGGTTCTGCATATGCTCTCACTTCTGGAATTACTGCCAGTAGTTTGGAGGAAGAGTGACTTTGGGAGGAGAGCAGTGTTTGTGAGTTAAAAGTAAAATGCTTAAATGCTTATGTACATTCCAAGGACATACATTGCAACATCATGGAGACATTCAGTTACCTTTTTGGATTTTGATATATTTTTTTAGCATACCTTAGGGTATACTGGTCTCTTCTTTTGATTCTTTATATGGTAATCAAGGAGGTAATAATTCTGATTTGATTTTTTTTTTACGTGCTGTGGAGTTTGCCTTTGAGTAACTTGTATACAAAGTCAATTTAAGAAAATAAAAAAAAATAAGTTGTTCAAGTTGTCAATATTGCATTATTTGGCTTATGTGAATTGACATTGTCTAGACCAGCTGGAGGTAGTGCTCTGCAAGTTGTTTTTTCTTCAGGCTATCTGGATACCATCTCAGTTCTGTTACCAGTTGTTTTTGACTGAGGAATGGAGAGCTCGTGCAGCAAATAAAATAACTGTACTTTTCAAACAGGGAATCCTTATTGTCGTGTGCAGAGAAAGTGACCAAAGTTCAGAAAACAAGATGACAAATACCATCTTTACCATGAAGTGATAGAAATTTCTAGTAGGTTTTTATTTCCATGGAATTTCATGTATCAGTATGGTTGTAGACTCATTGGTCATCTGCTGATAGCTTGGATCCTTGAAGGACAGTGGAATTTCATACTACGTGAGGTAAGGCTCTGACTTGAATGAAAAAAAGGAAAGGAGGGTGCTCATAACTTTCAGGTTTTGTCAATATTAATTCTGAAATCCTTGGATGAAATGCTTTGCAGTTTTGTGAATTATTTCAAGAGGATGAAATATGCATCCCTAGGCATGAGCTAGGTGACCCTGCTCTGGCAGGGGAGTTACTCAGTCTCCAGAGGTCCCTTCCAACCCCTACTGTTCTATGGTTCTATGATAAGTGGTGTTGAACACTCTATTTTTGTTGTGTGTCTGTGCATATGTGCTGATAACCACGTGTTCAGCAGCAGATGCATTCTGAAATATCCTGATGTGTGTTGGGTTTTTAACACTGCTTTCTCCCTGTATTTGTGTATCTTGTTTCTCTGTGTGTGGTTTTCTCAGAAGTGCTGTAGCAGAGGAAAGTTCCATGTTCAGTCCTAGTTAATCCACTGTTAAGTGTGCTCAACCTGCAAGAAATAGTCAGATTTTCTTTCTTGGAAGGTTAAAACCCAGCATACAAATATGCTCAGGAGAATAGTTTCCATGTTGTACATTATTGATAAATCCTTCAGCTCAATACTTTCTTGTATGACTTTTTTTGTTTTGCTCTCCCGTTCTGGTGTTTGAGTAGTAGACCTCTGTCAAGTTGGGTGGTAATTAAATTCTCACCTTCTTGGGGCAGTAAAGTGCCTCTGTGTCATCCAGTTCTTCAACAGAAAAGCTTCCACGTTGGTTTGAGTAGACTGAGTTTCAGGGTGTGTTTTAGAGCTCTGTGACTGCTCTGCTCTGCTTCCCCTTGTGTTGCGTCCTGGTTTATTCATCAGCAGAAGACTTCAGTTCATTATCTGCCCTGCTGTTTTCCTCATGCATCTCCTCTGGCATCTGATGCACCTGCTCTTGTACTGACTGATGCTGCAGTTGTCTTGTTCTAAGCTTCTGCTTGGCTCCTTGATACTCTTCTCCTTAATGGGCCTCATTTGCCAGCTCCTTCTGTCAGATTAGGACAAGCATTATTTTTCATGTATGTGTCTGCTGAATATTTTATATTAACAGCATTTAACCTTACTAGGTTGGTTTGGTTTTTTTTTTTTTAGAACTGCACCTTTCACCTGCCAGTTTTGAAGATATCTCTCAGTAAATTGTCTGTGCATGTTTTGTCATCTAATGAAACTTTGTATTTAAGAATAAAAAGTTTTGTTGTTTTTGATGAAGTTTTATAGTGTACAACTTAACTAAATTTGCGACCTTTTATGGTAGTGTTTTCTAAATATCTCATTTGAATATTTTATATCATTACCACAGTAATAACCTGAACTGATTTGCCTTTTGATGGATTTATTTTATTTTCTTTTTAATTGCAGGAAATGTATGAGGTTGCCAAGAAACTTTGCTCCTTTTGTGAAGGTCTTGTACACGACGAACATCTTCAGCATCAAGGCTGGGCTGCCATAATGGCCAACTTGGAAGATTGTACATACTCTTACCAAAAGCTGCTTTTCAAGTTTGAAAATGTATATTCAAGCTATTTGCAGTCCACAGATGATATCAAGTTGAAGCTTACACAGTAGGTTTGCCATTAAATTCAGCCTCGATCTCTAAAGTTGCCGTGGTTTAAATATATTTTTTGAGGGTTGTATTTCTGGTGCCAGTTCCAGTTAATCAAGCATGTATTTGTTTGTGTCATAGAGAACATCCTTTCTGTTCTATACTAGTCATTTTTTAACTGACCTTTTTTCCTTGCCTTTGTCAGCAGACAGAAAGCTGTATTGAATTATGTGGAAGATAGGCTTGTTAATGAGCAGCTGCTTAAGAGTTGGGCTTCTTCCAAATGTGCACTAGAAATACCTGGATAATAAATTTAGACATTAATCAACATTTAACCATACTTATTTGCACTTTAGAATTAATTTCTTGTCAATACACTTCAGCAGATATTAAGAATGATCCTCTGTGTTGAAAGTGTGAGGTTATAACACCAACCTTGGGTGTAGATGTATACCTTTGAGGTGGTGTGAGTGTGTGTATATGTGTATACTGGTATCCTACAAACTCTGGATGTTACTTCAAGGAAAATCCTTGACATCTTTCTTGGCCTTACAGTATTATGGTATTTCCATGAGTGCTTTGCCTAATAGAATGTAAGTGGGTGTTGGATACTTAAAAAAATAAGGCATAAATATTTTTTTTTAATAAAAACAAAAAGTTCAATTTCACAGCTTTTACCAAATACATAAACTATTAAAACTCTGTGAAAGTAATCAGACAGAGGACACTCAGTCTTTGCTAATAACCATTATGTTTTCAATCTGCATGGATATCAAAAGTCCCAGTTGTGTTTTTAAGAAAAAAAAATAAAAAAGAACCGGAAAGAAAAAAAAATCTTTAAGGAAAAAAATAACAACTTGATCAAACTCTCATTTTTTTTCATTCCATTATAAACATAATCTTACTTGGAAGTTTAGAAGAGTTCATATTCAACAGTAAAAGCAAAAATAGTGACTTCTGTCAGTGCCCTCCCATGATGTTGATACTGAACACAGTAGTTTAAAAGGGTAGTTCTCAAATTAACTTGGAAATCTGCTTCAGTTCTAAAAGAAATAGTACTTTATGGGGGGCTTGTTTTTATGTCTCACTGGTTTCTAGAAACTGATGGTTTATTTTTTTCCTTTTTGTCTTTCAAAAAAGCTTGGGTTCTGCTGTTTCTATCATGGCCAAGATCCCACTGCTGGAGTGCCTAACGAGACATAGCTACAGAGAGTGTCTAGGAAGACTGGATTCTTCAGCTGAGCACGGAGGGGCAGAAAGTGAAGAAACTGAGGATGGGAAATCTGCTGAATTGGTGCTTTATCCTGATGTATCTAAAGTGAACAGTAAATCCATGTTAGCCTCATTTTGCAAGTCGGTTGAACATTCAGCTTTGGAAGGCACAGATCCTGAAACTGTAAAGGATGATAAGGAATCTGGTCAAAGTGCTCCTGTCCAGGACAATGAAACATCAGTAGAATTGAAAGATGATGATCAGCCTTCCTTCAATGTGTCATTGTTAGACTGGATAAATGTTCAAGATAGACCTAATGATGTAGAATCGCTGGTCAGAAAATGTTTTGATTCTATGAGCAGGGTAAGTTAACAATTTCTAAAAAAAAAAAATCAAATTATCTTGCATTGAAAATTGCTGTTTATTTTCCAGATGATGGTGCTTTCGAAGTGACTCAATTTCTTGTTACTTCTCAGATATCTTTCTGAATAGAGACCAAAGCAGAGACTGGGAGGGTGGGGATCTGGGAAGTATTTTAAGAGTTGTGGAGTGTTAAGAATTGGACCTTTAGGAAAATGTGTCATTTCACAATGAATGTTTATCTCACCCATGTCTCAAATAGCCCTTCCTGTTGGAAAGCTTTTTGTAGCATATAAGCAAAGTGACTTGACTTCTGTTCTTTTTCAGCCTTTTTGGTAGAAATTATGCTTCTAATGAAAGTAAAGATTTTCCTGTTAAACGTTAATTTAACAGTGAATGTTCTTTGTGTTAAATACTGAAGCTTTTATTAAAATATAGGACAAATTCATGTGGTTAATTGTGATAAATTTCCATACAAATGTGTTCTTTACTAGCTAATAGAGATGCACTCAGAAGAGCCCAGCCATGTCAGTTTGTATTTCTGCTGCTGGTAGAATAAAACATTGCTCACTTTCTTTACTTTCCAAATGATTATTTTAACCAGAGGGCATCATAGGCTTTTAAAATCCTTCTGCTTAGAGATTTCCTCCTTTCTTTGCTTACCCTGTAGCTTATATTTCTTAGGTTGTCTAAACTTGTTTACAATATGTATAATTTTATACTACTACAACTCAATACACCTTGAACAAGGAAAACAATTTCTCTTGTCTTTGACGCTATTCCCTCCATCAAGTGGGACTGAGAGACTGCCTCAGTTATGTCTAAACCCCATCTGTTGCAGGGAATATTCTGATGTGGTCAGCTCTATACATTGGCTTTTCAGTTTTATCTTAAAAATAGTTGGACAACTGTGCTTAATATTAAAGTGCTGCTTCAGATTTTGAGCTGTCTGCTGCAAGAGAATAAATTTATTTTCTAGATAATAACAGGGCACAAATGTAATGTCTTAAAAAACCCTTATTTTAAAAGACAGACATCAAACAGTTGCTTACAAATAAATTTTAGTGATACTAAAGATACAAAACTGAAAAAATAACCACTTAAGGTAAATACTTCTACGTTTTTTGATCAGCTTGTAGTCTTACTGGACATATATCACATGTTTTAGAGAGACTGTCCTTGTAATCATGTACTTTTCTGTCCCTGCCTTACCTAAGACTAGTCAGAAATCCTTAGTTTCACCTATTGAAATTGTTTTGAAACTTATACTGATTTATAGGAAAAAAAAATGTGATTACTTCTGTGAAAATGAAGTTTCTTTTTGTTTTCTTGACATAAGCAGAATTGGCAGGTAGGGAAAACTTTAGTTGGACTACTGTGGCCACCATCAGAACTGTGATCTGTTTTGGTTCACAAGAAACCCAGATCTTTCAAGTAATGTGATAATTCCTAGCTTTCCTTAGGAAAAGGTAAATTTATTCTATTTTGATAGCAGCACAGAAAAAAGGATTGAATCTCTCTGCCTACCATTAATTTAGAGTTAGTTTGAAAACAGAATTGACCTACAGCTGAAAAGGAAAAGAAAATACTAAATAAATATCTTGTAATACAGTTGTTCTTTTAATATTTACTTGAGGTGACACTTGAACCTAAGAAGCTAGAATAAAATGACACTTAATTTTTTTAATTGTTTCCCTGCATTCTCCCCATGCCCTTTCCTTCTTGGAAATATGAACCATACAAATGGTTTGTGATTGCAATTCTTATTTGAACCTCTGAATTCAGGTAAGATTTTCATGAAAGCATCAGAGTATGAGCTTTATACCTTTGATACGGGTAGTCTTGGCAGCGTGTTGTACAGGGTGCTGCTGGGTATCTGGTTCTTATAGCATGTGGGTGTTCCTGCAAAGTGATGCTTGTAATTTTAGAACCCTAGGCTGCAGAAAAAGCAATGGGTAAGTAGGAGCTCACCAGATATTTCTGTTAAGTGCTGTTGTAGTCACTTAAATAAAAGGCTTGAAAAGGAGAAGACTTGTAAAGGTGAGGAGAGCAACATTACCTGCCATTGAAGGTAGAGCTGAGCGCTAGAGATGCAGTTAGATCAAAAATGTGATGAAAAGAATGGATGGAAGAAATTAATTCCAGGGTGCAATGAGAGGAATAGGCATTATTTGTAAAAAGAGATAAAACACAATTTATGAAGGTAAAAAGAAAACAAACAAAAAAACACAGACAAACAAAAAAACACCACCATATTATTCTCTTGTGTCTTGTCTGTCAAAGAATTGTTCTGGATGCTGCAGTGGAGTAACTCAGGAAGCCACAGGGCAGTTAGGCTGAATAGGATGGCAAGATGATCCTATAAAAGCAGTCTGGTTTAACCTCACAGACTATTTTTATTACTGGTTCTTGAAGCTGGACAAGTCACTTGAGAAAGACCAAGACTCATAAAACCATAACCACCTAAAAATTAGCCTCCCTGTTGTCAGAGAACTTCCAACATATTTGACCACATCAATAAAGGCATTAATTATTTATTGCCTGGCTGGATTTTCTTTGCCTTTTTTGGGGGGGGAGGGTGTGAGGGGATGGGGAGTGTTTGTTGTTTTTTCTCTGTTTTTAAGATGAGAGACCTAGTCTTTGTAGTTGCTTCTTCATTTGTAATCCTTTTCCTCTTCAGATTCCTCTGTACCCTGGAGGGGTGTTTTGAGAATGAAAAAGTGCTGTGTGTGAACGCTTTTATACAGTTAAATAATGGATTGAGGTGAAAAGAGTACTTGAATTTATGTTATTACTGAGTCATAAGTGCCTTCTCTTTTGAGGGTTAATTTGTGTGCTCTGTAAGTGGCACAAACCCTGCATGCTGATGAAAGAAGCCAGTGCTGCGACAGCTAGGATGACCTCACAGGATAGTGTCTTTTTCACTAGATACTCATATGATAGATGGTGTCCCATAACCATTTTGGATAAATTTGAGCAAATTTGTTCATCTTCTGCTAACATGTTCCTTACTAAGACATTCCAGGCTTAGACTCCACTCTGTCCTATGTAAGCTGTTGCAGTTACCTGGGTTGTTTTTAGAACTAAGGTAATTTATTGCACCACTTTTGTAGTGAAACTTGAAGAGCCACCCTTAGTATCTGTGGACATTGGTAGCTTCTTAATGTTTCACTTTTTTCCTGGATAATGGCCTGTGAAAGAATATCATTAATTGTTTTTAAATGTGGTTTTATTACAAGTATATTACAAATGTGCTATTTTCCTATAGCTTGTTCACTTAGAATTGTTCTGCGTGTTTGAAGAATCAAGTAAAACATTCATTTAGTGGGAAAAGGCTAATGGGTCTTGCAGCTTTTTCCTATTTCCCTCCCTACTGCACTTTCTACTGAGTAGGGTAGACTGTCCATTAGCTTGAAACTGCTTCTTCCCCCCCACACCTTGCCTTGTTCCCTCAACTAATGTCCCTTCCCCTTGTAAGGATCCTGATTTTTATGTTGGTCTGGCTGGAATACTTCAAAGACATTCATAGTTCCACCTCAACATGAGGAAGAATTTCTTTACTGTAAGGGTTCCAGAGCACTGAACAGACTCCCCAGAAAGGTTGTGGAGTCTCCTTCTCTGGAGACTTTCCAGACCTGTCTGGATGCCTTGCTGAGGGATCTGCTCCAGTTCTGTCCTGCTCTGGCAGGGGGTTGGACTTGATGATTGTTGGAGGTCCCTTCCAACCCCTGCCATTCTGTGATTAACTCAGAATTCTGAAACAGATGAGAGAGATGTAGACACACAGTAGATTAACCTTAATATTTTTCTTTCTTTTTTTTTTCTTCTTTTTTTTTTCTTTTTTAATAAAAAAGCTCACATCACCTTTCAATATGTCAACTGCTAATAAACATCTTTCTTTTATTTCCCTTACTTTTTTTTTTCATTTTTATTCTTTAGCTTGATCCAAGGATCATCCAGCCCTTTCTGGCAGAATGTCGCCAAACTATCGCCAAACTAGATAATCAGAACATGAAGGCTATTAAAGGCCTTGAGGATAGGCTCTATGCATTGGACCAGATGATTGCAAGCTGCAGCAGACTGGTGAATGAACAAAAAGAACTTGCTCAGGTAATACACATTTGTGCGTGCAGCATTGGAAGATGGTAGCTTTTTCTATGTGTGCGTGCTCTCAAAGTTTGCAATGAAACAGTTCAGTGTCTCAGTGCAAGATAGTTTTCAGTGTTTTGTGATGGAGATGCTCAAAAAGGTGCCATGTTCATAACTGACACATAAATATTGGTAGTTTTGACATCTTGTGGTTTTATGTTATCAGCTCCTAAGTCTGACTACCACAGTAGTTTAAATAATTTTTTTAAAACATCAGACTAGTTGAAAATGCAACACTGAGTGGTGGGCAGCACTGGAACTGAAATAAAAGGCTTATATTTATGTCACTTCTACATTGGAGAAAAACTTGCTCTACAAAATAAAAATGTCTGTCTTAAAATATCCTCCACTTAATGCACCAGGAACACGCAGAGCTTTAGTTCATTGCCACTTTGTCAACTCTGTATTAAGCTGTGTATTTTTATAGCTAAAGTATTTCTGTCAACATTAACTTTGTTATAATTTGGAAAAAATGTATTTAATTCCAATTCAGCCAGTCATAAAACTTTGAAAATACCTTTTAAGGTGTTTCTTTTTAAGGTGTTTCTTTTTAAATCTAGTGAATGGTTTACAAGCAGGTTGTGCTGTAGTAGTGTAACATTTTGGACATCAATTTTGAAAGCTGCTTATAAAAACAGGATATGATGATGATGTCTAACAGAAAAAAGAAAAACTTTCTAGCTAGAAAATCAGAACTTCAGTTGGAGATGTGGCATAAGAGAAGTAGGTTAAATTTAATTTTGAAGGGAGATACTGAGTCCTTCATAACTTGTCACTCAATAATACAGGATCAGGGAAGGTGTAACATGCTAAATCTCAATCATGCAGTGTTTATATTGTAGGCTAGTTCTAAATCCAAGGGAACTTAGCGTGATGGAAAAGCTACTGTTCCATCTTGGTTGCCTGATGCTGTGAGTGATGGTTTTAGCTGTGTTTTCCCTCTTCACTTGGATGAAGAGCCTACCTCAAGCTTACCAATCCCACTTTTAAGTAAGATGCCTAAAAGTCAGTTGGAAAGATGCTTTGTCACCTTGCTTAAATGATACTGTAATTTAGGATCTGTACCTTTTGAAGACCTGTTAGGTTTAACTTTCAAATCTTCAGCTTTGCCTTTTCTTTTTAGAACTTGTGTATTGCTGTATGTTACAGAGGGTTTTAAGAGCAGTCACATAGAATGTGATGGTGTGTTTGGGTGTTTTGTTTTGGGTTGTTTGGGTGTTTGGTTTCAAGCTTCAATTAATTACATTAATTACATTATCAGATGCTTTTATGCCTTGATTTTTATATTTAAGCGTTAGGAAGTAGTTTCATGCCCATTTTAGCAGTTGTTTGGACACTCTTTAGAAACTAATTAAATGCTTGTAAAATATTATAGCTGGTATCATGTTACTCATTTAAATGATAGTTTGCATTGAAATCTAAGAAGCATGGTGAAGTGCATGGGTTTAATTATATTTTAAAATATAGATGAAGATTTGTGTATTTTTAAAGGCAGCTATCACAGGTTGTGTGATAACTGTTAATATTAGGTGTTACCTGGAAAAACAAACATACTGTTTTCCTTTACATCACACTTTCCACCAGTGAACTGTTTCTGTTCATAAAGAAAGTGTGGAGGTACTTTACAGAACAAGGATAAGGAACATCTCAGTAGTAATCCCATTGGCAGTATTTGTATTGGAAGCTGTAGGCTTGTTTTCCCCAAGCCAGAAAAATGTTCCCCTTAGAATCTGAGTTGACTTTTTACTCCAACATCAATCTCAGTATTAAAATTCAAACCAAACTTAGCCCAAAGTCATTCTGCTGCTAGAAGGCCTCATTGCTTGTTCCTGGACCTGCCTTAAGAGTTCTTTTACTTCCAGTCAGCCTTTTCAATTAACCAACCACTAAACAGCCTTCGATATGAAAAATTGCATCCTGAGTTATGTAGTTGTATAGTTGATATAGCTGCCTTCTTAGATTAAATGACTATTTTCCTCTGTGGAATTTTGGATTTGTAACATAAGCATATAGAATCGTGGTAAGTAGGTTGCATTATGTAATAAGAGTAAGCCTCTAGAAAATTTGGAGTCTCTAATCTCAGTGTGATTCTGAGAGAAGTATCAGGTAAGATTTATTTGGACTGGATTACAGAATGAAAAGAAAGCAGCTTTGACACTTGACTTCTCTAGTAGCCTTCTGTTATACTCCTCAGTGGTTACAGTAAGTTTATTAAAATGCTTGCACTCTTACAGAGAAAATGGATCACATCCATGCTTTTTGATCATCACAGAGCTCTTGTAACAAGCATATCTCTCTTTCCTCTAGGGATTTTTGGCTAATCAGAAGAGAGCTGAGAACTTGAAAGATCCTTCTGTGCTGCCTGACTTGTGTTTGAGTCATGCAAATCAGCTGATGATTATGTTAACTAATCACAGAAAACTGTTAGATATTAAACAGAAATGTACCACTGCCAAACAGGAGCTTGCAAATAATCTACAAGTCAGACTGAAGTAAGTTACAGCTTTTCATAGTTATATTGCTTCTGCTTGCATCAAGACTGTGGAAAGATTATGTGTATTAAGAAAATCTTTGGTAATACGTAGAGATTTTCTTCATGGGAGAGAAAAAAATGTTGGGTCACTTCAGTTTGTATATATGAAGTTATTTGGAGGTGTGAAACAAAATATTACCTCAAGAGAAACTTTTCTTAGAGTTTAAATGGTCTTCATATCAATAAAATTACATCCAAGAACCTACAATCCTTTCTCTTACCATCCACCTCAGAAGCCATCAGTATCTTATTAAAATTTGACATACATATTGGGTTTCTTTAAAAGATTATAATTGGCATAAGTGAAACCCTCTTCAGTAGCTTGTGATCACATCTGCTTAGAAACCAGAAGTCGTCTCTTTTTTGCTCTGGATGTACCAGCTTCCTTAAAAACTCTTCTGGAGAAAGTTACGTCATCACTTCCTGAGGTTGTGCTAAGAGCATTACTTGTGCTATGAGCACAATGCTAAGAGCACTACTTGTCAAAAACAATACCTTCAATGAAATGGTGGTAAGTGGTCTTTTGGGTTTTTTGAGCACTGCTGTGGGTATCTTACTGTGAGTAAGTTAAAAGGGGACTGCAAGGTGACAACTGAATTCTGAATTGCTTGGTACTTCCAGATAGCCTGTTGGTGTAAAACAATGTCTCTGTTCGGGTCGTCCAGACATGTTGCTAATCTTGGTGAAATTTAAAGGCAGAAAAAGGTGATTGAGTTGTTATCTTCTAAAGTGTAACCTACTTTTGTAGGTGGTGTTGTTTTGTAATGCTTCATGCTGACCAAGATGGAGAGAAACTCCAAGCGTTGCTTCGTCTTGTAACAGAGCTCCTAGAAAGGGTCAAGGTTGTAGAGGCTCTCAGTACTGTTCCTCAAATGTACTGTCTAGCTGTTGTTGAGGTTGTGAGGAGGAAAATGTTCATAAAACACTACAGGGAGGTAAGTAGATAAAACTTTGAGACCAAACTTATGTGTCAATGTATAAATGAACAACTAACTACATCTTTTCCCTTCCACAGTGGGCGGGGGCTTTAATAAAAGATGGGAAACACCTATATGAAGCTGAAAAGGCAAAAAGGGAATCTTTTGGTAAACTGTTCAGTAAGTACTTCATCTTCTGTGAAATCAGAATTGTAGTGACTTTTCTCTTTGTAATTGAAACACTTCCATGATGTTGTAGTTTAAGTACCTGGTTTTTTTTTTAACTTAAATAGGAAGTAACACCCAGCGTGACAGATGGTCCTACTATGAACATAATATTTTTTCTATTAAACTAATGAACTGTTTCATATAGATTATCCAAAATACTGCAAAAGTTCTTGTAAAAGATAAGATTTCTAGTTACTACATTTGAATGCAGTTAATTAAAAGAAGAGTAACGCTCGCGGAGTAGTTTGTTTGAACATGATCTGGGAGTGTTACTCTTCTTTTAAATAACACTTCTAAAGCCATTACAGAATTTCTGGGTATTGCTATGCCTTCCTCTGTAATGCTTCAGAAAGAAAGAACAACAAAGACCCCCATCTAAAGACCCTGACCAAAAGTTAAATAAAAATTAAAGATTGAGATTCTGGTAAAAGAAATGGAATTATTTCTTTTTATCTTCAAAGTCTGCAACTTAGGTTTTGAATGAACTGCTAAAATAAGAAAATTGAACAAAAGGTTATCAAAATTTTGGAAAGGAGATTAGTGAAAACTAATTAACAATGAAATTTTGGAAAACAAGTTGAGGCTTTTGTAAGGGGGAACATTAGGCAGAAAGAGGCTTCAATGAAGTGACACATTCCGCTTGGATGGTGGGTTTTGGGTGCAGTTCTGTGGTCGGGTGTAATTTCTGTGTTGTCAAGAAATGGCATAGTTAGTAGTGCTTTGAAATTTAGGTGAGCTGTTAAATGGCAGTAGTTTGTTTTCTCACGTGGTATTTGCATGTGGCACTTCTTTCTTTTAATTAACTTTTTTTTTTTCCCCAGGGAAGTCTTTTCTAAGGAATCGTTTGTTTAGAGGACTTGACTCCTGGCCTCCATCCTTTTGTGTATGTACTCAGTATAATTCTGGATTTTATTTCATTTTTATGAACGATACTTTCACAAATGAAAAACCTAAGCTTGATTCATTCAAGCTGTATGCCTGTGACATTGCTCTGGCACAGATGAAAAAGCTGGGAGCTAGTGTTCTTTGCTATTTCAAGTGACCTATATTAACATTGGTTCATAACTTGCAGTGTGGTGAGAGAGGAAATGTCAACTCGATTCTCCTTTCTAACAAGGAGACTGTGGTATTGAACAAAAAATTGCTAACAATGATCAGAAAAAAGGAAGCCAGGAGGGATAATTTGATCATCCTCCTTTCTATAATGCAAAAGCATTTTCATTACTCTCTTGGCTGATAGCATGAATATAAAATATAAAATGAAAATATAGCTGTAACGAAGCATTGCCTGTTAACTTTGTTATCATACTGCTTGGTTAATTCAAATAAGATAACTCTCCCTGAGTCTAATGTTGCCATCTCACTTGGCCTCATTTAGCCTTTTCAGATTCTCCTTTGCAGCCCCTTTTTTTGTAAGGATACTTGGTAAATAATAATGCTGCTCATTTCAGTGTTTTGAATATGAACTGGATACATACTCGACTTTGTGCTTAGCAGCACAAAAAATAAAGGTTCAGTGCCATCTTCCTATCCCTTAACTTTTTAAAGTTTAACATTCTTAATGTTTATGAAGCTTGGTAATAGGGAGGGAATTGGACTAGATGATCTTTGTAGGTCCCATCCAAGTGAAATGCTCTATGCTACTGCTGCATGAGACTATGGATAGTTAGTGACTATAAAAGGATATGTATATGTTTTTTGTTTTTTTTTTTTAGAGGGGTAGGGCCAGACATAGTTCCTTTAAAAAAAAAAAAAAAAAAAAGGTAAAAAAATCTTTTGAGAGAGGTCAATTTAACAGCAACATTTCTGTTTTATTAAGCTCTTTCTAATCACTCCTTAGTTATCTTGCTATTCTTTACCTTGACAGTGTGTAAATTCGTTTCTTTTTAATGCAGACACGAAAACCTCGCAGATTTGACAGTGAGCTTCCAGATATCTCATTAAGTGACTTGCAGTTTTTGCAGTCTTTTTGTCCTTCAGAAGTACAGCCATTACTCAGGTAAAGCACCTTTTTAAATTTTATGTGTTATGGAAATAGCCTCCCCTTATCCCGCCTGTCCCCTCCATTCATTTTTCATAAGGAACAGACAGGGGTATTATTTTTTTTTTAACTGATACAATCCTTAAGTAATGATCTTCACTAAATTGATGCAGATACATATTACCTATATGCTTCAGGTACTCCTGATTTAAACACCTCTGTTCTGTACTGAGGTATAAAGGAAGTTGCATGTTCCTCTGAGCTGTCTCATAGCTAAAACACAGGAGAAGTTGTCAGTTTTAAACTGAAACAAGCTCATAACTTTGTTTTGTCAGATCAGAATTAAATTATTTGGGTTTGGGTTCTTTATTTTATTTGCTCTTTAAGTGATATTCTGGAGGAAATAAAATAAATTTCTTTAGCCCAGCATGAGATCATAGAGATCTCCTGTATTTAGTTATTGCTTTTTCTCTGATGGACTGCTTTTTAGTAAAAAGTGTATTCTCCAAGTGCCTCTGCTGTCTACTGAAATCTATCATTTTGAGCAGAAGCTCAGTTTCCATGTTTTTTAGCTCTCAAAATGTAGGTAGACATGCACAAGTGAGGCAAAGCTACTGTTTTGTCTCACAGGTAACTGGACAGGATTCGTTTCTTACACAGAACTTGGAGATGTCTTTCTGGAGAAGCTGACTGTTACAGTGAGCTTTCAAACTCCTATGTCTTAAACCTGAAGCCATCAGATAGAGAAATGGTCAAGAAATAGGCAGTAGCAAGTTCTGTTTAAGGCTCTGTCTAGGAGAGGAGATCTGTTATCAGTATGACCACAATCAAATGCTGCCTGTATCCATTGTCCTTCTACAAGAGACCTGCAGTTAGATTTGCTTTGATTTTTCCATTTCCCCCAAAGCCACAATCCCACAAAGGATGAAAACGTAAATTCAAAAGGAGGAGGCTCCACTGGCATCTGCAGGTTCACCTGATAACTGTTCAGCCTGATACCTGCTATTGGTGCAGGAGCTGAAATCACTGTGCTTTTCACCTGTATGTTCTATTCAGAATTCCTGGCCAACTTTACAACGTTGTTGCTGGAATTAAGTCTTGTGAGTTTAGTCCCCTTGACAGTGGATTTTTCCCTAGATCATTATGTAGCTGAGTACCCTTTTAATTTCCCTTTATTACATTCTTAGGCTTGCTCCTCAGTGATTCTGCAGGGGAAAAAGTGCAAACTGTAGTATCATATTGCTTATTGCTGCCTGATTTGGGGGGGTTGTGAGAATTTTACAACCTTCCTGGGAAGTTTGGACTGAGTTCAGGAAGAATTTTGCCTTGCTGTTGTCAGAAAACCACTCACTAGCCAAACTGTAGTGACATAGTTTTCCACTTGATGGCAATAGAGGTGGGATTATGTCACATTCCTCCCGGTTTCTGGGCTCAGGATTCCATTCAGTGGAAAGACTGATGAGTAGTGGATTTATAGCTCGCACACCTTGGTAGACACAGAGCTTCAGAAGAAACTTCAGAGCAGTATTTCCTTCAGTATTTTCATTTAACATCTAAAGAGCAAGTAACAGGCAGACTGAGACCCAGCCCCAAATCCTTTTTGTCAGCACTGAACCCCTGAGCTGCATAATTAAAATGATGCTTCTGTTTCCTTACAGTGCTTCAGTTTTCTGAAATTATATGTTAGAGCAGTTACTGAAATCTTAATTCTACAAAAATACACTAGACACCACTGGCCTTATATATTGAATAGGGAATGCAAAATACATTGAAGTCTAATCTGCTTGTGTTGTATTCTTTTTCTAAATGAACTCCTGCTTCAGGATTTCAGTGGAGCTATCCCTGGACAAATAAAAAATTCTGGATATATGAACTTTCAAGAAAAATTCTATGTAGCTTCTCCAGAGGTGTAGAAAACTTGCCATCGAAACCTTATCTTGCAACACGTGCAGTGTGATCACCACACCTTAATCAGTCTTTTAATTTAGGTTACCTATCATTAAAATAAAATAGCAGAGAATTAATAGCTACTTCAAAGGAAGAGCTGGATTGGAAAGAATCCAAATGGAGAGAAGAATAGAGCTGTTTGCAAACATAAGTGCTTCAATTACAGATCTAATCACTATCAATTATCTTTTGTTGCTGTAACTCTAGGTACTACTGGTAATTTCCTTCCTTGGAAGGAAAGACTGACATATTACTTCCGCATCATTGTGTTTATTTACTTCTTAAAAGCTCTCAGACTCTTAATTTACAACACAAATACCAGATGGTCTTAGTGAATTTTCTATGTGAAATAGATGAAAGTGAAGAAAACATAAACCTTACACAGGGGGAAGCTTAGTCTTGTTGGGGTAGACATTCAAATACATAATAATGTATTTGAATATTGGATTAACAATGTGGGAAAAAAAATAATTCTATACTGTTTTTTAGGGTTCCCATACTTTGTGACTTTGAACCTCTTCACCAGCATGTACGTGCTCTACATAACCTGGTCAAGGCGGCACAGAGTTTGGATGAAATGTCACAAACCATTACAGACCTGCTGAATGAACAAAAGGTATTTTATATTTTTTTCCCCTTTACCAAAAAAAGAGAATATTCGAAAGAGTAGAATATTTTTCATAGTATTGTTTTATCAGCCACTTCAGAAAGAAACTTTGTTTCTCCAGATGGAAAGATTAGTTGGGTCTCAAAACTGCTCAATAATTTCCTTTCTAATCACATACTGGTAAATATGATGAGAACTCTGAGCTCTTCAACAGGCAAAGTGAATCGATCTAGAGAATAGTTAAAAGTTACTGAGTATCTCCTAACACTGGACAGATGCTTATATTCCACAGAAACTGCAAAAGTAGAATTGGTTAATATTTTTGTTTGCTGCCATTTTCTAAAGCTTTGTGTGCAGAACGTTGCACTTTGCCTTTGTCACTTCAGTTTGTATTCAGTGTTACTTCTCTAGATTTTGACATTGCTTCTGAAGTCCTTTTGGCACAAGCAGTTGAGGATTTAGGGCCTTGGTTGGCTATCCCTGTTAGCCAGAATATTGATGTGTCACCTTTTCCTTTGTTGCCTTCCTGCTTTTTGAGGAAGGGAAGAAAATACGTGCAGTCGTCGTCTTTGAGTACAGAAGGAACAGATGGCAAAAATCTCTTCCCAGTCTCACTCTGTCTGTCAAGCAGATTCTTGCTCCTAGAAACTGTTTCTGCCAATCACTTCTGATTGCTTCTGTGTGTTCGGCATCGTCTTAACTTTCCTAATACACTAAATTGAGTCCTTTTAGCTTCTGATTCTAGCCTGAGTGAGACTCTGAGTGAATTCAGCAATGCTTAAAATGTTGTGTGAAGTTAACTGCTTCAAATTGGGTTTCTTTGGCAGTCTTGCTGCAGAGAAAGAAGTGTCATTTTTATTGTGGGACTCCATCTACGCTGTCAAGTGTTTGTATGCAATTTGCTGGCTAAAAACATCTCTAACTGCCAAGTTCTGGGCATTTTCCATTTTGAATTAGCAAATTCCTGCTTAAACCAGATGACTTGAAGTCCTCTATCTTATTCCTCTGGGGCTTGAACAAGAGACTTACTGGAAGTCTTTCATTTATATAAAATATGAAATCTGGGCAGCTCTTTGTTCTGCAATACAGAAGAGGTGTAATTTCTGTGACTTCTGTAATTTCTTAGCTCTCTGCTCTCTTTATGAAGATTGGTATTTATGTGAACAGCCATTAATAACGTGAGTCTGACCACTGTATTAGCCAACAGAATGGCTGGGAGTGGTGTACATTTTGTGAAATCTGGGAGTTTCTGGAACTTGCTTTACCACCAGACCATGCTCTGAAATATAGAAGTCCATTGTTAACTTGGAGCATCCTGGAATTTGTCTGGTAAGAAACCAAGACAGTGACAGGTATTCCAGTGAATGAATTCTTCACCAAGACTTGCAATGTCAGAAGAGTGTGACGGAAATCAAAGGACTAAGATTTAATTCAAAAGATATATGTAACAGTAGAAAACTGAACAGGAAAGGTGCCTTACTTGTTCAAGTCTTGATGGTTTGTCCTTTTTGGTTCATACTTGCTTATCTGAGGAATTTTTATCAGTATCTGGCTGCACAAAAAATATGTTTGCCAAATTAGGAGAATCTGTTCTTCCCACTCTTTTCTTTTGCTGTGCTTTGACCAGTTTGGATTCTTGGCTGACTCAGAAATGTCAAGTGCTTAGACAGATTTGGATAATTGTCTCCTTCCTTAGAGTAAATTGCATTGCACGCAGTCAGAGCTGGGCTGTTCATGATGTCATCTTGAAAATGCCCATGTCTGTGTGTAATTTCAGTGATTCATTTGAACTCTTTTTTGGAATTGGAGCAAATAGATCTTTCAGAGAGATTTTTTTTCTTCTCAATGACAGTGCTCTTGTTATTACTTGATGAGAGATACTGGGTCTTTCTCTGCGTTGCTTTGCTCTGCAGGTGATCTAGAAGCATTTTTTAAACTATACTGCTTTTGCCCATGTTCTCTTTTTTATTTATTTTGTTTTCTGTGCAGAACTGCTGGAATAATTTTAAAATGACATATTCTTATTATTCTTAGGAATTTACAGTCTATAATTAGAAGGATGAATAGACATTCAGTGATAGCCCTGAAGATGCCTACAACTTCATGCACCTCCACATTCTGATGGTCAACTGTGAGATACTGCCCCAGCTTGGTGCAGAGCTGGCAATGACTGTGCAGGCATGAAGTGTTGCCTATGTAGCAGAGCATTGCTCTTGTTATCTGTTGGATAGTTACTTTAGGCAGGAGAGAAAAGCTGTGGCTGCAGACAAATAAACAAAGAGCAAGCCAGAGAGGAGATCTGACACCTTAGTGGGGATGTTAGTAGCATTTATTTTTAAGTGTCCCTGTAATTCTTATTATTTTAGCCTTCATAGAATGTTCATGATGATGTTTCTCCATTTGATAGCTGATTTTATTTATTTATTTTAGTATTACATCACAGTAGTTAAACATTGATGGGTATTTTTGTTTAATTTGTTCCTACTTTGAAATCTGTTTTTCCTTCTTAAAGCTTTCTGCTTGTTCTTTGTAATGTAATGGTCCCACAGCAAAGATAGTGCTGTGCCCTCTCATTTCCATAATGCAGACAAAGTTTAAGCGGATCAGTAATTGGGTTAAAGATGTACAGGAGAAAGTTAAGGTGCCCGTAGGAGCCAGGTAAGATGATTAAGGTGTCCTCTCCCCAGTTAGTAAGTGATTACCATATGCAGTCCTTTGATATTAGAAGTTACTCTTGGTAGAAAAGCTGGCTTTTCAAATCAGATCATGAATCTGCCATTTGTTCTAGTGGAGTTCAAAATGCAAACCCTTCCAAGAACTGCCCCCTTCCCTGACTCTGCTTATCATAGTAACATGACTAGAACAAGGCATGTAATCCAGCAACACCTGAGAACTGACTTTGCTTCACTGTCTCTGCTTTCTGTTTTTTGTTTGCTCCTAACTCCTCTTCCTTTGTCATCCCAGGAGTTGCAGCGTGTGACACAGGCGGCCGTTGCTGCCTGTAGATTGTAAATAGACGAGATGGCAGGCACCAGCTTCTCTGGGAGATGGGTGACTGGAAACAAAGTCTTCTGTGTAGCTTCAGCAACTTGAAATGTGAAGTTTAACTCTTCACTAGACAGTAATACTCTTAACTAGAAACCCAACTCAGAGCAGCCGCTGCAGAGGCATGGGCTTTATTACAGCCCCATGTCAGGAAGAATGTTGCTCCACACAGGGTCAGTTTTCTTCTTCTTCATGCTGTATCCGTACTCTTTACCTTCTAGGAAGATTCTGCAGAGGTGCCAAAAGTAGATGCCATCTTTCCTTTACATGTGCTTCTGTAGGGCCTCTGATATTCAAAGTCTTTAAAGTGATTTTTTTAGTCTGTGCTTACTGGCATCTGTGGTGCTAGCTCTTATTACTGTTACAGCTGGCTTATCAATGATAAATGTTTGTCACTTAAAGCATGTACTTTGAATCCAGGCATATAGCAGCATATACAGTATCCTTCAACATTTCTTTCTCTGAGTGTTCTTAGAAAAATAGCAGACTGAAATTAAACCCAAGGGAAATACTTAAACCTGGATTTTAACAAAAGGAGCATTTCCATTTAAGTGGGTTTTGTCTCATGTCCCGTGTTCACTTTTTTTTTATAAATACAGACAGTATTTTGTATATAATAAGCATAAGGTTTTTTACAGTGGGTTTTCATCACTGGATTTCAAAGTCATTGTATGTTTTACTTCCATATAGATGGAAGCTAATGGAGATGAGGTTTAAATGCAACTCTGCTAAATAGCTGAATGTCAGAGGTGGAAATAGATTCTTCCTGTATCTCAGTTCAGAATTCAGGTAGTCACATTGATCTCCATTAGGAAGACATTTACATGGTACAGGGAATAGGGTCCCCTTTGGGGCAATAGCCATTTGTAAAAGAATGAGAAAACAAAAATCAGCTATTTGTCTTTGAAATAGCAAAGATTAGGCTTTAAACACTGTGTGGGAATTTACACTTTCCAGGATAGTATGAGATCTTGGTTTATAGTTCATGTAGTAATGAACAAGAACTGATGATATTGCAGTTGATGGGAAAATTGATTTGAAGGTAAGTGTCTAGCCTTTTAAGAATGAAAACCACTGGAATTGGTCAGAATTACTTGGGGACAATTTCATGAAGGTGGAGGAGCTTTATCTTTGTTGTGGTTCACAAGCTGCTGTTACTTACGGATGATTATTCTACCCATTAAGCTTTTCAGCTGCGTATTGAAGGATCTGGTGCTACAGAGTGAGGTTTAGTGGTATCCCAGGTCTAGAGGCAAAATGACAAAAATCAGGAGCAATGGGAGCAGCATGGAGGAGGGTGGGGGAAAACCCACTCAGGCTGTTGTGTCTCACATTCTGAGAAGTCAGAATGTTGCTTTTAATTAGAATGTGCCCCTCATTATACTGTCCTACTTCTACACTCTCACAACCAGAACAATTCTCATGTGGGTTGGTTTTTTTTATATTTAAGTAGACAAGAGTTTGTTTGTTTTCATTTTTGTAGTAAAGCTTTTTGTAAACCTCAGTTTCAGATATTAATAGTGACTGTATTACGCTGATTTTTAATAGCAGTGTTAGCAACAGTAAGATAAAAAATAGAAATAGAAAACCACAATCAGTAGGCTGTTGGAAAACTAAGCCTATTTCTGACTGGTTACTTCAGGTTTTTGTATCGTCCAAATTTTCATTTCAGCCCTTTCCAGTACATTTACATGTGATCTGTGTAGGAGCTTTGGATAGATGAACACTTAGTAATTATGTATTTACAAGTAATGATTTTTTTGAAACTTACTGGAAAAATCTCTGAATTTCTGCAATGTTTAGTTGCGTTTTAGGAGGGCGTATTTTGGACTGTTACTCATAATGAGGTTGAGGTTTTATGCTCTTGTTTTGCCTGGGAATTCTTAATCAATTTAAAATATTAATGGTTGTCTCTCACTTTAAGTGCTTGTTCCCTATTTTATAATTTGTAGGCCTCCAATAGTCAAGCATCGCCACAATCTGCTACCACACCAAGGATGGAAAGTGCAACAGGAACCGCAATTGCTACCTCTTCAAGAACTCCTCCATCACTCAGTCTTCAGGGTCCCCTGTGTCCTCCTGTGTGTCCCCCAGCTCCCTTAGAAGAATTGTCTCCAGACAGCATCGATGCTCACACCTTTGATTTTGAAACTATTGCCCATCCAAACCTGGAGCAAGCTCTTAAGCAAGGATCGTTAGACTTGGATTCGTTAGCAGAAAGTCCAGAATCTGACTTTATGTCGGCAGTAAATGAATTTGTAATAGAGGAGAATCCAGTATCTCCTAATGTAATAAGTGATCCCCAAAGCCCAGAGATGATGGTGGAATCTCTTTATTCTTCAGTTATCAATGCAATAGACAGTAGGCGTATGCAAGATACAAACTCTCGTGTAAAGGAGGTTTCGGTAGAAAATGCATCCCTCAATGTTTGCATGGAGAAGTGTAGGGTTATTGCCCAAGACTCAAAGGTACATTTAAGAGGTATAAAAGAAGATCTTTGCCAGTTTAGAACACTTGTACAGAGAGAACAGTGTGACTTTTCTAATTCTTTAAAATGCACTTCATTAGAAATAGTAAATACCATTGAGAAGGTAAAACTTTCCCTTGAAAAAACACTAAAGGATAAACATCAAAAAGAGTTACAGTCTTTGAAAAGCGAATATGAAACTAAAATTAATAAATTACTGGAGGATGGTGAAGAAAATAAAAACAAGATTAAAAAGTTAAAAGGTGACCTATTAGGCCTTGAGGAAGTTCTGCAGAGTAAGAATGATGAATTCGCAATGGTTAAAAATGAGAAGGAAGCTGTAGTTTGCCTTCAGAATGAAAAAGACCAGAAATTACTTGAATTGGAATGCCAAATGGAGACCCAAACTTTTGAAATTAAGGAACTGAGAGAGTCACGTGAGGTTGTACTTGAAGACTTGAAAAAACTTCATGTTGAAAGCAACGAAAAACTACGACTCCTGAGGGCAGAACTCGAGAGTGTAGAGCAAAGCCATTTGAAAGAACTGGAAAGT
The DNA here is from genome assembly GCA_024336885.1 of Actenoides hombroni. Classification (NCBI taxonomy): domain Eukaryota; kingdom Metazoa; phylum Chordata; class Aves; order Coraciiformes; family Alcedinidae; genus Actenoides; species Actenoides hombroni. The sequence continues at coordinate 14,189,076 of WUAM01000143.1, read as the reverse complement.
GAACTGCAAGCCAGGCATTTGCAGGAGTTTGAGAAGGTGCTGGCTGAGCACAAGGACTGCTTAGATAAATTAAAGAAAGAGAACCAGCAGAGACTTGAACAAATGCAGGAATCTCATGCGGTAGTTGTGCAAGAGAAGCAGCAGCAAGTGGAAGAGCTACAACTCAAGGTTTCGGATCTGTCTGATTTGAGGTGCAAATTAGAAGTAGAACTTGCCTTGAAGGAGGCAGAAACTGATGAAATGAAGCTTCTTTTGGAAGAAAGCAGAAACCAGCAACAAGAGACCTTAAAATCTCAGATTGATAAGGAAACGGAATGCTTAAAGAAGGAGATAGATCAATTAAACAATAAAATCCAAATTAACAGTGATGAATATCAAGTGGGCTTATCGCAACTAAGGACTCTGATGACATCTGAGAAAGATCAGTGCATTTCTGAGCTAGTAAACAGATATGAAGAGGAATCAAATTTGCTTAGAACTGAACTAAATAAAGTCACGCTTCTTCATCAGAAAACTTCTGAGGCAGAAAAAAGACTTTCCGAGCAAGTAACAGAACTACAAAGTAAGTTGGAGTCAGAAGTGAACGCCCTAGAAAAGGAAAAAACAGAAAAACTGTCTCTCTGTGAGCAGCAGGAAAAATATGAAGCTATTATCCATAAGCTTAAGGAAGAGAAAGAGCTGTTGGTATCTACCCAAGAACAAGACAGGCAGCTGCTCATTCAGAAGCTCAATTGTGAAAAAGAGGATGCAGTACAAAGTGCTTGTAAAGAGTTTGAATTACAGAGGGAAGCTGCTGAAAAAGGCCTTTTGGAAAAAATACAGCAACTTGAGCTGCAAATAAATCAGAGGTACTGTAAGAATGAAGTTACTGTGCTTTCCTAGTATTTTTAAGTTATTAATGTAGTGTGTTCATGATGTATTGTGCAGTAAGCAGAATTTCTGTGCATTTCTAATAGTGTTTGTCTGGATTGGTTTCTATAGTCAAATTTCTTCCATTTTACAGGGAGTGTGTCTGTAGTTAATCTCCAAGATTGTAAAATATCTTACACCATATTACTTCCAGACATCAATGTATCTTTTCTATTTGTCTTGCAATGTTACATAGAAGAAGTGTTTCCAAATTAGCCTGTTGCTTGAAATTCTGATTTTGATAGTTTCAGCCTCTCTTTCCTTTCTCATCCTTAGCTCTGGTGTAGGCACTGTGGTCAGCATACAGTGAGTAGCTTCTAGGCTGATAAACTTTCTGTGGCTCACTATACACTCTTGCTGGTGTGAATGGTGGCATGAAAAAGTGTGGGGGGCTGCATTTATGGTCAACTGAGAACTGTCCTATAGCCACCTGGACTTCCATTGACTTTTAGCTGCCACGTTTACGTGCTTCAGGGTTTTCAGTTTGGACTTTGTAAAGAAACACAGATGGGCAACATTGTTTTAAAGAACATCCTGACGTCAGTGGGTTTCACTGATAATTTCTGCAGTGTTTTTCCTTTTAAAAAAGAAAACTGTATTTTTCCCTTGCCATAAATGCCTAGAATTACTCTTTCTGACCTCATATCTTATCTACTTGCTAGTTCATAATCCTGTGCTTTCTTAACTTGATAGGGAGAATGGATGGCAGAAACAAAGGTAGGTGAGTGTGTGCTGGATCACAGGGTAAAGCATAGACTGTAGAAATGGCTGGAACAGATAATTTCATGGATGCCCAGACTCCCATCCAATATGCAGTGATCAGTATTTGAGGTTCCCTGCCTCCTCTGCAATTCAGTTCTCTTTCATATTCTCCATTCTGAACCTTTCTGAGGTTCTGTAGCCCTTAGTCTTAAGAGAGAAGCTTTGCATTAGGAAGCAAGAGGAATTCTTGGAGTGTTTTTAGCATCAGGAGTTGTGCTTGTGAGTGTGTAGTACATTGGCACATGATGTGTTGCATTCAGCACAGCCTGCCTTGTATCAGGAGACCATACCTCCAGGAGGCACTGACTAGAAAAAGCATTGACATATGTATGTAACTGGAGAGTTAGGTTTGGGGGATTTTTCTATATAATACTCTTCTACAGCAGAATCATATTTAATATAAACTTTAAATAATTATTATTTTTTTTTCAGAAATGTGGCCCAACAAAGGGATTTCTCTATCCCAATGTTCTTCAGTGGTAGTTCTTGGTAATTCAAGCCAACACAGAAGAGTGTAGTTAATGCTTTTGGTTTAGTGGTGGAAAATATTTGGCCTATGTAACATTGCCTGTTTCAAGAGCCATTTAAGGTTGTTACCCTCCCTCCTCAATGACTGTTGATGCTTTCCTTCCTTTAGGATCATTACTACTGTCCTCCAGATTCTGCAACCCAGGGTTTTGAGTTTCACGTCTGGATTCCTTAGCATCAGATTTATTGCCAAAGTGCTTTAATTATGTGATAGTTCTGGAGGCTTGGCATTTTGATATACTAAGAATCTTCAAGCAGTTGATCATCTTCAGGGAGTTGTAATTGTTCCTCTCTTTTTTGCTTTCCACACCTTCTGTAATGTTGGAAAAGTGAAAATAAAAACCTCCCCCCCCCAACAAAACTTCAGAATTGGAGCCAGTGCAGTGCACTAAAAACCAGAATGCCCAAGAGTAAGAGCTTGATGAGATGCTCATCATTAGAAAGTAGAATTGAAGACTAATAATTAATTAAAACGCAGTATTTATTAAATATTTCCAAAAAATGTCTCAAAAAGAACTTTTGACTATTTGTGTTTGCTTATTTCATGTATTCTGATTCTCTGTATATACTGCAAATTTAAAGCCTGAACGTTTTCTTTTAAGTCCTCCTGCTGAATCATCTGCTGAATCGAGCTTGGTTGCTGAACTTCAAGAGAAGCTTCAGGAAGAAAAAATGAAGTTCTTAGAGCAACTCGAAGAACAAGAGAAAAGAAAGAATGAAGAAATGCAGAACATCAGAACTTCACTCACTGCGGAACAGCAGGTAAAGCTGGTTCTCTTTTATGACTTTCTCTCCTGTGACAATTGTGTGTTCTTTTGCAGTTTAGTTTTGGGGGGACTTTGGGGTTTTTAACTGCATAACGCACGCATTATCTGGAGCTAGGATATGATGTGTTAAAGGAATTTTAATGCTTAAAGCATTAAAAACAAAACAAAGCAAAACCCACCTTAAATATCTGAACTGTGCAATCCAGATTCAGTTTTTGTTATTTGACTTCTTTTGTACAAGTTGTTAAGCTAGTGCTGTTAAGTTTGCATGCATTAATCTCTCAAACTCCAGGAAGATACCAGGTAAGTATAGTTTAAATTAATAGCACAAAATTTATGGACAACACAAAATTAATTAATTGGAAATACTCATTGATTTGGAATACTACTTTTAAACTTTATTAGCCTGGGCAGGTGGTGTTTGTGGTTCAATGCAAATAATATATTTTACTTAGTAAACTTAGAAGACCTATGTATTCCACATCTTGATACTAAATCATATTACACTGGAGTAATGATTACATCTGTACCAACAGTTTTTCCTTTCAAAATGCCTTGAATATCTCAGATTTTGTAGATGAGTCTTCAGTTCTTAAATTAAATCACTGTTAGTAACAGCTATTATCTACAGCTTTGCATTTAAACACTAAGAAAGGATTTTCTGTTTTAAGCACCTCTAATTTAGCTGTGGTAGGATCAAGTAAGGACAAAGAGGCAGTGTAGTGATCAGCCAGCTCTCTGAATGGACAGTGTCAGTCGGTGGAGAGAGCAGAAAATGGCACAGTTACAAAGACAGGAGCATTTTGGAAATGTTTGGACTGCAGACCTTAATACCGAAGTATTACTTCTGTAATCATAAGATTTCTTTTTCCATCAGAATATGCCTTAAGTAGTATTCTTCATTTGTGCAGCAGAGTGTGGAAGAGATGGTTCTGAGATGTTAACAGCAACTTTGAGGGAGAAATGGAACCTTTTATTTTAGAAAGGGGAAAAAAACCCAAACATTAACCTCCCTCCCCTCCCCCCCTCCCAAAAAAAAAACCCCAAACAAAACAACAAAAACAAACACACACAAAAAATTCCCACCAAAAAAGAGCAACCAAGACCATAACAGTGTTGTATCAGTGCTGAAAGCTTACTGGACTGGGTCTGCTGATCACTGAGTATTTTGGCTATTTGACCTCACCTTTGATTTAGTTTCTTTTTTCTCAGTGAAGTTATCTGAGAGGTGTTACTGTGGCTTGTGGAGTGTGATAGTTTTGTTACTCACGCATCTACCAAAGGCTGCTATGCACTATGTAGGGTGTGTAGCTGCCAAAGAGCTTGCACTGTAAGGCTGAGAGTTGACAGGCACAGGTCGAGACCATCCTAAAAGTCACAGAAAATGTGACAGTGTAATTCAAAAATACCGTTAGAGAGGTGGCTGTTGGTAGTTTCTGTCTGTCTCTTCCACACAACCTGCAGAGAGTAGAAGGGGTGAGGGCAGAATGATTAGGAGGAGGATTGAAGGAGCAGGCATTGCTCAGACTGGTCCCCCAGGAGATGTGAGCTTCTTGTGTTCAGTTATTCAAGCTACTTGCCAGGGTTCCTCTATGACTTCTGCATTAATTAATGGTTCACTGAGCAATTAATGTGTGACTTGACATGTATTTTTGATTCAGACTCTAGTATATTAGTGTAGCTTATTAATAACAATGATATTCTTTTTTTTATTACACCTAACACGTTTATGCAGGGCAGCTTTGTCTTAATAACCATTTTAACCCTTAGACACTGTGCTAAAATGTGCAACCGTTGTGCATTAACTGGAATATAAAATGTTACATTTAAAAAACCCACCAACTTACACATTTTTTTTAATGATGATTTCTTTATAACTAGACCACATGTTTATAGTGGGCTTGGGGGAACCAGAGGGATAAAAATAAAAAATGTTTGTGGTTTCCTTGTAAACACAATGTTAGACATACTACCTCTTCACCAAAGTCATATGTAAATGAGTTTAATTCCTTGTCTAATGATACTTTAGGAGATTGATATGCGTGGTATCTTTTGTACTTTTTTTTGTTCTAGTGCTTTGTTTTGCATTACCTCTCTACAGTACATTTCTCAGTAATACTTCTTTCTGTTTTCAGACCAACTTTAACACTGTTCTGGCAAGAGAGAAAATGAAAAAAGAAAACATAATTAATGATCTTAGTGACAAATTAAAAATGCTTACACAACAGCAGGAAAAAGATAAGGGTAAGCAGCAAAGTTCTGCAGAAGTGTTCATCTTTTCTAGTAGGACAACTCCATTCACTACAGATTGGTTTTGATCCTCAGTGCAGCTGGTATTAAAAGAATTTTTACTTACTTGTGTCATAGATTTGATTGAAACACTTTCTGAAGATCGAGCTCGCTTACTTGAAGAGAAGAAGAAGCTTGAAGAAGAAGTTAATAAACTGAGAAGTAGTAACTTTTCTCCATCAACCTACTCTGCAGCAGCTTCAGAAGCTTGTGGAGCCTGCGCAGCTGAAACTCCCACTGACCCAGACAGATTGGTTTCTGACATTGCAGCTGAAGGGAGAATGGACTCCACGATGGAAACCAGTATGATGGCTGTGCAGTAAGTATGGGGCATTGTAGCAGAAATACACAAAGGGTGCTCTTGTTCTTTAAATGTGTGCTGTTGGGTGTTGAGAGCAACAAAGGAGCATGTTTACCGTTCCTTCTACCTTTGATGTTCTTAGGGTCTCAAGAATGTCTTATGAGGAGTGACTGAGGAGCTGGGGTTGTTTAGTCTGAAGAAAAGGAGGCTTAAGGGGAGACCACCTCGCCCTCTACAACTCCCTGAAAGGAGATTGTAGTGAGCTGGGTGTTGGTCTCTTCTCACAACTGATAGAACAAGAAGAAATGGCATCAAGTTGCACGAGGGGAGGTTTAGGCTGGACATTAGGGATTGACTTCTAAACAGAAAGGGTTATCAAAGACTGGAACAGGCTGCCCAGGGAAGTGGTTGAATCACCATCCCTGGATGCATTAAAAGCCATCTAGACGTGGTGCTTAAGGACATGGTGCAGTACTGGCCCTGGTAGAGTTAGATAACAGTTGGGCTTAATGATCTTAAAGTTCTTTTCCAACCATAGTGATTCTGTAATTCTCACTAAAACTATTCTTTTAAATGCACACCTACGGTTTTGGTATCACGATCATCAAAAATGTGTGGGTTTGATGACTTAGAACTATGCAACTTAGTCGTGGGGCCAAGTTTCACCTCTGTGAGATGAAAAAATAGACCTAAGTGCATGAAATGCAAGTCAAACAGGAGAAGAACACTTGTAATAGTGAATGAGCTGGGTGGCTGTATGTTATTAGCATATCTTTTTTTAAGCAGTGGCTGCTTATTGAATAGCAAAAAAAAAAAAAGCTTTATTTTTTTTTTGTGCTGTAAGATCACATAATGATATTTCTTGAGAACGGGGAGGGAACTATAGGTATGTTTGGTAGAAATCAGGTTGAGTCATCAGGAAGGAAGTAATGGAACTCGAGGTAATTAAATGGCCTTAACAGATGGATGTTCTGTATTCTTGGAGAGAAGGGACAGGTCTTCAGCATCTCTGTATAACCTCTGAATCCTCAGTGCTGTCAGCTGCAACGTGCTGCTAATTAATAGAAGGCAGTGGTGGCACTGGGGAAAAAACACTTTGCAATGATTTATACCCTTACTTGAGGAAAACAGCTAGGGCAAGCAGCATACCTACTCTAAGCTTTTCGCTTAAGGTTGGTTTGTTTGTGTTTGGATCTGGCTGATAATCTGAATTCACAACGTAACTTTTGACATAAAATAATTAAAATAAAATAATTCTGACTGGTACAAAGTTGTCCTGCTGGTTGTTGTTAGGAATCCAGCCTACTGGAGATTTATTTTCTGGGGTTTTTTTTCAATACTAATGTCCATGAAAATGTACATCACATCGATTCTTACTTTACAAAATTGCATGAGGTACATGCAAAGATTTTTGAATAGTAAAGACTCTAATATGCCAAGAGAAGGGGCTATGATGATACATGGGAAAATCCCAATTTTTTTTCCACTTTCTTAACAATTTTAATAATTTTTTCTTTAAAAATGTTGAATGTTAGGCTTAAAAATTCTGTATTAAATTGAGCATATACTATTACATGTACTTTCTGGCTAGAATATGACAAAATGAATAGTGCATGATATGTGTGCATTAAAATAGGAGTCATTACTAGAAGATCCTTAGCTGTTATCATGCTCTGTGCAGTATGAGAATCCATTCAGAATAGATTACTGGGAGAGAATTCAGGTAAAGGAGTGGAAAAGGTTTTGTCCAGGGCATTCCAATTATTTTCTTAACTCTATATAGAAACTGGGGAAAAACTCATACTTTGGATTTTTAAATTTTTCTAGTGTGTTTCTGCTACAGCAGCCTAAGGAAACTGAAACAGTCAACATTGAGTATTTGTTACTAATTAATGAGAACAGTTCTTCCCTCTTATTTCCCTCCCTCTTATTTCCCTCCCTCTTATTTCCCTCCCTCTTATTTCCCTCCCTCTTATTTCCCTCCCTCTTATTTCCTTTCCCAGGCTTCTCAAAATGCCAGTCTGATACGTGCTTCAGAGCTGTACAGTGGAATGTATTCATTTGCTTGGACAAAAGCTTAGCAACCCAAATTAATTTCATGGTACCCGAATATGACTAAAAGTTTCTTTTTGTTTATTAAGAATGCTTACCAGAAGAAATTATTTGAATCACCCACTTAATACAACTTGCAATTTTCTACTGTTGTTAAAAAGAAAGCAGAATAAGGTCCTGGCTGCTACCCCCTTACCTAGAATCTTCGTGGAAGATCATTAAGCAAGTGCAACATTCCCAGACTTCTGCTTACCTCTCACAGGGTGGTGAACCTGACTAGGAGACACACAAGTGGAACGAGGCTTTGCCAGAAAAGCCAAAGCAGAGTTGTTGATACACTTAAATTCACTTGAATCTGTGCCCACCACAACTGATGCTGCTTAACCCTTAACGCTATACCCAGTGCACAGAGTAGCTGTGGAAGCAAGGATGGAAATAGCTGTTGCTTCCCACACTAAGCTTGCACTGTTAATCAAGAAAACACTGAAATGTTCTAGCTTTAGAAGAACTATTTTTTACAGTAACCAATCTAGTCCTGAGCTCTCAAGGAAAGTTTACCAAAAAAACTTGAAAAGCCTGGGATCAAAAAATGTAGGCTCCATGTACTAAAAGTCAGGTCGTAATTAAGCAGAAATCATTACAGATACCTGTTGATTTCTTCCTATTACGTGAGAGCTAAACAGCCTTTCAACTAAAATGAAGTAATGATGAGCATGGCTTGGTTATAATCTGTTAGTTCTACTGGGCATTTTTGCCTCAGTTTATAGCATGTGTTTCCAGACTGGCTGAATGGACTTTCTTTTCCCAACCAAATCAGTTTGGACTACAAAATATATTGGGAGGGGTTTTTTTCCTATTAACCTACCTTTAAAAATATGTTTCAATTGTGTTAAGAACACAGAGTAGTAATTCCTAGGAAATTTTTTACTAGGATGGTAGCATTTTCTTATTATACCCTAGTGCACGATTACTCTCTTGGGTAAATGGAGTGATTTAGCAAGCTCACTTTAGTGTTTCTCTACCAGAGAGTCACAGAGCACAGAGCCTTTAAACTACAAAGATTAGGAAAGTATGACATTGTTAGAGCTCAGCCACAATATCAAGAGTTAATGGCCAAAGCATTTAAAGCTGTATCTTTCATCCTGATCTTTTCAAAATAATGCAAAACATGCAGAAATGGGCCCATAGAATTTTCTGAAACACTCAATGACTGAAAATTCACTGGCTTGTTGCAACAAAGAAACAGCTTGTTGTCAAAAATTATCTTTTTTTATTTAAACATGAAAAAAATACTTCATTTTTAACCTATCCATTTTCTTCTCTTCTAGTGAAAATGTACATATGTCTGAAGAAAAACAGAGGATAATCTTGTTAGAAAGAGTGAGTAGATTGTTTCTGAGGTTAACCATTCAATTCAGTATATATTTAATAGTATATTACACCAGAGTTTATAACATATATGTGAAGTTGGGGAGGGTGGGGAATCACAACAAAACAACAACAAAAAAACCCAACAAAATTTTTGGTTACTTTTTCAAATTAAGGCATCTAAAGCAGCTGGACAGGAATTAAGATTGATTTTTCCTGTTTCTCTTGGAAATGGGTAATTTCTCCTGTTAGGCTGCTATTACTTAGATCATTTTCATTCTGCCTGGCATGTATTATAATCTTGACAGTATTGCTTCTGTAAGAAGTGAAATAAGACTTGTGAATGTGCTTAAAATCACAGTTTTCTAAAGTAATTGTCATAGCTTGTACAGGCTAGAATTGTAAGTTTATACCTCACCCCCCCCTTGCTTCTCTCAAATACACACCTTAAACAGGCACTTTACCTACAACTTTTATTTTGAGCTTAGCTTTCAATGTACATTGAGTAACTGAACCTTTTTGATTAAATTAAAAATAAAAGGTATCTTTAGCTTTCTAGGGGTCACTTAGAGTGAAATCTGTGATCACTTAGAGAACATGAATGATTTCTATTAATGGATGGTGGCACTGTATGATGCAGGTGGATGGATGTTTCTGACTTGTTAAAAGATGTTTATGCTGCATAAAGTGTATTAATTAATCACATAAGATTTTCTTTCAGACTTTGCAGTTGAAAGAAGAGGAAAATAAGAGATTAAATCAAAGATTGGTAAGTGTGTAGTGCATGTTTTAAGCCTCATGGGAAAAAAGTAACAAAAGCTTGCAAAGGTTATGTTAGGTTAGATGTAAAAATGTGGGGTTTATTAACTTCAAAAATGTTTAAAGTGTTAAGGGAAGTGGCAGATAGGTAACTTGGTAACCTTCAGAGGTACCTCAACTTAGCAGCCTACTCATGGAAAAGATTCACAGGACTGGAGAGAAAGAGATTTCTTCCCCAAGAACACAGACCAGCCAGGCTTGAGGGGAGGGGAGTTACTCTCAGTGGTGCCATGGCTCAGTTTTTCAGCAATAGTAGGTTGAAGGCCAGTTGACAAGTGTGCAAATATACCTACACGTGAAGCTTAATTAGGAGTGTTAGCAGTAACTTGAGAGATTTGTTTCTGGAAAATGGCACCTGTTGTTTCTTTGCTTTTCTTAAAGCTGGAAAATAATGAAAAAGCTATCAAGCTATTTTGCATTTTAATTTAACACTCATTCCAGTTTTAAAAAGCAGCTAGAAAATCTTTGATGCTCACGTCTGAAGAGAACTCTCAAACACTGTCACAATCAAAGCAAATTGTGTGCATTTGACAACTGTCATGTTAGCTGCAACTTTTTCAAGAAAAAAAAGTACAAGGTGAATAAGTCAAAGAAATCTAGTCTCTAATAAAAAAACAGTTGGACCCCATAAAGAAAGCTGCTGAAAGTGTCATCAGAAGTTGAGATCTTTTTTGTGTTGCACTGTCTTCAATTTGGACTTGTTTTGTTGAAGAAATGAAGGAAATGAGCTGGGAATAGGCTTCAAGCTCGTACTAAGACAGGCTGACTCCTTCTGGGGAAGTGTGGAGGGCAAACTGATAGTAGGAAATACTCTGTAGGTAACAATATTTAAGTTACAGCAGAAAAAATCATGTGCTAAACTACCAATAATCTAGATGTGAATAACATCTGTAAGTGGGCCAGGAAATAGGAACCTATGGAAAAACTGCAAGACCTGCGGTCAGAGTTTGTGCAGGGCAATTGTGGATGGTCAGGAAGTTACCAAAGGGTAATCAAATGGATACATTAAATGTATACATCTCCTCCATCTACTTACCTGTATATGGGCTATGAATCCCTCTGTAGATAAGAGTGACCCATTTTCATTTCTTAACAGTTACTGTAGAACGTGTATATACACTTAAATTAATATTTAGATCTAGTTTATTCTATTGAATTTGGTTGATGTGCCAGTATTTTAATCAGATTTAATGGCAAATACCATGCATTTAGGAGGTAAGAATTGTGTCCAGAACGTTACACAACTGAGCCTTTGTGTGGTCTTATTTGACTCCAGTTTTATTCTAGGGAGTGCTGCTCTATTACGATAAACTTCAGATTCCGTGACAGTCCTTAGCAATCCTGAGGGATCATACCAGGTTCAACATCCAGAGTTTAATTGTGATTAAACATGTTTAGCCTCCAGTGTTAAACTGTCAGCATTTTTTAGACTGCCAGTGGCTTCTGAAATTACACGGCTATGCCACAGGTCTTGCACATGCTCAGAACAAACCTGCACTGGCATTGATCAGGGAAATGCTTCTCAGTGTTAAATAATGGGGGACAAGTCAGTTGAGTCAGTTGTCTTGAGAAATTTCATAGTCAAAGGTGACTGTTAAAAAAAAAAAAAAACCCACAAAAAAACCCCCCTCACAACACTACCAAAACCAAAAACCACCACCAAAACCCCAAACAATCCTGCTACAGAACAAGATGACAGAAGGACATGCTGTTTTCTTCAGTGAATGTAAAATCTGCAGTAAATATCCTAACCTTATTGTTACCTGCAATGTACATTTCATTGCAGTTTGCCAATATTTTATAGCTTTTTCCTCTTCTTTTTTTTTTCTTTTTCTAGATGTCCCAGAGCATGTCATCAGTATCCTCAAGACATTCTGAAAAAATAGCAATTAGAGAGTAAGTGCATGTTACTTTTCATATAAACTAATGGATAGGCCTTTAATAGTAAGTATATTGTTAAAGAATGTCACAGTTCTTCTGTTCTTGCTCTGTAGTGAAAAAATACATTGATCATCTCTGTAGTTTAGCCATTTGTTGTTGAACTATCCCAGTTGGGCTCAAGTAAAATTTTATAAGCCCTTCTTTTTAAACAAACAAAAAATCTCTTTCTGAATTCTGTGTGTTGCTGGCTTTCTTGCTTTCTGGGTCTGTCTTTTAGATAGTTCATAAGGATAATATCTCATGGGACTTACAGAATCCTCCCAGAGTTTTCTTTTAGATTACTTTTTGTTTATCTGTAACCTTCTTAACATTTTAGTTGATGAATGTAGAACATTTCAAAACCAAAGATAGAGTGTTTTATTGACTTCAGAAAATATCAAATACAATGAGTTAGCATAACAAGTAGAAATATCTGTGCTGCTGTTGAAATAAGTCTCAGTCTGTGCAATAATTGGGGGAAAAAGATGTGTAATTAACGTAGTTTTAAGCTATGTGTTTTTAGTTATAATTCCTTGTTTGGGGTTTTTTTCTAGTTTTCAGGTTGGCGATTTAGTTCTCATTATCTTGGACGAAAGGCATGACAACTATGTATTATTTACTGTCAGTCCAACCTTGTATTTCCTGCACTCAGAATCTCTTGCTGCACTGGATCTCAAACCAGGTGAGTGTGGTAAGTGTCACTTTATTTCCAATTATTATCTTCTCTTAGAAATCCTCTTAACTTTCTCACACTTAGTGATTTTATAAGCACGTGTGATATACAGTTAGCTGTCAGCTATTTGTTTTGCTGCTAAACATTTTTCAAGACAAAGTCTTTTAAATCAAGAATTTATATAGGTGTTAATATCTTGGAAAAATAGGGGAAAATATCTGCATCTTCAAAGTAAGCTGTAAAATAAAAAAGAGAGAGAAATTGCCAGTTTTCTACACAGAGAGTATATTAACATGACTGTAGGGAAAATATTCCCATCAGGCTGCTTAGCTATTCAGTAACATGAATAATAGAGAATAATTATGTAGGTATCAGGTGTATTTTTATGTGGATTTATATTTTCAAAGTATTTTTTGATGAAAAAAGTAAATAAAAAACAATACAAAGTAAATAGAAAAATACAAAGGTAATGTTTCTGTCAAAACTGCATGCTCAGTTCTTATGTTTAATACCTGATTTTATGATGTCCTTTGAAGATTCTTTGGATAAAATTTGTTCACTTTGTAGCTAATCGTCAGCAAAGTGACTGAAATTTATGAACCCAAATACACATCTGAAATAACAAAATGTAGACCACAGTTTAATGGGGATTTGCAAGCAATGTTTTTTGCTGATACCATTTCTTTTCACCCAGTTTAAATGCTGATTAGCAGGGTTCATAAGTTTTCAGAGCACAGTTTCTGTATGTTTTCCTTATGTTCAGGTTGATGGTATGTTTGCTTTTTCCTCCTTTAATCTTCAGGGGTTTTTGTTGGCTGTTTTTGGCAGCTATGTCAACTTAATTAAATTGCAGTGTTAATCTTTTTTTAAATGAGGAGAAATAACAGTGCTTTGCACTAAACTGTGTTCTGCATGAGATTCACATTAAATGTCTTTAGATTATCAGACCTAGTAGTTTTTGCAAACCCACCCATGCTCCCAATTTTGCAGAAACATCGAAGTACATGCATCTAAAGGAAATTCTATAGTAATTCCAATTTCTCACTAAAAATATCTGTGTTGTTGCATGTCAGAAGCTGTCAACTTATTCTCAACGAGCAGACTCATTGTAGATTTCAGTTATGATGAAAGATTATAGCCCATAAATAATAGTATGGTCTCCAGAAGACCACCAAGCTCTGACTTAATTCTGAGACTGCTGAAAGATCAGTGCCATGTGTGTTCTGCAAAATGTATGGGAAGAATTCCTGTCTGTCTTACAGATGTGATACATTCTGAACTATGGCATTAGTACAGCGTACATAACTGTGTGAAATATGGTTTGATTTTCTTCCTCTTTATATATATAAATGTAAAAGCCATGTCAGTTTGTGTATTCCTCTGACTACACAATTCACTGACCTGTCTGTTTTCAAGTGGACTTGGCTTGCTCTGTTCCTTACGACTTGCTAACCAGAGTTCTGGAGCCCCTATTACAGAAAGGCTATGGATGTGCTGGAACGTGTCAAGAGAAGGGCCACAAGGATGCTCAGAGGGCTGGAGCACCTCTCCTATGAGGACAGATTCAGAGAGTCGGGGTTGTTCAGGCTGGAGAAGTCTCCAGGGAGACCTTATTGTGGCCTTCCAGTATCTGAAGGGGGCTACAAGAAAGCTGGGGAGGGACTTTTTAGGCGGTCGGGCAGTGATAGGACAGGAGGGAATGGATCAAAACTAGAGATAGGTCGATTCAGGTTAGACATTAGGAAGAATGTCTTCCCCATGAGAGTGGTGAGACACTGGAACAGGTTGCCCAGAGAGGTGGTGGAAGCCCCATCCCTGGAAGTGTTTAAGATCAAGCTGGATGGGGCTCTGAGCAACCTGCTCTAGTGGGAGGTGTCCCTGCCCATGGCAGGGGAGTTGGAATTGGATGATCTTTAAGGTCCTTTCCAACACTGACAATTCTATGATTCTATGAAAACTGCATATAAAACAAACACAAAGATTGACCATTTGTTTTAGGAACCCACTTATCTCTAGCTCAGTACTTCAGGAAACCATGTCTTGATTCTATTTCTTCATCAAGGTAGCAGAGAGAATGAAACTCATAACACTAGTTCCATTATTTGTGATAGATTAAAATTGATGTGAACCTAGGCATTGCGAATTACTGTTTTAAGGGCTGCTGAAATGTGACCTTTTGTACCAACATGTACCTAGCAAGTTCATACCTCTGCATAGATCCACCTAGAGGATTAAGTGTGAGGGATCTAGGCTATCGTAGGTTGTCTCTGCCTACATTAAGAGCACTTAGAATGCTATGTCAAGACTGAAATTGGCTGAGGGTTGCATGGTTTCTGTGTTTCTTACCCTTGGGATACAGAAGTTTTCATCTGCAAATGTAGGAGGGAAAACCCTATATCTTTCTCACTATCTTTGTTAGAACTATGAAGTCTGTCAGCCAAGGAAATTAAAAAAACCTTGTTTTTGTTATTTCAGTAATAGTTGTAGAGCATTCAGGCCAGGTATGAATACTTCATGGTGATTTGTAGGAGTGTGGAGTAGAACAGAATCTGTTTTGTTAGCAATAGCCAGAGTAATCTTGCAGGGTAAGATTAAAATTTCAAATTCTCGTTCTTGTGATTCATGTTCTAGTCACTAGATACAATACCTCATAAATACTCATGCTTAGAAAAACATTTAGTATTCTGCAGAGCACATGTCAGCTGTTCCTTCCACCTGTTCTGATGTTTTCTTCATGCCGTGATCAGCGATGGTTAGAAAAGAGCAACGTAAAACTGCTGTAAATTCTTGGAATACGAGGCAAATGCATTTCCTTGCTGTTACAGAAATGGGCACAAGCTCTTTGTTATTATTATTGAGTTTATTATTGAGGTTTTTCACTTCTTTCTGAATGGTATTGGGCGCTCTCAGAAGAGCGCAGCCAAAACTAGCAGGCTTGTAGGGCTTTGAAACTATTATTTATGAAGAGCACATTTCCGTCACTCAGGAAAGTAATCAAATGTTTCAGTAAGAGCAATATCAAAGCTGACTACATAAAAGTTTCTAGCCATTGAAATACTTTGAGAAATTACCACTTCAAATCAGATCAAAAGGTCACGCTTCACTGACCAGAATAATTATGAATCATTAAATGAATTTCAGTTTTGTTTTACTTTACTCCTTTAATGCTAACTTTCAAAACAAAATTTAAGCTGAAAAATCAAATTTGTTTGAAAACACCAGTGACCTTTCTTGACACCTGAACTTGCTTAATTTTTGTTAATTTACTTTTAGAAGTGGTGCTTTTTAGAACTTCTACTTCCAAGTAAATAATTTCAGCAAATAATTTTTAACCGTATGAATGAAATATCCTGTTATCTGTAGTTGATTATGTAAAATAATCAATATATTGTGTCTCTAGCATCAGGTGCATCTAGGAGACCTTGGGTGCTAGGAAAAGTGATGGAAAAGGAATATTGTCAGGCAAAAAAGGTAAGGAAATAATAATGGGAAATCACCTGATTAAATCTGTTTCTCTTCTCTATTGATTTTATGTTTGTCACAACTGTGAAGAGTACTTTCTGCGTAATAAGTGCCGTGAAAATTGTCATAAGTTGTGCTTCTCCTGCTCTGGTCTTGGTTTTGTTTTGGTTGGTTGGTTTTTCTAGTTCCCCTTCTCTTGCTGTTCACTCAGATTAAGCAAACAGTGGTTTGGGTAGTTGTGTCCATCCTGCCCAGAACCTTTCCAGACTCCAAAGGATCTTATAAATGCTGAGGGGTGGGAGTTGGTTTCTGCTTAAAAATACAAAAATCAGAGGAATAATCCCATGTTTCTAATGTAACTTTTTTTTTTTTTGTAGGCACAAAACAGATTTAAAGTTCCTTTGGGTACAAAATTTTACAGAGTGAAAGCAGTACCATGGAACAAGAAAGTATAACACAAAAACATTTTAGTTCCTTCTGTCTCCATTCTTTTTTGATTGTCCTTCAGTGCTCGTTCATCGCTCCAACTACCAGGCCATCTTTTTATACTGAGGTCATGTGACAAGATACGTCATTGATGTACTGCTTTTACTTTTTAACAGGTCACATTTTAGAAACGAGAATTTCATCAAAAACTCTGGCCCTAACTGTTCCAATTTTTTTACCCAGATAACTTTAGGAGTGTGGACCAAATGAGTTCATTTTCTTAAAGGGCAACCACATGAAACATGGTTTGTTTGCCATGTTAATTGCCTGTTAAATATACATTAGCTTGTATTTAGATGTTAAATGTTAGTTGCCATTATTACCAGCATACGTCCTTTTGTGAAATCATTATCAAAGTACTTGCACTCTTTAACAGATTCTTTATATGTGTAAAATTCATCAACTATTTAAAGAGGAGTGTTCATTGCATGCAGATAATCATATAATTTTTCTTCAACATGAGTTTGCCTCAGTAGATGAATAAAAATAACTACTGCAACTTGTTTCATTACATGAAAATGCTCTTTAATGTTAAAACAAGCAAACACCCTTGCAATTTGATAGACTGATTTTGGAAATCAGTCACAGCTAGATCTGCAATCTTCAAAAGCACTTTCGATGGATTGATGACACAGATTCTGAAGGGAAGACGCCTGTGCCGTTTGTTCAAAGTGAAGCACTTCTTCTTCCCAGCAAAACAGAAATCTTGTATTAATCTATTTAGAAAAATCATATTGATGAAATTGTATTTCATGGTCGAGTTTCAGGAAAAAACTCATTGTACATTAACCATACAAGAGTCATTTAAGTAACAAATTATTGTAATTGTAAAAGACATGTAGAATTTTAAAACAATAAAGATTTGAAACTGTATGTGTTTGAAGTATTTGTGTGCCTTTTAAATACTATATAATATTTATTTCCTGTTAACCTGTTGCAGCTTCTCTCTGATTCCTCCAACAGTTTCATTACATTGAGATACCTAAATTTCCTACAAGAGGCATTAATATTCAACAGCATTCAGGACTTACAAGAATTACATTGTCAAGATAAAAAAAAAAAGAATTTAAGTAGAAAGAAATCAATGTTGTGTCAGCATATTCAATGGATAAATGACTTTTTTTCAAAATAGTAATACTGGCTACATTTTAAAAATGTAGTCCACTTTATTTTATTTTTTTAATAATGGTATAAAAAGATGTACTATATGTGTGAGCACTGGAAAGTGGAATTCTGGATTCAGCTATGAGCTTACGTCTAGGACTTAATCCACAGAGTTACTCAACTGTGATTTATCTTCAGAAGGTGTGGAGTGGAGGAGGAAGAGATAAAGAAGTGATCACATGAAAATGTCAATGCTGCTGCCCATATGTTGCAAATAATATTCCTCCAGACTAACCAGTCCACTTGAATATGCAGAAACTTCTGTATATGCTTTATTTCAAATTTTGTTCCATAACAGTTTTCAGTTCAGATTTTTATGAAATGCATGGGCTTGTAATTGTATCACACCTTGGATGAAATAAATGTAAGACAGTTGATCTCTGGAAAACAGAATGTCATTTTGTCAAGTTGCATTCTTCCCTGATGGTCAAATTTGATGTACTGACTCTTAAATTCCTTACCAAAAAATGTGCCTTGTTCTTCAAGAACAGTATTGCCATAGTTGAATACTGCCCAGTATCAAATATATAAATAACTTAGACTTATAGAACAGATTTAAAGCAAAAAAAAAACCAAGAAACAAAACCATAATGCAATTTTTTTATTTTTAATTTTGACCTTCAACTAAAGGGGAATTCAGTTCTGTTCTGCAGTTCTTGTTCAGTGCAGTCAAGTGGTGCAAGAGGGTGAGCACATTACATGATCCATTCCTTCTGCTGTGCTGAGGGGTTAGCAGCCTTCATCTCTTTAACCCCTCTGACAGAGGTTTCTCAACCTCAGTTAATTGCCCTATTGCTGTGAACATTATTTGTCCTTCAGGGACTCACAGAAGCCGGTGGGCTTTGCTAAGAGGCACAGAGCCCTTCCGTTTGTGGGACAGTTACTCCTCGAGTAGCAGCAATGGATCCGTGTAGCAGCGTGCAATCCAGAACTTCCAACGCTCTTCCCTTATTGAGTAATCTACTTCAAAGGTGAGTGAAAAGCCCCCCAGAATTTTCTCCACGGAGGAAAGGTTTTGCAAAGCTGGATAAAACTGCCTATCTGATGATGGCCCTCACAAGGGCTGTGCCCCTACAAGCAGTACTCCTCTCAGTCATACAGAAATTAAACTGTTGTCCTGATATGCTTTGAGCTCATTGAGCACCAAGGTCTGTGTGTCTTGCTGCTCTGTAGGGATGACGTATCTTGAAGTCCATTGCAGGCTCTGGGATGGTGTCCTGAGTGCAGAAGTGAGGTGAGTACAGAACTCTATGCTGAGAAATAAATTCATAAAAAGTCATAAATTTTACATCTCTGTAAAAAAATTCTAGTCTGTTGCTCAGATGAAAAAAAACCCCAAAACATATATTTAGCCTTCTCTGTGGACAGTAGCAGTGATGATTTATGGTGCTATGGAAGTTGGCTTGATACTAACTTAAGATAGACAAAGGCATGACTGACATATAACTCCAACACGTAAGCAATACATGAAAATGAACTTGTGAAGCACCTAAATAAATGGATTAAAATAAAGTACTCTAATGCAAACTATGAGGGAAGAAAAAGTCTTTTCCTTGCTGATATCTGCCACTTAAAAGAATACCAGGTTCTGTCTGTTATTGTTACGTGACATCATATTTTAAAAATATAAATAGCCAGCAATGGCTTTGGTTTTTAGGAATATTTAGCATGTGTATCATTTTATAATCTTTATGTATATTCAAAATGGAAATTCTGTCAAACAAACTCCTAACATATTCAGTAATGATTCTGAACAGTCATTGAAAAAAATGTAGTTTACATATTTTTTCTGTGTCACAGCCTTACTGGTTCTTGCAACTATGCTTGTTATGCACCACGGATGCGTTTCGTCTTGCTCCCTAACGAAACTCGGTACGTAGCTGTAGAACGTGGACAAGGAGCATATTCAGAGGGGATGGGGGGAAGCTGGAGGATAAATTCAGTGATCTTGAGAGTTCTCTAATTCTTCTGTGCAGCTGCGTGATGGAAACTTTTGGATTACTAGAAAAGCCTCTCGTGCTACCGCTAATACCTGTTTGTTCCCGAAGTCTGGCGTTAGCCAAAGGCAAATACATTTTTGAGATGCAAGAAGGGACATGAATGGGAGAGAAAGTTGATTGAAAGCAAATGTTACCTTTTTTGTGGTAAATATGCAGGAAGTGATAATTTAAAAGGGATTTATTATTCTTCCAACATTTTGGGAAGCCTATATCCATTTGAGTACTCTGAGAAGCACATAGCTTTGTGGCCCTCTCTGCAGTAGGTCTCAAGCCTATTTAGAATTTAGCTGTGGATCCTTTCAATCTTTAGATGGTCTGTGAGTAGGATGAGTTTCCACTTAAGTATACACTTCTCCCTAAATATGGTTTTCATTATATATGTTGTATAGCAGGACTGGGTAGTCTGCTCTCAGCTCTGCAAAATTATTCTGTGTCTTTCTGCAGTGCAAGTTCTCTCCATGCCCTAAGATTGCATCCTTCCTTGTTTTGTGGAGTTTTAGCTCATTCTGCCAGCTTGGTTGCAGTTCCAGCAACAATTGAATAGTACTTGCCAGTGCTTATTCATTCCTACTTTTTTTTTTTAATTAATAAATTGTAATGCAGGGAGTTATTTCCTAGTGCCAAATGGATAATTCTAGAAATGGAGCATTCACCATCCGAGAACTCTTTTGCCTTTTCAAGCTACTTCTGCCTGCTCAACTTCAATGAGCTCTCTCAGTGCTGAATTTTATGGTCACTGATGTCTCTAGATCACTTCACAAGCCCCTCTCCAGTCCTAAAGCAGTGGTGATAAATGATGATGGATGAACAGTTACTTCCTTTAGTGCTCATTGTATTAACACTCACTCATATTAACAATATCCACACAGACTCCTGAGGAGCACAGGGAAGTCCAATCCCCAAATACTGGCTAAGAATTTGAGTTCCATGATGTGCTCAAGCAGTGTCAAACTCAGAATGACTGAGGTTGAAAAGGACCTCCCAACGCTGTCTTGTCCAGCCTTCTGCTCAGGCTGAAGTGCCAGTGACTTTTTAACTTGGGTTTTGGGTTTACATCTAATTTGGTAAATGTACAATTCAGTCTTTTGGTTGGAAGCTTGGGTTGAAACTGATGGTATAATTTGAGTAAGTTAAGAATTTTTCCAGCAGAAAATTCATTATCTTAGGTTAATCCCAGCTTTTAACATGCTTTCGCTATAAAATGTTTGCTGGATTTTATTTTTTTCTTATTATAAATGCAAGAAATGTGACAACTGCCAAATGATTCTTTTGATGGCTACTCCCAGCAAACACACCGAGTTTTTGTACTGTAAACCTCCTTTCAGGTAGTTGTAAAGAGCAAACAGGTCTCTCCTGAGCATCCTTTTTCTCCTGGCTAAATACCCTCAGGTCCTCCAGCCACTGTTCATAAGACTTGTTCTCTAGACCCTTCACCAAATGGCTTGTCAAACTTTCACAGGTGTGAGGATGCGCTTTTCAATTAGCTAACGAGGTGTTTCTTTCCTGCTCTTGTCTCTTCCACCTCTGTTCTTACAGTTACACATCAACACCTTGCCTTGAACACACGATTACATTCTTGTCCTCTTTATAACGACAGTTGCTGAGCAGAATTCTCACTACGTGCCTCTTAGGTAAAACAGGAGAGTCTCTAGATTATCCACTTATTTTTGGTACCTAAAAACCTGGGGTGACCAACGTGAGATATTTGGGCTGCTCTTTCAGGGTGTAGCAGCTTATGTATTCAAACACTCTGCTCTCACGATCTGTGCTCTCTCCATGACGTAAGAAACTTACTGCCAAGTAAAACAATGTGTGCAAAAGCACAGAGCACCAGAAGTAAAATTTACAGCTCTGCACCTATGCCCGTTGGATGCTTCTGATTCTTCTCTCGGGTACCTCTGGAAATTGTTGGCATTCTGCCTGGCTCAGTCCTTTACCCTTTAAGCCAGTTTCCTGTATTCATGTGTATTGAATCATGTATTCCTTTTAGAATTTATCTTTGAGTAAGACCTGAGGCACACAATTAAAAAAAACCAACCAACAAAACAAAACCCCCAAACAAACAAAAAAACCCCAAACAAACAAAAAACCAAACCAGTTTTTTCAACGGTTGATTTAAAAAGCTGAAATCTATTTTCAGCTGAGTTTTGTAAGCTTTAATGTCTATTTGTAGCAATCTCGTGCACTTTTTCAGCTTCATATTAGCCTTCTATAATGTGTGCATTTAGGAAAAAAAGGAAGGGAAAAAAATCAATCTCGGTGCTTCTCCATCTGCCAAATTCTTACTTTCTTTCCTATTCTACAAGTGTCATCCTGAACCTTCAGTCTTTCTGTGGATAGAGTTCCTTAGCAATCATCTTAAGAAATCTCGTTAACCCTATGAACCAGTGCTGCATACAAATCTTAGGATCAGCTATGATTTTTATATGGTGCCTTTTGACCATCTATGATGATTTTTCTTTCTTGTCTCCCTTTGCTCTTTCCAGTGCGTTCACAGAAAGAGAAATTTACTGTTGACAGCTTAAGTCTGTTCTCTATATCTCTGTAGAGCTGAACCATTGCACGCAGGGAGTTTAACATATCCACAGGTTACGAAGAAGAGCACATCGGCTGTAATGCCCTCGTGCTGGAGCATGTTGGAAAGTCTGTAGTAGGAAGTTCTTTTTTTGGAAAATCACAAGTTTTACTTGCTCGGGACATTTCAAGTTTGTAAATCTAATATTTAGGAAACTTCATATGAGCAGACAGTGTAGTCTGGCATGAAGGGAGTCACCTGCTGTTAAGAGAAGACACTTTGCTGTCTTAACTACTAGGCCATTGATTAAATGGCTTTCTCCAAGGGAGTCCCATGGTTCATTTTTTTCCTTAATTACACAAATTAAGCATCAAAAGTGCTGCACTTTCTAAGTAATGGAAGAGCTGTTCACTAGCCATCAATCTCTGACCTAACAAATATTATTATTAAAGCTATTAAAATAGACATATTAAGAAATTATGAGGTTAAAACGATATTATTCTCTGTATCCATTGAACAAAGTGTTTGTATTTTAAATTTTTCTATCAATTTATTTTTGTATTGTGCTCCTTTACCTGTCAGGCAATGACTTACTGGTTTTGTGCTTCTCAGACAACTGAAATCAGTAGATCCGTTTGGCATCTTTCCTTTTAAACAGCAGGCTGTAGAGCAGTTGATTCTGCAGAAACATCAGTGTCACTGAACCTCAGCCTAGTTTAGGTAATTCTGCTGTAATTTCACTGACAATCAAATTTTGAGGCAAAAAAAAATCAACATTTTAAAGATAATATTGTCTATTTGTCTCTACCTTCAAATGAATGCATTTCTCCTTGCTTCCTGTGACAGAAACCAAACATGAAATTGTAAACCTGTCCAGGTGTTGTTCATAATTTGGTTTTTTTCCCCCAATTTTATAGAAATTTTTGTTGAAGCATCCTTGATATAGAGAAACAAAATTATAAGAAGTATTTTTATTCTTAAGAGTTTATGGTTCCTGGCTTCACTGGTACTGAGAAATGAATTGGAAACCATTAAAGGTAAAATAAGTTTTCACAGCCTAAAGAACTGAGAGCTTGTGTATGTGCTGAGCACAGGAACGCTGCTTAATAACCATTGGGGGGGGGAAATTTACACCAGTACAAGAAAGGAAAAGTGGGGGAGAAATGGTAATGCTTTTGCTTTCTGCTTCCTGTAGAATTTACACCATCTTCTGTAAGTACTCTTCATCTGCTCTTCATGTTTTCAGTTGCTCTGTGATTATGTTTCACTTATTTCCCTGGATTGGTGGGATTTTTACCTTTTCCGGGGGGGGGGGGGGGGGGGTGGTTTGCAACAGCGGAAGGGCTGTGTTTCCCCTCGGGTCCTATTTTCTTTCCCCTCCTCACTTTCGCCCCACACACACAT
>WUAM01000143.1:14135257-14149190 GCA_024336885.1 Actenoides hombroni | reverse complement strand
TGTGTGGGCTGCCCTGGGTGACCCTGCTCTGGCAGGGGGGTTGGACTCGATGATCTCCAGAGGTCCCCTCCAACCCCTACCATTCTGTGATTCTGTGATAATCTTTTTTGTACTTCTTTAAGGCTTAGGGAAAGGAGTAGTTTCCACATCCACGACAACCAAATCTTGAAATGAGATTTCCTTCTTCTTTTATACTTCTTTCTTGTTATAATTTCCCCTTGCTGTACTTACAAGGGGAGGAATCCTTCTTTAAAAAAGCATTAACTGTGGCTTTGTGGTGTTTGTCCTTCTGGACAGTCATCTGTGCTTTGAAGACACCTGTGTGTCTCTGCCTCAGCCTTCCCTCTCCCCCCTACTCCGTATATTGGCCAGACAAAAGCAAGAAGGTTGGTCCAGCCAGGCAGGATTGCATCCCTCAACACACTACCTGAGCTTTTGACCAGCTGAAACATCCTCAGCAGCTCCCTGGGGCTCTGCTGGCCACCTCCTTCAGTAGCTGTCATGACAGAGATCTTGCTCCTCTCTCTGAAGTGGCAATGCCCATACTAGAGACAGGCCACAGTGTTTCTTACCTTTGTTATTCTTTTCATTAAATTTTCCCGAAGTTTTCCCTCTGATTTAAAGAACCAGGATCAGAAAGTCCTCAGAGTTCAAGATACTCTCAGCTCATGTTTTATCATTTTTTTTCTGAAGACTGCCAAACGGAGGAATTTTTTTTCTTACAAAGAATAAGAGCAGGAGAAATGTAAGATCAAATACTGCTGACACAGAATCTCTGCTTCACATACATACACACTTGGAAATACATCACTTATTTTTATTTCCTCTTGCCTTCCTATTTTCCTCATACTCCATAAAGCTTTAAAAAGCATTTAGTGATGATTGTTTAAAGCAGGACTGAAAAAAAAAAAGCTCCACTCTCTCAGTTTAACCCCATCCCTTGTGTCGTATTTAATCGTAATAATGTGCAGTGACAGCATCATGCCATTTCCTTTAATCAGCTGGGCTGCCAGAAATTAGCTGCCCTAATTTTGGCCTCTAGGTGCCCACTTAGAAACTTCATGGCAGAGGACAGCAACAATTCATTACAGCCAGCTGGAATAAGGATTTCATTTCTCACAAGAAATTGGATTTTAAAATAGATGTGCATATACATAGGTATACATGTATGTTACCTTTTTTTTTTTACATATATATAGGTACCCAAAGGTATATATTTCCTCCTGGATCAGGATGAAAATTCAGAAACTCAACAATTCATTCAGAGGGAATGAGGTCCCTCTAATGTCTCTCTTGATTTGCCAGCTGCCAAATTCCTTTGCTTCCCACCCCTCCGCTTGCTTTCCTGGATGCTCAGCTGCCCAGCTGCTGGGCTGGCTCGTTGGCTGCCTGTGGAGGATCCAGCTGCTCCCACAGGGATGTGGAGGATCCCAAGGAGCCGGCAACCTGCCCACCCTGCTGCTGGCCAACTGGTTAGTGCCTTGTCAAGACAGGCTGCTTGGAAACCTGTATTATTTCTGTTGAATTTTCTGATGGACTCCTGCAGGATCCATATGTCCAGTTTAATCAGTGCTCTCTGATGGAGCAGTGGTCCTTCAGGGACAAAATATAAGAAGCCTTAGTGTTTCTGCTCTTCTCCAACGTGTCCTTTAGCTCTGACTGCACAAGTGCATGCTCAACACACTTTCAAGATGTGCAGATGTATCAGAACAGTATTTAAATAGGGCTCAAGAAAAAATGAGGAGAGAACCACGCAGGTACTGGAAGCTGATGATGGTGAAAGGCACTCGGGTATTACCAAAAAGCAGGGCATTTTAGAAGGATAGAAAGGACCTAAGCGAGGGGGGGGGAATTTTTGGCAATTCCTGACGAGCCAGTGTCTTTAGCTTTTAGATGTTAGAAAACTATGAATGCATCATGCTTCAGAAATGCTCAGCTTTATAAAAGCTCAGGATTGTTGCATGAGTAGATAATAGCTAAAGAGCATCATCTGTGGTTATGCAGCAGCAAAGCCAAGCTCATCGTCTTTCACTTACCTCAGGAACAAGCCAAATGCCAATATAATGCCCTGTGTCAGATAAAATGTTTTGCTTTGGGATTTTTCCAGCTAGTAAATAGCATAAAATCCAACTAACATAGCAAACAAAACCTATTTAAGACAATTCATATTTGAGTGTATGAATCATATCTGATTTATCTGTATATTGCAGGTGACATTTTGACTATGGTCTTTCTCCATAAATTACTATATTTAAAGCAGTATTTCTCTTGTAAATGCCTTCCTCCAGTTTACAAAAGTTTGAGTTTTGTTTGCTGTTTGTTTGTTGGGGTTTTTTTAACTTCTTTTTTCTGTTGTTCAGCTCCAACTTAACTCCTCCTGTGGAAAGACCCCTTCATTTCCTAAGAAAATAAGGTGAATATAATGTTTAGACCACTACCTATATTCCTCAGCTTCTTCCTCTCCATACATCAAACACACATCTTTTACTTTTTCAGTTCCCTCTCCTACCCCAGCTACTATCCTCCTTCTCTGCACAGTCTATTCCTATTCCTCCATTTCTTCTCCATTCGCTTCAGTTTCTTCACATTATAGAAAATGTGTGGAGTACAACTTCCTTCCTTCAGCCTATTCACGATGTTCTCTGTTTTTCCATGTCTTTCTCCTTGTCCTTCAGATTTCACTGTAACCAAATTCTTCCTTCCTTTTAACATAAAAGTTTTTGATTTCTTCTTAATCACCTCCTCCTACTCTGCATTGACTCAGACTTTCTTTTCCTCCTCTTAACACTGCCGTGCCTTTGCATCTTTCCTCCTCCCTGCATCTCTGCTTCTGAACTCACTCGATAGTCCTCTCCACAATTTTTCTTCCTCCTCCACTCAGCTTGTTATTTTTCCTACTTACATTTTCTCCTTGACTCATTTAGTGTTATTATTGTTAATAATGATAGTAGAAATGAAGCTTTCCACACGGAGCTGAAGAGGTCTTTGCCCATGAACTCGACAATATAGAAAGAGATTATTGAGACAAAGGTGAGGGGAACAGGACTGAGGAAGGCAAAGGCACCTAATAGGACAATGAAGCCTTTGTTGCTTAGTCCTCCATCATTTTGTTGTTTAAGTAATCTTCTACTAGAAGAAAATTGAGCTAGGGATTAAAGTGCCTGCGAGGCTCATTTTAGATAGGTAGCTGCCTCTCATAACTGAGTGGGAGTGCTTCAACTATGTCACTGGAGCCATTTGTCAGAGACATCTATATTCTTTCTTTCCCAGCATTGTCTGCAGTATGTATTCTTCTGCTGCACAGAGCTGACACTGAAGAAAAAGGCTGGGGGGGGGGAGGTTGGTTTGTTTGGGGATTTTAAAATCTGAATTACTGTCCAAATATTTAGCAGGGCTTACATCCAAGTAAGTTAAACCCGCTCAAACCAGATTTAGCAAATGTCCATATGTTGCAGGCAGCATGAGAGGCTATCCCTACTCTTAGTCTTCCTCCTCAAACAGCTGAGGGTCTTTGTCTGGGCCAAGAAGATCTGCTTATCTTAGATCCACTAGCTTTAGTAACACATTTTTCCCCCATCGTTTTGTAAACTCTTTAAAATATTGCGTCTGGTAGCTGAAACGCCATCATAGATGAAATCTACTTTTTATGTAGAACGGGAGGGAGGAAAGAGCTTGGGATATGTAGCCTTGGCCCATCCTTCAGTCGGGTTTTGCGTGTCTCGGTGCTGCCGAGCAGGCGAGTGCTCGTGTGGCTGCCGTGGGAGCCTTGTGCCCTTTGCTCAGCAACGTAGTCAAATTCCTGCAATGATAATGAAGGGAGAATTGTGGAGGAGGGAAAACAAGAGATGAGACAGGAGAGATGGAGCAGGCGTAACACAGAGCTGAGTCCACCTCCCGCTAATTCAACCTTCTGGGAAGGATGGCAGAAGAGTGGGGCATCCCTCATGAAGGCTTGTAGTTCCTTTCATTCTCCATGCACTAATGAATTGCTCCCTCCACCTTTGGCTTTTATGTTTTCAGAAATATGAGGAGATCCTTATCTGTTACTACACCTCTGTCACTGTGGCTGAACCGGCCAGTGTGCTCAAATGCTGTTGGGATGGGCAGAAGGCATCAAGGTCTTGTCAGCAGCCACGTATTTGTGAACACTGTAAGTAAGCACTGCTTCTGGAAGATGCTGTCCTGCCTCTCCCTTGCTACCACCTCTTGACTGACACCTCCATGCTATGTGCTGCTTCCTATCTACAAGAGGAGGTGTGAGCTATGCAGTGGGCTGCACAGGGAAATTAGTCCTTAGGAACTAATTTGAGCTTGAATCAGTATCTTGTCCTAGTTCAGCAAGCAGCCACCTGAACTGCTGTGCCAGCCTAACAGAAGCGGCAGCTCAAGGGCAGAACTTTGGTGGCCAGAGGCATGCAGTGTATGGCATTGATCTTTTAGGCAGCCATTCCAAATTACATTGGTTTAAGTTGTGCATGAAGCTATGGACTAACAACATAATTGGGGGAGAATTCACTGCCTCAGGAGAACAGGCCCAACAAAGGAAGATTTTCATGAGGTATAATAAATGTTCATGTTACTTTCCATCTATGAAGAGTGGAGAAGTGTTGAGAAGCAAAACTGAGCAGTGGGTAAATCACTGCAGGTGGAGTTTGTAGTCTGTCCTCTGTGTCCTTCAGGTCAGACACATAACTGCCATGGCCATTCTGGTAAAAAAGCCTCTCAAATAGGCACTTAGCATCCAAAAAGCAGTCACCAACCCAAACCAATAAATACCCTTCCCTAGTTCCTTGGGATGTTCCCTTTTACAGGGCAAGCCTCCCCTATCACTGAGCCTCTGATTCATCAGCTGGGAATCAGATGCCCTGGATGATGGTCAGCACCTACACTTTGCTGTTTGGCAGAGTAGGGTCAGCAGCTTCCTCCAGTCTGGAAGGGGCCATACACACTCTGACAGGCAGTGCTGCTTCCAGGCAGCTGAACAAGCATCTTCTGTGATATCTTGCTCTCTAGTGCAGCATCATGTGTGCCTTGTAGTAATCCTGCCAGTGACTGGGAAGGGTTGATACATCTTTGGGGTTTGGTTTGGTTTTTGTGTGTGTGTGTGGGGATTGGTTTTATTTGTGTGTATGTTGTTGGTTGGTTGGGTTTTGGTTGGGTTTTTTGTGTGTGTGGTTTGTTTGGTTGTTGTTGTTGTTATCTTTTGGGGTTTTTTTTGTTTTGTTTTCTTCTGGTTTTATTTCCTCCTCTTAATTCTTTCCCCACTGGCAGAGTTCCTGTTTTGTTACAAGTTCCCCAGTTTTAATGGTGAGATGACACTGATGTAAAGTGGGTTACCTGAACTGAGGAGCCTCTTCAGTGGTGCACAGAAAGGGACCCAGTGGAAGGTATTACACAGTCAGAACTTAACTCCCATAAGGTCACACTGTGAGAATTTGTGACAAAAGATGTAATAATTCAGAACAAGGAATGTACAACCTCAGCACAATTCCCAGCTTTAATATTGGTTTCAACTAAACTGAAAATAATCTCCAACAACAATACAGCATCTAATTAACACAGCTTGATTCTCTCAGTCAATCTTTATTCCCTCAAAAATGTTCACGGCAATTTGAAAAAAGAACCTTGCAGAAAAAAAAAGGAAGAACACCACCAATAACAATAAAAAATACTAACATTGAAACATTAAAAAAAATATTATATTTTACCATATTTATTAAATTGCCATAGTTCAGATACCAAGAAGCAAATGTTTCACATAAATTGTGTGTGTTTCATATAGTTTCATCTTCTTTTCCTTGGTAACAAAGAACTTAGTATATGGCTTTCTGTTTGTTAAAACCCCAAAGGATGTGTAGGAAACTGTGCGAGTGAACACGTTTGGTATTTCAGCTGTAGTGTCACGTGTCATTTGAAAGGAAAAGAAAAAGAACAGCATGGGGGATGGATGGCTGAAAAGAGGAAGGCAGGAACAATCAATGTGTACCAAGGAGAAACTGAGGCTGTTGGAGTAATAGGTAAGGTGAATATTTCAGGTGTAGAAGTTCCCTGACAGAAAGGGAGTAAGAAAAGGAGAGAAAAAGAGACACAATTGAAAAGACTTAGGAAGATCTAGTTATTCTTTTGGTGTTATTGTAGAGCTGGGTTCTGCAATGATCCAACCTGGCCATGCAGGAGGAGGGAAAACAAAATGAAATGCTTGGTCTTTTCAAACTTATCAGAAAAAACATTTTTATAAAATATGTAATTTATTAGTACCACTCGTGATCATCAAAAGTTTCAGTTGGCACCAAGGATGTGGCAGGGTCTTTAAAAGGATTTCAAACCTGGTGTTGACAAATTAAACAGTTGATTTCTTTTGTTTATAAGACCTGAAGACATTGATATAATTTATTACAATCGTTGGCTATAGACTTTCACAAGTTAACTTTTATTAAAGGATGGGCATCTTAAAAATAGACAAAATCTACTATCAAATATTTTTCCAAACTGCTGTTTAACTTAGAAATCTGGAAAAATAAAAAGCTTAAGCCATTGGTCCCACTCCTCCTATTAACAGAACCGTGCCACACCTAGAAGTAGTCTGTTACAAATAAGCAGTGGCAGTATCCAAGTGAATTTGGAAGTTACAGGCTCACTGCTCACCCATTCCATTCCCATTGCCTTACCCGATGTTTTCAGTAGCCACCTGCTAGAAATAGGGACCATTCCTTAAGCATCCCTTCGATGCCTTGTTTGCTTCAGGGGATTGAGAGGAGGAAATGGGTGGTATTTTTTCCCTTCGAGTCACCGGAGACCTTCACAGCTGAAGGCAGGACGTCAAAAAGATCCATTAGTAATTCATTAAATTCTCAGCTGCTTGGCTGGTGTATCATAATCACAGGCTCAGATATACATCAGTCTCCAGGGCTGGAGTCATGGTGAAATTTTTCCTCTCAGACAGGTAGCCAGAAGCATTCTGACATTCACAGCAAGTGAATGACCTGCTTCCTCAGGTTGGTTTATTTAAATAATTCCCTACTCCTGAAAGGCTTGAAGGCTTTGGCATTGTTCATGGGTTTTTTTTCCTTACATTCCTTCAGACATTACAGTTTGTCTTCTGGCCCATTACAGGCATCTTATATTTGCTCTAGACTATTTAAAAAGATTGGGTCACCCCAAGTCTGTAAGGGTATGTGGAATGCATGTTTTATACTCTTTGATGTAGATCTCTATTGCATTCTCACTGGCAATTTCAATTTTATAGACTGAACCATGATGGTCTTTTCCTAATTCATGTTCCTAAATTAGAGAGTTCCTTAACACCAAATTTCTGTTTTCGGAGTAGATATTTTTAGGCTAGGCTCAAGGTGTTCTCTGATAAGCTTGAGTCTTTTGCTTCAATGTATTTTTTTTCTGAACTTATAAACATATTCCTTATTTTTTTCCAGTTTTTGTTATTCTTACTGAGGTGTGAGCTGGTGATTCAAGTGCAAGATCTGAGCAGAAGTGTCACCAGTGAGCAATAGCATTAGCTGAGATTCTTCTTTTTGGACATCATCAGCACTGCTTTGGCCAATTATGAGGGTTTTTTTCATAGCAACTGTTTTCCTGGTGGGAATCTACCCTCACTCTCTGTATCTGGCTGCATCCTGATTGATTGTGCCCTCTTGGTCCCTGCACCCATACTGGCCTGCAACAGAGACTGGTTTTCTTTATCCCTTGCCAGTCTAAAAATTGATTCCTGCTGAAAATCTTTTCCCAAATCGACACCAATGTGTGTGCTATTCAAGTAAAGGAGGTTACTCCACTAACATTTTATTATGAAGCTTCTCAGTGAATCAGTTGTTAATTCACTGAATTCAGGCCATGTTAACCTTTAAAGTTCTTGACTAAATCGTCATGTGGTGCAAAGTCAAATGCTTCTTGGAAATCTCTTGCATTGACACCATCAGTGTGCGGCAGGTCCAGAAAAATTGCCAGCCTACTGAGAAATCAGACAAGAAATCAGTGGTCAGACAAGAAATCAGAGGTCATGCACAAGAGACCACTTAGAAAC
The DNA here is from genome assembly GCA_024336885.1 of Actenoides hombroni. Lineage (NCBI taxonomy): Eukaryota > Metazoa > Chordata > Aves > Coraciiformes > Alcedinidae > Actenoides > Actenoides hombroni. The sequence continues at coordinate 14,141,152 of WUAM01000143.1, read as the reverse complement.
AGGACTTTGTCTTCTGCAGCACAGCTGAGGATCCAGAACTGGGTTCAAAAGAGAAAGACTCAAACCAGTGGGACTATCTGGTACCTCTTTTTGATTTGGCAGTGGGGTAAGACAATAGCAGGTGTCTGCTGTAGGACTCCTACTCCTGTAGACTCAAGGGGGTCTGCTACTTCCTTGTTAAATGTAGTTCTGGTCAAAATCAGAAGCTGACAATAAACCAAGCAATAGTTGGAGAGTTTCTAAGATAAACCATCACCCTTCAGAGTCACAGTAATACAAATAATTGCTTTCAAAACACCCATGTCGCCACATTTGTGAAGGACTTCAAGCAGTTCAAAAGGGTCCTGTTATTGCTGGTTATTGCTCAGCCCTCAAGACATGTTCTTCTCAACACATCACTCTTGCATCCTGCAAAATCTGTTGAGGTTTCAAGTCTGTCCATTTTTCTTTTTTGTAAAGTTTTCAGAAGACCTTGTCCAAGGAACCATTTAAAAAGCAAACAATTTTCAGTTCTGGCTATTTAGTTCCCAATATCAATCGGCCTAAGACAGCAACTGTATGGATTAACTTCTTGTGAAATACTGTCTGTAGCCCCAGACTCTACTCTTGAATGCTGTACTTTCTCCTGTATGCCTCCTTCTGCTGAATAGTCCTGGCTGCAGACATTCAGGTGGTGCAGGAATAAAACCTTCACTACTGAAACTGGTTTGGGAAAAATAAGAGGAAGACAGACTTAATTCACAGTTCTACTGGACTCCATTCCTCCTGGCTTTCTCCCCTATCCCCTTTGCTTCCTGCTGAACAACTTGCAGGTTAGTTTTGTGGGTTTTTTTCCTTGAAATACCACAATCAGAAGCTGCTTCATGCTTTCAGCTGAGCCTTCCAGAGCACAGGGGAGCCATAGGACCTCCAAAAATTACTCACTATGTTTTAGTTGCAGGTGCAAAATGTCTCCCAAACCCAAATGGGAATGACTTGAGGGTAAAAAATCTTAATGACAAATCCAGCAAAGATAACTTATTATAATATTTAGATATGTTTGTAATTATAAAACTAATATGCTATTTTTTAATTTGAAAGGGGATGATCTTTATGGAATAAACAGTTGAAGCCACTACCTAAAATTGAGTTAAGAACATCCCATGATTCTCTGCTGTGCTATTTCTAAAAAAAAAAAAAAAAAAAGCTGAGAAAATTGCATCAAGTTACAAGATGCATTAAGTTTTAAGTCATTTTATATATATATATATATGGCACACTGATTCTCACACCTCTCTTAGTAATACTGTCTTCTTTAAGGGTACAGCCTTCCACCGTTAGCCAGTTCATTAGCATGTCCTGTGCCTTAAAAGCTGCTTGCAAAAAATCTATAGCTTCACAGACATAAGGGACTACAAAAGGTATTCAAGAGATCATCTTATCAAGTCCTCTGCAGTCAGTCAGGTTCCACTATATTTATATCAGCCTCAACAGGTGTGTGTGTGTATATAAATATATATATATATATGGCTATTCAAAAACTCTGATTTTAAGGGAGTAGAGTCATCTCAGTAACAGCTGGAATCCTGTATTACTTACCAGGAATTACAGCATCCATCTCTAAATTATTGCCTTGGCTAACACATTCATATTTTTGAGGTAATTTTTCACTTCCTCACCTCTCCTTCAGTAACAACCCTGCATTAAATCCCAGCACAACAAAGTGAACAGGAAAATTCCCATGGACTTCGACAGAACCAGGTTTTTCTGGTTTTCTTCTTGATTTAGCTGAGTGGCCATGGAAATCTTTGGCTGACAGATTTATTTAGAAACAATGAGACACCTAAATTTTAAATCTTGCTTTAGGCTGTCTTTTATTTGAACGTGCGCTTTGGGAATGCGTTTAGATAATTTTTATATTCCAGTGTAAAGCCCGAGGTAAAATGTCACTGCTAAACCAACATTTACCAATCGCTCACTTAACGGATTTGGGCTGAAGTGTTGAGCTTGATGGGAAATGTTAGGTTTCTTACTGAGCCCTGATGACATAGGTACAGTTGGCTCTGCTTTGGGCAAAGAAAAGCTCTAGATCATCTCTCCAAGTCCCTGTCAGCCCTCTGATACTTTTGATTTAACTGGTTTGCTTTTAACTTCAATCAGACATAGGCTTGTGTCTAAGAGAGATCAGCAAGTACAAAGAACATGCCACAGGGAAAAAATGCGAGGTAGTTGTTTAAATCCATTGGCTACAAGAAGCAAAGAACTAGACTTATTTAGGCTCACTATGAACAGGTTTTCACTTCCTAAATAAGATACTGAGTGCAGTCTTAAGATGTTTTCTTTGATGTAAATCTCACGCTGAGGTTCTTTCTCCGTCTCATGATGAGGAGGCACATTAGAGCTACAAACAAAAGGGCCAATGTTACTGTGACCTGAGAATGGGTTTTCAACCTGCCAGAATTGCTTGAGATTAGTAAAACAGTTGTCTTCCTCTAGTGACTCTCTGGTTGCTATTCTTTAAGATGCTCTCTGAAGAATTCAAATATCAGAACAATTTAGAAAGAGACAAGGCTTTCCACAATCACAGAAAACAAAACTTTGTTCTGTTTTGTTTTTAAATAAGTCTTGAAGGCTCTTGGGCATAGAAAGAATCTGAAAAAGCTACTTAAAACTTGTGATTTATATGTGCTGGGGCTCTAATTGGTTCTTTTCATTTTAAGGCTGATAGATCTGCCTCTTAAGCTGCTCTGCAGGGACATCCACTCTCTTGTTTCCTTGGCTTTTTTATTCTTTTGAAAATATACAAAGAAATTTATTTTCTTTTTAAGGAAAAAAAACCACCAGGTCATGGTAAGAATTGAAGCAAACAACCTGCCAGTTTGGTTTAATCTAAAACAGTAATTAAAAACCAGTTTATTGCCCTCTTGATGGTGCAAGATCAATCCAAGGAAAGAAGGATGCAGCTCTTTCAAAGGAGGGAAGTGAGTGACAGTGGAGACAAATAAGGCTAAAGCTGGAGAGCTTACAGTGGTAAAGGGCCTAGCTGGGTCCTGATACAGAGCTTTAAAACCCCAAATCCTCATCATGTAAGTTAAAGAACAACATTTAGCGGCCTTAGTATTTGTAACACAGTTTGTATCTTAGAAAGCCACCTAATGTGGCTGACGTTTGACAATCTTTGCCCAAGGAGCCTCAAACTTGAAGCTCCAGTTTGTTGTCCATCAAGAATGTGTGGTCTGTTATAGCAGCTTGCAGACCTCTTAGATCTTTTGGGGGAGCGTAGGGGACAGAAGAGAGGTTATTTTTTTTTTTGCCTTTTGCAATATTACTTTTCATTCTTGTGAGTATTCTGCTGCCTGCCTCACATACACGCAATAAAGACTTTGATTTTCTTTATCAGCAGAAAAATTATTCTGTCTCAACAGTGCCGGATTTCCTTCCAATGTGACCTGCTCCCAGGGCTAGAAGATGATGTAAACCTAACCCATGACTGGTTATGAAGGTGGGCAGGCAAGCTTGAGTCAAGGTAACACTTTGGTTATTTCCCAAGGACAATTCGGTCCCGTTCTGTGGTGGCACTATGTGTCTCTAAGGACAAAATAAAAGCAAACAAAATGAAGTGAAGCTTTGGGGTTTGTTTTGAAGCTGGTAAATTAATATGCTGCTTTATTTCTCAGCTTATCACTGCTCTTTTTTTCCTCTTCACTCCACCTGACCATCAGCTTGACCAAATAAAAGTTCCTTACATGCTCCCCTTAAAGAGTAAAAGCAGGAAACTGTGTAGTGAGAAAAAGACTGACACCTCTCTTCTGTTACTCTGCGAATCCACAAGTTTATCTAGCACATTACGCTGACCTCTAAAGCAAAAGGTGTGATAAACATTCATTAGTTAGATTTGGGTTAATCTCCGATCTCTGTGGTATGCTCCCCAAAAGGTGAGTGAGGATGGCACGAGAGTAGGTGGATGTGGGGAAAAAGTCACCTTCCCCTCACCAGTGATGCTGCAGCCTCCGTGAGAGAACAGCCCCGAGTGTGCTCTGTCCAAGATAACCAGAGAAGGGTACGAACAACAAGAGTTTTGGGAAAGAGTTTGTAGGGAAATATATGTCAGATGCAGAATAGTGTCAATGTCTTTCAAATCTAAATTCCCCATTTTCACATCTTCAACGATTTCTCACCTCCTTTTCCTTTTTCTCCCTTTCTTATTAAGTCAGTATCTCAGTGGTACCTTCTGACAAAGAGTTCTACTTGCAAATTCTGTCATAATGTGAAATATTGTCTGGTATAATTCTCAAAAATTGTATTGCTTTTCAGCGTACACAGCCCACCTGTATGCACTGCTCTTAAAGTTATTCACTAATTATTTCCTTACACCTATAGGGCTCTAGGAGGCAAGGTTTTTAACCTGTGGGTTTAGTGGTTTCATTAGATATCTTTTTTTTTTTTTTTTCTTTGATAGCTTTTCATTAAGTCTCATTGTCAAAAACTTAAAAAGCTGTTTTGGAGAAACAAACTTCTACAACGTCCCCAGTCTGTGAATTTACCTGCCAAAGACAGTCTACCACTTTCCTTGCCACCAAATTTGAACCAAATTGATACATGCTTCAGACTTCACTCAGGGCTACTTAGTTCAATGAGAGAAGGGAAGGAAAAAAAAAATTAGTTCTCTTGCTGTTTTCCTAAGGGAGTCCCGCTAAGTTAAAGCACATTTTAATCTCTTGAGCCGGCAGCTTTATTAGTAAGCGTTTCCCAATCTTCAGGGAAATCTAATTTCACAAACCGCTCACAGCCGCTTCAAACGCAGCTTTCAGTTGCCATCCACCGGGGGACAAACGGGGAGGAGGAAGTTTGTCAGAAGAGACCTTCCCTGAGCCCAAGAGTGATTACCAGAGGTGTCTCCATCGACTGCCACCCACCTAAAGTCGATACTACTCAAATGAGTACGCCGGTGCGGACTATATAAGAGAAGCGCATGGCCCTGGAGGGCGCATCCCCCCCTCTCCGGGCGCAGCACCGACCGCCCCGCTCCGCGCCCGGCGGAACCTCCGCGGGGACGCGGGCCCTCCGGTGACGGCAGAGGCCCCCCCTCCCCAGCCCGCACGCACACCCAGAGCCTTGCCTCCGGTGGAAGGTAAGCAGCCGCCCGCCAGCTCTCCGGAGGAGCCCGGTGGGGTGGAGGGAGGGGCTGTCACTGCCCCTGCAGCGAAACCCGGCTCGTTCCCTGCTTAGTCCCCGCGTTTGCCCGGCGCCCCGGCGGCGGCCGAGGGAGGGAGAGCCCGGAGCCGTCGGGGAGAGCCGGCTGCCGTGTGGCTCCGCTTGGCTCCTTCGCCCAGGGTGATTTGCAAGGGAGGCCAAGTATAAAACAGGTTGTAAATGACAGAATTTTCCTCCCTCCTCCTTAAACCTAACCGTTTGCTATAATTAGAATATTTTACTTGGGAACATTAAGCACCGCTCTTGAAGCCTCAGCCTCTTGCGATTGTTTTTTCGCCCTTTACAACCTGACTTGCAGCAGTTCCCGACGTGACTCGCCCTTAACCCAACTCCGGCCGGTTGCCCGCCCGCAGGCTTTCGCCCGACAGCAGCTCTGCGGCCCTGCCCGGGCGGAGGGGGGGTGGGCAGGGTGGCCCGTGGAGGCCGCTCCGCTCCGCTGGCCGAGCCGGGAGGCGGCCGCAGGCGGGGGAACGCGGGGGGCAGACGGAGACGAGCAAATCCCCGGCCCGCGAATATGCGCGGCGGGGTTAATACCCTTGCCCTAATCCGCGGCTATACACTCGCCGTCCGGGGACCCGGGCGGGCGCGGCGGGGCCAGGCGCTGCCGGCCCGTCGGGTCTCGGCACCGTTCCGCTGGCGCTCGGCGGGGCCGCGCTCGGGCCGGCCGTGCGGGAGCGGCGGGCGGGCGGTCGCGCACCGCCT
>WUAM01000143.1:14108443-14134618 GCA_024336885.1 Actenoides hombroni | reverse complement strand
CCAGCGGCCAAGCCCGACGGCTTCTCCGCCGGGGTAGCCCCGCTGCGGGAGGAAAGCGGGGCCGGGGGTGCGCTCCCCATCGCCCCGGCGGCAGCCCCAGGAAGGATTCTGCCTTTGCTGGGGTCAGGCCCCGCTGAAGGGCAGTTCGGGAGCCCGGCCCCGCTCCCCGGCGGGAGTTCAGCTATGGGGGTTATCTGAGGCACAAGGGAGGAGAGGGTCGCTCGGGCTTTAGCACTGTTGGGCGGTCATTTGTTGCCACAGTTGACCTACAGTCCCTCCGAGTGAGCCTCCCACCTTCCCTACATTGCAACGCAGCCAGCGCTAAGGTTGCCCTGGTTCTCCCCGAATTTAGGACTTATCCTCTGACTTGCACGAAGAGGAAAAATGACTAATCTGAGAGGATTTACTCCTTTATACTTCCTCTTCAACTCGACTGGTTCCCGTTTGTTGCAGTTTGCTGGTTTTGCTGTGGCAGGTGTGAGAGATCCAGGTTGTGCTGGGCATGGGGCCATGTTTCACCTGGCAGAGGATGCTCGGGCTGGGGCAGGGAGCCGTGTGTGCCTGGCCATGACGAGCAGGGGCAGTTCAGGGCCAGGCACAGCTGCGTGGGTCTCTTTCAGACTGTGCATGCCTGGCCAGGAAACTGGGCAGTAAGTCACCTCTGCCACAGCTACACAAAGCATTCACCGCTGGAGCGGAGCTGCCTTGAGGGGTTTGTGTGGGTTAGGATGGTGCAGTTCAGCAAGAAGGAGATGATAGTGATTCTTGGCTGTAGCCCACTAACGTTTTTCTCTTGTTGTCTGCCAGAGACCCTACCGCAGAGAAACCAGGCTGAGGGAAACTAGGGAAGTTTGGTTTCTTAGGGATTTGTGTCCCTGCAGAATGCCCTCATGACTGATGGCTGGTAGTAGGTGAAGTTGAGATGCAGCCCTCCCCAAGTCGCGTTGGTAGACTTGCTCTTCTCCGTTCAGTGGTCTATGATAAAGGAAATTAAACCTCATTTGGGAAAAATCTTGAAGCTCGGTGACAAGCTCAGAAGTTAGTAGGTAACTGATTGGTAGGGCAGGCACTTGTGCAGTGGGCTCACCACACAGTCAAAGGAAATGGGACTCGAAGACAAATCAAGGAAAAAGTAGTTAATATCCTGGTCGTAGACGCTTCTGCTGAATGTGATCTGCCCCAAGTACTAAGCAGTCCATCAGTAAAGGGTTGTAGTGTCCCAGTGAACTTCCAGATATCCTTGCTTTTTCAGAGCATTACGTCTCTGGGAGTTAACGGAAAGCCAGCCCAAACCAGACTGCCACAGATTGCTTTGCAGACTGGAAAAGCTGCTGGTGGTTATCAGCATAACTGGTCAGGAGTGATTCCTGACTGTGACTTGGATTGTGCTGTGAGCAAACCCTCAGTGTGCACTCTTCCAGGAAAAAGAAGTAAAAAAGGTCTTTTCAAGGCAGAATACATGAAGCCTTACACGTGTCCTCTTTTGAAGAGAACGAAAAGTTTAAACCCGAGAGCAATAGTATCAGGTGGCATAAGGAAAAAGTATATTGTGGACAACAGGATCTCCTATTCGAGATGTTTACTCTTAACTAACTAATTGTATTGAGCTATAACACAGAAAATGTATTTATTTTCTAATATTTATATAACTTTGAAGGGGAATTTTCTTGGACTTAATCAGTAGTCTGCATAATAAGGCTTTGGTTTTTATTAATTGTTAGATTTAGCAGCTATATTGTATAAAAAAGGAGAGGAACTGCTCAACATCCATAGAGAAGTTCTTCAGTTGTCCGTGGTGTAGGTCAGTGTCCTGAGGGCAGCCACAAAGGTCACTTTCTCTCCAGCCTAGGAAGGGCAGGTCTACAGTTTAAGTTACAGTCAAGTTTTCATATTCATTGTTTTTTTTATAACAGCAAAGGATGCAGGTTAATACCTGTCGTGTGTTTGTTTTCTGGGCTAAAGAGCTGCAATGAGGCTTTTCTCACAAGTCATCAGCCCCTGTTTCAGTTGAGTACTCAGCCAAGCATTTCAAACTGGAGTTATATATTTGGATTGTCTGAAAAAAAAAAAAAAATTAATTTGGATTTGCTGAAAATCAAATCCAAGTGTCTGATTTGAAAGAAAATCGAGCGGCTCAATTGCTTCTTTTGTTTGAAACAAAAAGCATCCAGAACAGTGCCATATAAAGGACAGAGCAGGCAAGAATTCTTTTTTTTTTTCTTTTCTAAGGATGCTACTCTGTATTATCAATGAGCTGAATAGCAGGAGGGCTGGAACATCTGTCCTCTCCTGTTCTTCTCTCTTTCCCTCACTCTTGGGACTAGTTCCAGATTTAGTCTAACCACACGATGAGCTAATTCAGCTCACTGAGCCACACCTCCACACCCACCTTTCTTTTATTTTATTTCATTTGGGGGCTCGGTTAGTTATCTGCATAGTGCAGAGAGCTGGCCTGGAGTGCCACAGGGTCAATTTTAGGAGCAACGCAAGGCAAGTTGCTGGAGCACGTGACTGTGGGTGAGGTTTGGGAGGGGATGAGACCTCCTCCTTACTTCAGTGGGCACCTGCTCGTTTAGCTGAGGCCATAACAGAAAAAAAACCCAGCAGCACAGAGTGTCTTCAGTGAGGCTGGAAAAAGAAGGGTGAGACACTGCCAGATATCCTCCCATGTGCTGCCCCTTTGTAGCCACATAAATAAGATGTAAAAGCAAGAGTGGTTAGTCTGTAATGCTCCATCTGGATGTGACTTGCAGGTGATTCAAGGGCAGATCTAGAGTTACGTCATGGGAATAACAGCCGTGCTCTGCTTCATACCTGTTTGTTGAGGGGCAAAGGGGCACGACGGCACTGAAAGAGGATGGCCACTCAAACCTGCCCTGCTGTGTTGAGGCAATGAGCTGCTGTGTCCCACCTGGAAAGGACTCTTTAGGTCTTTTTTTCCCCCCTTAATAATCAGGGACGTATTCCATGTCATGTTCTTCTTGGCCTTATAAAGATTTGTATTGTGTATTTGGTAGGACCCAGAAGGACACCCACATATGCAATAAAGATACCAGTTTCACCATCACTTTAGCTGTCTTAGCTTCTTATCTCTTTTATCCCTACATGTTCAAAAGTCTTATCTCACACAGATCTGTCCCTGTTTTTCTTGGTGACCTGATTAATGGGACTGAGCACTTACTCTGAAGAGTATATTCAGAAGAAATAATGTATTCCAACTAACCAAAAAGCAATCTCCATCTTTTGCTAGGATTTCTGGCAGAATGTCTCTAAAAATACAAGTTGTTCTTTTGAATTGTTATATCTAGTGGGATTACAGTTGCTGTCACAACATCCTTTACTTGCCTTATTTCCATGAAGTTTTTCTGCTCGAGTGTGGGGTTTGCTTTTTTGTTGGGTTTTTTTTTTTATACTAAGAAGTTCTTAATAAAGTTTTTAAGCTTAGTTATGAGAGCTCCTTAATGGGCAGTCATTTTCATAACTATCCCCTGTTTCTGATGTGTAACTGTGGTCAGGTTTTTTTATGAAGAACCCAAATATGTGTTTTCACAAAGAGAGAGTTCAGCATCAGGTTATTTTTGAATGTCACTTTGGGGGAACCAGAATAGTTCATCATTCTTCTCAGATTTTCTTTGTTACCTTTATCCAAATACTTTCTGCAGAACAAAAATAGCTTCCATGTAATTAGATTTAAGGAAATCTTGGGAAATAGAAAAGCCTGCCTTCCCTGTCCTTTCCTTACATATTCCCCATGACAGTGGAGAAATGATCCATCTAAACTTACAAGAGGTAGGGGGCTGAAATTTGTCTTTGTGCTCGGGGACCAGTGAGATATTTTACAACATTTTGATTAGTTATTTTTCGAGCATGAAGGAATGAAGATAAATATTGCTCTCGATTTACCAGTATGTTCAAATTGCCCTCCTGAGCATATCTACTTCAGATTTAGAACAACATATCAGAGAAGAGAATTTGGCCCTTAAAATATTTAAACTTTGAGGTTAAACTTAAGAGTTCAGTTTTATGCCAAAATTTTTTACACATCAGCAGAGGAAAACTGTAAGTTGTTCCATGACATGGTGCTAATTTGACCGTTTTTCATAATGAGTTAGAGTTGAAAGACATGTTTGGGGTTTATTTTAGTTTATGGTCGAGTCAAACCCATGTAACCTTATGTAAGGCATAGGAAAAGTTTTGTTCTTTTTACTCACTTAAAAAATCTGCTGGAAGTGTAGTGATAGAGCTGGAAGTCCCTAACTCTGCAAGACCTGCTGTGCCTAATACTAAACTACTTCAGTGAATGTAATTACTGATCTGGAATTAAGAAAAGGAGACCATTGAGGAATGTAAACCTTGTCTCTAGGAAATTAAAACGTATGGTACAGCATAACACACAGAGTTCTTTGTATTACTTATGTCTTGTCCAATTATTGTTCCTGTTAATAAAATAGCACTTTTTTGTGTGTGTGTATTGTGTTGATAGGAATTTCTGGGCATTCAGGAGGATTAAAAGAAGATGAGAGTTAAAAATGACATTCTCTAAAACCATACATTTACCCAAACAGACATTACCTCAGAAATTAGCAAAAGAGCAGATTAAATTGATTTAAAAGAGTAACTTTTATATAAAAAAAAAAAAAAAAAATTGTTGGCTTATAGTAATTATTCCTGATCCCACATCGGTAGTTTTTGAATAAATTATTTTGCAGTGAAGTTGGTGGGTAGGCTTTTCTGGAACAGAACTGGGCAAATATATTCTACTTTCAGAGCCTTAATATAATCCATATTCCAAATTATTAAGGGATTTATTTTTCTTTATTTTTATTCAGACAGACATGACAGGCAAGTAATTTATAACTGTGCATTTTCAAGATCTAGTAATGAAAAGAGAATATATTCTCATGAATTAACAAACTGACTGAATCATCAGATATTATTGCTCTCAGTTGAACATCTGTATGTCAGTCTCCAAGAGAGTGCAGTAGAGATGCTGTAGGACAATATACTGCTCAGGCCAGCGGTTACTGAGGCAGGATCAGAGGGGCTGTGAGGGTCTCACCAAACCATGACACAGAAATATGAACAGTCCCAAGAGGTTCAGTGGAAATAACCATTATCTCTTCTCCTACCAAGATCTGATGTTAGTCCCACCCCAAAAATACAATTAAGCAGGATAAATTGCATTTGGGTGAGGAAAAAGAATTTCTTTTTATTTTTTTTTTTTCCACTAAATATATTGACAGCATTTCCATCTCAGAGCCATCCTAAACGAGTTGATATTAGTCACTTTTTAATGGTCCATTACTTACTGTTTCCTATAATAAATATGTAGTTCCACACACTGCTGTGTTTAATTCTGACAAGTGCATATTTGTAATTGTATTCATAAGCATATTTTGCTTTTTCCACCTTTTTTTTTCTCTTTTGAATGGAATGAGCTTCGACTTCACCGCCTTCCATTCAGGTTGGCTGCTGACCATCACCAGCATTTCCTTCCAGACCTTTGTACTTATTCCCCAAACAGTAGGATGTCTGTGATCTCAATGCCTTAGTTTCCTTAGTTTCTAATTAAATGAAGTCCCACGTGCTGCAGAGCGTGCGTGTCCTTCAGCCTGCCCTTCCCTTGGACCTGTCGTCACGTCCGGCTCCTTTGTGCTTGTGGTGCCTTTACAACCTGTAACCAATCTACACTGTTTCTTTCCTTGCTTCCTTGGGTTTTTATGGGTATTGTGCGATACTCCTTGTCAGGGCAGCATTGTGTGTTTGGCAGCAGAGCTGGCATCTGAAAGCTGGGATAAGCCAGGAATCGTCCTGGGCACAGTGGAGAACGTCAGGCCTGTGGACCGACCCGGAGAGCTGATGAGTGAGCGAGCGCAGATAAAAGTTGTTCCGTGCATGGAGGTTTAAAATCTAGTGAAGTCCATCAGAGTTAAGTGCTACAAATGAAATGATGATGCTGGCTTTCCAAGGGGCTTTGCTCTCCCTTCCGGGAATCGCAGCGCAAAACGGTATCGACCTGGCATTGCACGCTGCCCTGGCACGGGAAGGGAGGAACTGAAATTGTTCTGCTTTGTAGAATTGTGAAAAAAAGCCCTTCTAAAACTGTAAAAACCCCCCAGTTCCTGGTGGAACTGCAGCACGGCCGGCAGCAGACATTTCTGATGGCAGCGTGCCATTCCAGGAGTGAGATAGGATGTCAGCATATGGAAAAGTTTTTTCGTTGAGCTATTGCATATGAAAAGTGACTGACTTTTTATTCAATATGAGGAGATTTTCTGTGTTTTGTACTAGTTCTATTTCATGTTTTTATTACTAAATCGTATTTAGTATGACAAGAGACACAACTGCTATTTATGGTTCTAGCCCCGGAAAAATGAATGGCAGAATTTTCACTGAATGAGACCAGGACTGGGCCTGAAGTAGACCAGGGCTCTTCCAATATGCGGGAAGTGAAGAGTGAATGAAACAGAAGTTTTAAATAAAACAGAATAAATCAGAATCTCCAAGTAGCTCCAATCCCATCACTGTAACTCGGGAACTATAGCATGCATTTTCAATCAGTCTAGCTTGGCCCTGAGCCTGTGAGCATGCTGAAGAGTTGATACACTCTGTATTTTTAATTTCTTTTTTTACTGTAGACACAATTTGCTTTTACAATCAAAGAAAGAACGGCAGGTCTCTCTTGTGTGTGACTGGTTTGTGTTGCTTCAGGTGTTAATCTGCTCAGAAAAGGCTCTGAGAGGCAGGAGAATGGTAGCACCCGAGTGGAAGGCATTGCAATGTATTTGTTGTTTGGCAGATGGGCATCAGCCTGGAAAATACCCTGCTTCGTGTCTGGAGATGATGTTGATTTTTAAATATGTATCTATACAGGGAGAAAGATTTATAAGGGTGAGAACTGTAACTGTACATACTTATCTATAGGCACACACACACTCATCTTTTAATTAGTGGGGTTTAAGGGTAATTTGAGGGAGAACGGTGCGGTGTTTTAGACCAACATGTGATTTAAAAGTTACAAAGGTGGCTTGTAAATGTAGGCTGTGCTTTCCGAAGTGCTTAAAACAGCATAAAAATGACTGCATAGCAGCAGTGGCTGTGCAAAGCTATAAGCCAAACCTTATAGTCAATGAGGGACCTGAGAAAGGTGAACCATCCAGGGAAACAGGCACTGAAAGGCTGCGGAGAGAAGGGGGAGGCTGCTTCCATATCTAAAGTGCGCATAGTGCAACTGGCCACGTTGAGATTCTTTCATTCTAAATGATCTCTTCAAGTGAGCTGAAGTCGTTTGTAGCAGGGGAGAAAACATCCCCCTTATTAACAGCTGTTTTAGTGAACTAAAATTTTCTGTGCCGTTTATTTAGTACTTTTTACTGCAGTAAAAAAAAAAAAAGAATTGCTTAAAGGTGGTCAAATCTTATGTATTTTGTAAAACATACCAAATATGTGCACTTTAATAGCCGTTGTAAAGATCTTTTTCAGTAAAATCCTTCAGCAGATGTACTGCAAAATAGGGTTTTTTAAAATAATTTGTTGCTTACATTTAGTTTTGGTACCGAGGGACAATATTAAAGCAGACTGTTAGAAAAGAATGTAATAGTTTCTGGATGTATGCACACATGGGCAGCGTTACACGGGACGAGATACATTTTTTTAGTTGGAAAAAGATGTGCTCTCTGGGAGATTGGGGTTTTTGTTTTGACGCTTAAGCAATTGCATATCCTCCCTGCCCGTCAGACCACAACTGAAACTTAACTCTGGTGAAGAAAAGATGTCAAAATATGTCAAAATGAAACTTGCAGAATGGCTAGGAATCAGGAGAAGACACATGATGGAAAATATTTTTGCTAGAAAAAGTGCAGCTGATCCGTGTTAGCCTCAGTTGATGGTTAGGCTTTTCTGTTCAGTTTAAGGGTGAATGCTTCATTTTGTCACTTGTGAATTAGAGCTTAATACTTTAGTGGAAGTCCCACAGGCTATTTATTTATGTTTTGGGCATTTTTAGTGTCGGCAAAGTGGAAAACAGTTGCTCCAGTGAGAGAATTGATTGAATATTGATTACATACTGAGGTTGCAATTCTTTATCTCTAGGGTATAAACAAGATTTAACACATGAAGGATCCAAGCATTTGATTGGTTAGTGGACATATTTACATTATCCTGTGTTTTATTTTGTCTGCTGGCAAAAAATCATTCATGTGCCATGCTCCACTGAGTTTACTAAAACAGTGCATGAAAATGTATTTGTTTAATACAGGCTTTAACACCAATGGAAAATGACCATTGTGGAGTTACAAATTGTGGCTATTTTTAAATCCTAGTATTTTGGGTTTAGACATGCAATTAAAATAGTTATGTAATCAAACAAAACCCCCTTATGGTAAACTTTACATACTAAGAATATTTAAACTCTGTTGTACTTTTTTTTTTTAAAGTCTGTGAGGTCTTTCTTTGTCAATTCAAGTAAATTGGTTATATTGCATTTCAGTACGTGTTCTCTTTATATGTGAAAAATGTGTCTTTGGCTTGGAGAAAAACATTGAAGGTTGCATCAGTAAAGCAGCTATTGTCATATTCCTTGCAGATTTTGGACAAATTCAGGAGTAACATGGCACAAATCTAATTATGCCTTTGCTACATAAATTATATTCTGCTTTTCACTTGAGCCTGTAAAATGAAGGTGAAAAGCAAAATTCTGCTGGAAAACACTCAGACATTCTTTTTTTGAGGATTAAGATCCTTACTGTTTATGACATCAAACTCTGCAGTGTGTTTCAGTAGAAGCAACTTCTGAAATGAAGCATTAGGAAATGCATCCTTTTCAGTATATGTGGCAGTACTGGATGTATGCACTAGATTAGTAAACCCCTTAAATCCCACGGGATTAAAATAGCTTAGGAGATAGCTGTGATGTTATTACGGTAAGCGTGATAGAGTAATTACTTCTTCCTTGTGTCTTAATGGCACAGCATGCCTCACACGTGAGAGATTTCGCTTTTGTCGCTGGAATTTTAACTTGGGAAATACAGGAAAAACTCATCTTTTGGACAGTAGTCAAAGATTTATGGCCAAAACCATGTGGGCCTGAAGTTTGAATGGCCTTGTTGGTCAGTACTGATTTAGCAAGATAACCCATACAGTTTGTGCTTCCCGTTATTCTAGGGTCAAATCCCAAGTCTGTAAAGATAACACACACAGAATTCCCCCCTCGGTTCAGTAAGAAGCTGCTTTTTCAGGTATTGGGCAAATTTCAGGCTTTCAGAGAAGAGATGGCTATAAAGTCAGTACTTTGTCTGGGTAAGACCTGCAGAGGCAAGGCAAAATTACCACCCTGATGTACTGGTCAGGAATGGGACAACTGCATTACCTGCACGATGGAGTCACTCCCTGTGTCCCTGTATGATTCAGCTGCCTGGGGCTATAGAGGATCCCTGACCTAAGAGGCAGTCAGGGCTTGCAAAATCCTTAAACCAGATCCAGACTGCACATTTATATTGATGTCCACTGACCAAGAGCTGAGCAGCTTCTCCAGAAAAGCCTTGCTTCTGCTTCTCTGCTTTTGTCTGAGAGAGCTATTCCTTTCCTGTCAGAGCGAAGACCAAAACAAGGAGTAGATGTGGAGAGTAAATAATACTAATAAGATAAATGTTATCTTAGAGTAAATAGAAACCCTCTGGAATAATAAGGGTAACAGTTCCTTTTTTCTGCAGTTACACTCTCCATCTAGGAATATTAAAACATTTTGACAGTGGAGCAGTATTGAAAATCCAGAGAAACATTAAACTTGCTCAGTACCAGAGTATGGAGATTGTTTTCTGGTTTTTATTTAAGGCCAGCACTTTCTGCTCAGCTCATTTTGGCCCGCTGAAATATATGGTTTTCATGTATTTTATACCTGCTTATGATCTTCAAAGATAAGACCTCCAATATCACTATATCTAAATAGCTCACTACATTTGATGCGTTTATATGTAACACTTTAATAAAATATTTTGATTCCAGTCATCATTTATATGTAACTGGGGGTAAAATACCTTAGCCTGAGTGTAAACATGGGATATGTTCACTGGGAACATCTTTAAGACAGCAGTTTAGAATAAAGCACTTAAAAGGGAGAAACCGTGGATTATTAATCTATTATGATAGCTCAGAATCTGTTCCAATTCGGAAAGAAATAGAAACATTTCTAAAATAAGCACAGGAAATGTAAGGTACAGTTAAACATTACCATTTCCACGGCAATCAACCTGGAGCCTATTCATATTTCAAAAAGAGCAGGGTCTAATTAAGCTCTGGCAAACTCAATTCTCTTTCGCTCCGATGGAGTTTTTTGCCTATGTTTGTCAGTGCTGAGTTCGGCTTGTATGCAGTTAAGCACATGTCATCACTTCTCATTCAGATGATTCAACTAGTTCATAGATCGCTTTTGATGTATTGCAGCTGTTCTTGTGTTTAATTTATGCAAATATTCTAGAATCTACATTTATTAGCAGCCATGATAGCTAAAACAGAATACTCGCATAGAGTGCTGCAGAATTGCAAGAAGTGAATTTCCTCTTCGTATTTATCCATGTGTAGTCTCCATATCTCATTCTGAGAGTGGTTCTGCCTTTGGTCAAGAGCTCTCCGATAACTTTCCAGGCATAATTTGGAGTCCCTGGCTTCATCTGCCTTGTTAGTTCAGTGATTTCAAATAGCTGATGGGTAAACGAATGGCGATTGTTACCTGGTACAGGAAAAAAAAAGCTATGAATAGGAAAATATTACCTTCAGTAAAATAATGTCTAGAATAGTTTGACCAGTCTTACCTATAGGGCTCATTATTTTCTGTGAATTATCCTTTTCTAGTTTAATGAACAATTAGTATTGTATAGTACATCTTTCCTCTTGGAAAGAGTGAAGTACCGCACCTTGGTATTCAAAATAGCAAGGGTTTTATAATGCCATACACATGCTTGAGGGATATTCTAGCCTGTTATTAGAAATTCTTAGAGAAAATGAGAACTCTTTTCAATAAACTCATACATCGCGTCTGTTATTGTCCAGAGATTACTTTTTTTTGTCTTTTACTTTTCAAAATAGAACTGTATTTCATCGTTTTCCATGTTCTTATCTCTGACAGAAGAGAAAAGAAGAGAAAGGGTGCTTCTGAATTATGTTCAAGAGGCTCACAATGCAAAGTGTAATTGCTAAAGTCTTTTTTACATTTCTTTTTCAAATGTAAAACTTGTCAGAATATGTTCATCTAGATCTATATCCATTCCAGTTCTGTTTTTCTAGAGTGATCACTAGTAGTAGTAGCAGAAAAGTAATCGTACACACTACGTTTGGCTTATTTCTTGATCCCACAGTATTTATTTTTTTTTATGAAACCAGGGATTTACAGAGAGGGAAAAAAAAAAAAAGAAATCCATGCTTCTTAATGTTCTTTTGCCAAACAAATATAAAGGTCTCCACAGGCAAGGATTAACTAATACAAATATGCTTTCTGAGCAGCTATTGAAGAATTACTAATAAACGTCATTAGAGCTGAGTTTAAGATATGCAACCTTGTAAATATATTCTGTTATAATTTCATTAAGGTTGGCTGAAGCCCTAGGAGAAGCCAATGTTTCAACCTCTTTGTTCAAGTCTTAATGAATTATTGGAAAGTGGCTGATGAGAAAGCACTGAATCAGAAAGGGCTGCTGCATTCTGAATGTCGCTCTCTTTGATGTTGTTTACCTCCGAAGCTGACTCATTTCCTTGGCCAAAAAAGCTTGGTATGGGAAGCTGTGAGCCTGCTTTGCTGGGCCGTTGTATCCCAGTGCATGTCTGGAAGTCCAGTGTGGTAGGTGTGTGTCCATTGAAGCTCACACCTTAGAACAGGATTCTGCCCAGAAGTAGGGCACAACTTTCTTCTAGTTAAAGGGGGTACACCGAAAGAGGTGGGATGCTTAAGTAGAGCTTTAGTTTCTTCTTCGACTAGGACCACTTTCTGTACTTACTCCCTGACAGTTTTTCTGTTTGGTGGATCTGCTTACTTCCTGCTTTGGTTGCTTCTGAGCTCGCTGCCTCTTGAGCTGTCCAAGGCAGAGTCTACACTGCAGTGTGGAAATGTCTGTGACACTCGGACCACTGCCCGTGGCTGGGTAAGAGCTGGGGCATATACTATGTGTCAGCATATACTTGAGTTTGCTTTTCAGGAGAACTCTGACTTAAGGGATGTGAGTGCATCTTGAGACTGGAGTCAGATCTGTGACTAATTCCTTGACAGTGTAAGCATATTCGAAGAAGCAGATGAAGGTTAGTTAATTGGTGCTGTCTTGCACTGCTTCCCACAGCATACTCACGGGGCAGTCCCTCATTTCCCAGCAGATCACACTGGGACATTGTCTAAAGTAAACTCAAAGAAGAGCAGCGATAAACTACGTCCTTATTTTTTCATCTCTATTAAACTAGTCTCATTTAAAGATCTTTTAATAGGGTACATCACCTAATACAATGTAAAAGAAGCAGCCACTAACCACCAAGCTTCCCACTGAGGCAATGGTTGACAAACACTCCAATCAAACTGTGGTATTTTTTTAAGTTGAGCCTGTCTTCAGGGTACCCCTTAATACAGCTTCTGCTCTCTTGGGGTGGAAAAGGGGGTTTAAAAAGCTGTCTTGCTTGGATTGAGGTCTTTAAGGATGACCTTGCAATATGATTAAATTCTTAAGCATGGTCTACACAGACAGGAGTGACTTACAGTTTAAGGCTTCAAAGCTTTTGAGATGTCTTATTGGTAATGCGCCCTGGACAGATTCTCAGGTCTTTGTCTTCTGAAATACACAGAAGGAGCATCACAGACTGTGTTTTCCCTTCAGTTACAACAGTCTCTGGATTATTTAAAATTAACGGGATAGCTTTAATTTGAAGAGACAATTACGCAAGCTAAGAATATTTGAAGCGTGGTGATGAGTGCTGTGGCCAGGCCTCTTACTCTTTGCATAAGAGGATGGCAAAGGTCCAGAGGGTGCAGAGGAGGAGGAAATAACATGAAAGCTGGTTTTGCCAGACAGGTAGAGACTTATTCATGCTGGGAGCATCTCCAGCTGGGAAAATCCATGGTTGTTATAGCCTTTGTGCCACGAGAATAGAAAAAAGGGTTGGCTCAGAGAAGAGAATCTGGCTCAAAGAACTTAAAATAAATATCAGATGTCAGAGCTGTGACTTAATTGTTTAGCTAAGTAGATCACGTGAATTACACACAGATTGAGGACCTGGTTTTGCTTCTGTTGAAATTAAGGAGCACAGAATCAGGCCATACTCTCCTTCCAGTGTCTTTCAGCTCTCAAAACTGTTATTCAAGAGTATGACAGCTCCTATAATAATTTCTTGTACCGGTCAGGAATTCGGAGAGCTGCTAGTACACAACAGCTTTGTATTTTATTATTGTGAACATAAGCCAAGACACTAAACACAATGCATTTCCTTAGTTGCTGTTGGTTTTTATTTCAAAATTTGACATTCAAACGATGGCTTGTATGACTCTAACCGTGGAAGTTGGAACTCCAGGTTCAGACATTGGTTTCTGACAGTAGCCAGTTTCAAAGAGATATAGCAAGACATACATGTATTTTCCTCCTTTTATTGCAGTCTCAGATTGCAGCCCTGACAGTCTCAGAATTAGACCTATAGTCCAACTTAAAGACGTGAGCTTATAAATACCCCCTGTGAAAATGTAGTTCTGAAAGACTTATAATTTTATAGCAATTTTTTTTCTTCCTTCATGAACATAAAAAGTTATGAATAAAAGGAAATAAGCAAATTTTTTTCTCTCGTCTTACAATATTGCATGTTTTGTTTAGCATTTTAAAATTCTCTATTAAATAAAACCTCCACCATGTTTCACCATGAAGGCTTTGCAGGAGTGAGGAAACTAGCAGCAGAAAGACAGAGGCAGTGGGGAACTTGAAAGGTTTAGTTGTAACCAAAATGAAATTACCTGGAGCTGACTGACAGTCTTACATTCAGGAAGAGGGGCAAGATTTTGGGAGGAGGCTTTGCATGTGCAACTGAAAGGACATTTCTGCTACCTGGCTAAGAGCCTTCACATAGTTCTACTGACAGGATGAAATACCGGTAGATAGGTGATGGAAAGAAAAATGTTTGGAAAGATCTACAGCCAATTTGCAGACTGACTTGTGTTTCTACAAATTCTGGCTGGATGATGAGTGACTGTTGGTACAGCATGGAACTGATGACGTTGTAAATGAATGGACCATGGAGAAATTACTTAGTATCATGTTTCTGGACATACTTGGAAGATACTGTGGGAATTATTCTGATTTAGAGCAGTTTTTAGGTGCTGGTTTCTGCATTCACACCACGGAGGACATCAGAGAGTGGCAAGCATCTCTGTCCATGGCTAGCCAGGGGTCAGCCTCTCTGATCTGATCATGATAATACCATTACTGCAGTCTTCTAACTAGCAATAAGGTGTGATTTCTTTTTTTGTGAGAAATAGAGAAAAGTACAGCATCTGAGTACTTAGTGAGCAATTACTTTCCCTTCACAAGTGGTTAGTCAAAGAAAATTCAGTTTGAGGGGGAAGAGTTTGAACATAATATTACCAGTGTCAAAAAATCCGAACAGTTCACAGCAGGCAAAACTACCTCCCCACCCCATCTGCCTATCCTGACATTTCAGATGTGATTGAATGTTTCTTCTGTGGCATGAGTGAGTTAGCTCCTTCCAGCCTCAGGTTATGTCATTCCCACAGTTCAGTGCCCAGGCTTGGAGGAGCCAGCTCTGGGGATAAGCCGTTGCCCTTAAAGAGGCTGTTGAACTGGAGGCTGGCAACCCCTTTTCAGGCTGTAAATAGTCATTGCTCTGCTGAGGTAGGAAGGCCTCCCTAGAATTACTGTTTGTGCAGTTAGTTGTCTTCATAGCAACGACCACTGCTAACTATTCCTGTCGCTCTCTGGGCCCGCTCGCAGCTCAGCAGAGAGCAGCCAAGGTGAGGAGGCCGAGCAGAGCAGAAGGGAGGGGAGCAGGCAAAGTGCAGCAAGCTGGGCAAGAGTAGGGTGTGGGCAGGGGCAGCGGCTGGCTGGGTCCTTCTCGTGGGTGTGGACAGGTCTTTGTCACCCTGCCGTGACTGCAAGTCAACCTTTGCTGCTGCTAAGACTGCTGGAGGGATTTAGTTAAAAATGATTTTCCTCCATAGCTTCTGAAGAATTGACCTAGGTACGGGTGAAGGTAGGAATGATAAGTAGGTGTCCTTCTCCTTTGCCTTGTAATCTGTATAGGTGCTCCAAGTGATACAAGATGAAGACCAAATGCTTCCGTGCCTGTTTCTCCTCCTGTGCTCTTCCTTCTGGATGCGTTTTCCAGCCTCTCGTGTTGTCAGAGGTGCTTTCACTTGTGTACCGTGTGGTGACGTTGGGTCACAGGCAGTGGGAAATGGACAACATGAGCACTTGTGGTGCTCGAAGATGATCCTGTAAATTCAAGTCAGAAAGCTGGGTTATAAAGGAAAGAACTTGCGTATCCTTCCCGTGTAGTAACATAGTAAAATGCAAAAGAGCAAACTCAAATAAGATTAGTATGTATTTGCTTTGTTTCCTCTTGCTGTTTTGACTTTATGAAAGTTTCTGTTGAAGGATTGATTTCACCTGAGGCATTAAAAAAAAACCCAACCTAGAGACAAAACCTTGTCTCAGAGGACTTTGTGTCACTTCACTTCCCTTTCTTTGCATGAAAGCAGGCAGCTCTGCCACAGATTGTCCCTGGGAGGGGGACTGTGTTGGCAAGAGTGCCATGACAGTAGCTGTAATAGCTCCGCAGCTTTGACCTGGACACTCTGCTTCCAGTATGTCCTGTGAAATCCAGTACAGAGCTGCAATGATTATGGGACTAAAGGTCTCGTTTTCTTGAAAAACAACAAACTTCACTTTCATTCACTTTCTTATATCCAGCTCTTTGCTATTCCAGGTAACGCATGCGAGAATCACGTTCATAACCTTTTCAAAGAACTGGAATGCGTCTAGCTAATATAAAACTTGTCTTGCCCATTTATCAGTTGGCAGAGGTGAATAAATACAGCATTCTTCTTAAAGAAACGTCCAAGTCGCATTAGCTTTGCTTTTTTGTGTTGCTATTTATATTACAGTATGTACAGAAACTTCCAGACTATTTATAACAGAGTGTTGCTAAAACTTTCTGTCTCATTGCTCAAATTAGGGCTATACATCCAACTGAAACCAAGTGTCAAAAGTCAATCATCTCTTTCCTTGGTACCCACCTGAAGGTCTCTGTAACAACAAAAGGTCCAAAATCCTTTCTGTAATTCCCCTGCAGTTATATTGACAGGGTGTTGATGAGTGAGGGGGAATACACAACCATTAGAGAGAGTGGAATTTGACCCTGGTCGCTGTAAAAAGGCAACACTTTGAGCTATTTAAGATTTTTTTTTTTTTAGAAATCTTAAAAAAAAGGTTTAAAAAATAAAAAAAAAAAATCCATTCCAAACAATGGATGAAGAACTATACATTTGAAATAATTGAAATACTTCAAATCCAAGTGCACAGGTGTCAATCTATCAAACAAATGTTATGAGGCCACGTAAACATCTCACTCTACAGAGCACAACAAGGCGTGTTGGCTTAGGAAAGCAGTATGCCTTGGTTCTTTGCATGTTTGTTAACATGTTCATTTTCTCACTTGACTGTGGTTTGTAGAAGGTGTCCTTATCTGGTTTTCTCATCTGTTTTGGGAACCTTTTTCGTCTAATACTTTGTGCATTTTTAAAAATGTTCAGTATTTCCAACGCAACAATTTTGGTAGAACTAAATGAATTGCAGTTACTCTGCTGTGCATGTCCTGTGAGTATTAATCCCCCTGGGTTTAAGGGAACAACTAATGCAGATAAGGTTTACAGGGTTGAGTACAGAGATCAGACAGGTGAGTAGAGGCTCTGGGGTAAGAACGAAGGGTTGACACAATGTCTGATGGATTGGCAGAGGAAAGCGTGGTAAAAAATAGCTGCCAGAGTGAGATTTTTAGACGCTGGGGTTTTGTTTTGTGCCATCTTTAGCACATTTAAGAATTAAACTGATTTTTTTTTTTTTTTTTATGGAATGCTCTTGCCAGTGGTGACTGACACAGTGAACTTTTATCAGCCCTAATGAAAGCAAACCCTGTTAGGCTTTCTCTTTAAGATTGTCATGTTGTGCTTCTGAACTGACTGATGTCACAGTCCACTTTATTGCTGAAGTTGCTGATGAAAGTTACAGAATAAATACTTAATTTTAGATCTATAGCACCAGATATTGTAGTCATAGCTAAAGTTGGAAGAATTTGA
The DNA here is from genome assembly GCA_024336885.1 of Actenoides hombroni. Classification (NCBI taxonomy): domain Eukaryota; kingdom Metazoa; phylum Chordata; class Aves; order Coraciiformes; family Alcedinidae; genus Actenoides; species Actenoides hombroni. Next base: position 14,117,292 of record WUAM01000143.1, on the reverse strand, counting down.
GATTATATCAATTGCTCAGCATTATTTGCTATGCTGACATCAGAAAAATCTTACTGGAGTGAGTATCAGTAAAAGTAAATGTTTAGTCACTAGTTTAAGTATCCTTAGAAGCACTGTTTCAAACCTGGACAAGTAAATAAGTTGAGAAGCATGTATCTGACATGGGAGCAGAACTGGGTTTTTAGGACTTGACTAATGAGGTACAATCATGTATCACAAAGTGCATTCCAGATATTCTCTGTAAATACAGCTGAAATACTGAACAAAGATTTTATGAATAGCAAATAAATCCAAAGAGATTAGAAGACTGTTTATGTCTCCTCTTGGGGAAGCAGAAGATGAACTGTCCAAGTAATTCATTATGAGTTCTTAATTGCACTCTGTTTGTAACTCTTAAGCTCCACAGCACACTTTGTATTGCAAGAACCGAAAGGGCTCCTGTTAGGTGGAGTAAATGGGAAGCCTTGTAGGTAGGCACGAGTACATTCAGCATAGTCTGCATTCAGCAGATGGCAGTGGTATGCAGTCGTAGATTAATTCAGTGTTTTCTCTTGAGCAGACGCTCTTCATCTCTGTGAATCTAAGCAGTGTTGATTTGGGGTTTTATTTGAGGCTGCCCCCTCCCCAGAATACTAAGATACCAGATAATTTCTCACCAACGAAAGCAAGATGGTGTTAGGAAATGCAAACAATTTTGCTAAATTATTGTAATCTTCATTACACAGCACTTGGAAGAACCCGGTAAGTTTTGAATTTCAAACAGGGGTATTACATACAGAAAGGAATGCATCTGTCTGGAGAATTGACTCATTTTCCATCTATGCCCCGTGGAACTTAGTACATGCACATCAAAGTCTCAAAGTATTCAGTAAGTGGGAACTGTGCGTGTTACTCAACAGAAGTAGTAACACAGTGACGTCTTGGAAAAATGCACACAGAAATAGATATTTTCCCTTCTTCAAAGGAATGAATTGCAGATCTGTTGGGGGAAGGCGAGGAGGGGTGGTGTATGAGCAAACAAATTACTAAGACAATTAGAAAATTATTATAAAGCTTGTATTTGCGGAAAAGTGGAAGACAAAAAACCAAAAGCAGACGTATAGTTTATGTGGTAGAAACCACAGATGAGGAGGCTAAGAAAATGAAATTACATCATTTGAGTGTATGTTTTCTCATGTGGCAGTTATTTCTAACACAAATACCAGAAAATGTTTAATGATTTATGATTGTTAATGATGGAAGGAGTTGCTCTCTGTTGCACAAAGCAATATTTTTTCTTGCCTCCCTGTGGGAAACTGCAATAGCAAAAGCATTAAATATATCAGCCTGTGAACTGAGTTGTAACACGACCACAAATTTGTCCTAAGGATTTTGAGCACTCTTGGACAGATCCCAGAATCAATTGGTGGTCCCCAAGTAGGGAATACAAATTTCACACATTTTCAACAAAGACCTGCATGCTCTGTTTCTCTTCTCTATCAGACTCCACATGAGGATCCAGAGGAACATTTCAGTCTATATTAATATGACTATTGTTTGCAGAACAAAAAGTGATACCATTCTGGTAGCAATGGAATAGCAGCATTTAAAAAAAACAAACCAAAACATTTCCAGCATGGCCAAAGCTGCTGGCAGTCCTTATTTTTGCAGGTGAGACTTTTGTCCAGTCATGGGCCCAGAAGTAAGAGTTTTGTTCAATTTGGTCACAGCCAAAGTATAAAAGGTAGGAAAATAGGACCTTTTACTTGTTCAGGGTACTAAAGAAAGAAGTATATTTTAATTGATTCAACCCTGCTAAATTTTCTAAGTGTTTATTCGGAGCAAAACTTGTTTGTTTTTTTTTTTTTTTTAACGGAGGCAGTACATCTCTTCCTAACATTTGTAGAAATTATTACATATGTCAATTAAATCATACAGAAGAAGGACGATTTGGGTCATTAAGGTTTCTGAATATCTTTTGTGTTGTTTTATTTTAAAAGTACTGCATTTGTAAAGATTGTATGTATTTTTAAGACAATCATGCCGAGGATACTTTCATCCTGGCATTGCAGTGTCATTCCATTCATTCATCTTCCCAGTATTTGACTTTACTTGGGTGTTTTTGTCTTGTTCCAGTCTAGTTTCATCTCGTTGCCGAAATTCTTCTGACACCTTATCAGCTTCTTCACGAATTTACATTTGGAAGATTTTTACTATCACTTTTATCACTGTGAATTTTAATAGTAATTAATAAAGACAATCCATCTGGACATTACTGAATGTACACAAACCTACTACTACTAGTGTTTCACCTTGGGGTATTGTCACAGGAGACAAGAGTTGCCATCTCTAGGCACTGTGGAGAGTTGCTAGTAAAGAAAAGCTCTATCCAAATATATGGGACTTATCTATATAAGTGCTCCAGACAGTTTTCCAGTATTTGTAGAAGTGTCTTTCAACCACTGAAAGGTATATTCCTGTACTATGGACAGATACAGCCTTTAAGCTGAAGCTTTGGAGAGTCTTGTCCTTTGAAACATCACTTTTAAGTAAAACTTTATTACCCCATACGGTGTTGTAAGCAGTTTCACGATGTGAAATGATATTTTTTTTTTTTTTTTTTTTTTTTTTTTAGAAAAACAATATTAAAAAATCACATGCTATTTCCCTGTCAAAACAACTATTTTAGAAGCCTGCATCTGGGTTTATAATAGAAGAGTCAGCTGCATCTTAGTGCTGACAGTTTTCTTCTGCCATTTTGTGAATAGAAAGAAGAAAATGCACAACAACGCATTTGTTTTCTAAGTGCTATAGTTAGAAAATAAAATGTGTGGGAATAAAGATTTTCCTAAGATTGTATGTGTGATGGTTGTGCAAAATTTAGATAAATCTGTATCAGACTAGGAAAACCTCTGAAGTTTGATAACGTAAGACCTGCTGAAATGTATTGTTTTGTACTAAAATTAATTTGGCTTAAAAACGATTATAAAATAAGCGAAAATAAGGCTAAGAAGAATAAAAAGCAAAGAAAGAAGAGTAATTCTGAAGCGTTGCACTTTCTGGAGAACAGACAATTACATTAATTCAAAAAGGGCTTTACCAGAGTGAATAAAAACCGAATCAGATAATTAACCATTGTAAGATATATTAGCCTTGGTATTGACTCTATCTTGGACTAAGCGTTATATTGTAAACAAATTTATATGAGATTATAATCATTTGAACTGCCTAACTCTGTTAACTCCTTGAAGTGTAGGACAACATAAACCCAAGAAACGCCTGTTACTGCATCATGTGGCGTGTCATTTTGAGGAGTGTTCTGTAACATAACAGTGGATATTCTGAATTAATAGTGGATATTTTGGAAAATGGGTAATTATTTAACCTGGCAAAACACACCACGCTTTAAATACTGTGGTTGAAGCATGTTGTGGAGAGCACTTCAGCACCGGCATGTAAATCTGACAAGTGTCGTTTAGGTGGCAGACAAAAGTATCATGACAACTGATGTCATTTCTGTTTCTGTGTTCTGCTGGGTACTTTATAAAATTGTCTAGAAACATTTACCTGCTATGGAGAAGTTTTACAACAGGCTTTAGGAGGTGATTTTCCCCCCCTCCCCCCTCTTCTTTTTAATTAATTGAGGAAAAAATGCTTTGGATTTTGTTGTGGGTTTTTTTTAGGTGTGTGAATGTCCTTAAAAAAAGAGATTCTTGAAGAAGACTTCTTTTTATTTACGTAGAGAGATTAAGGGACTTGGCCAATGAAGCAGAGCCTGAGCTCTGCTACTTCACATTATCTGCACTTGCCTGAAGTCCAGCTTGTAGTGAGATGCTGTAGATGCCCCTGGTGTAGACCTGGTGTAGGCCAAGAGCAGGAGTAATTTTTGCTGGCTGATTTACACTACTTCTCTGAATAAGCTAAAAATAAGCAAAGTGTGACTGTCAGGACCATAAACAAATTGAAATATAGATTTTTTTTTTTTCCCCACATAGGTGCTATCACCTGAGGCTGTGGAGTTTCCATGCCCCAAGGCAGCAAACCGTTGTGTGGATATGGGTTATTTCAGTGCTGTGAGTGAGCACAGCTCTTGTTATTTGTGCTCTCTCAGGATGTGAATTTTCCAGGCACAGTCAAGGCACAATCATGGTGACGTGGTGCTGGAGGCAGTGCAAACACAGCATAAAAATCAGCACCTGCTGTCAGAGCTTGGCAGTCTGAACAGGCAGAACACAGAGGAACTGAAGGCACAGAAAGATGAAAAGCCTCACCCAAGGTGAAGCAACTCTTTCTCATACTGGGGATCGAGCACATGCCTGAGCCCAGAGCTGTGGCTTATTTAGTCTTCTACCTGTCTGTAATCCTGTTCAAATTAGTGAAAAATTAAACATTCTTACTGAGAAATGCACAGAATAATTTTGCAGGGAATTAGCTTAACAACAGTGGTTTAAGTAACCTTGGAGAGTTTACAACAAAATGTGAGAGTGGGGAGCCCGTGCAGGTCTTGCTCACTGCTTCATAGCTCTGAGTCCTCAGCAAGTGATAAATCTCAGGCAGATGCAGTCACCTTTTACCTGAAGCCATGAGACCTTCTGTGAAGTGTCACAAGGTGAGATAATTAACAGTATGGATGGTTTAGAACCAAAGCTCCTGTAAAAATTTAACCACTCTGTGAAGCAGAGCTGGAAAACCCTCCAATTTATTCTTGCCCCTAGATTTTGCCATAAATAGTATTTTAGACTGAAACTCCAGCTGCAGATGTGTCCTGGCACCGTTTAGTAGTTGTCCATGGCCATTGCTGTCTGTGGAAGGGGCGTAGGATGGGCAGCACTTTGCCCCAGATGCTAATTGCCTAGGGACACGCATAGAGGTCCTAATATAAATAAGAAAAAAATCCTTGCTCTAAGATTATTCATGATTATAAAACTGAGATTATGCCCAGGATGAACCCGGGGTCAATAGCCCAAGTGCCTTTTAACACCCATGTGCTCTCTCAGGTGAGCAGTGCGGATTGTGTGAGCCTAGGCACAAGAATGCCACGGTCTGAATGTTCTCCCAGCTAATGAAAAGCAATGTTACTATATCCCATGGGATATATGCTGGTTTTACTAGTTTGTGTAACGTGGTCTTGAGGCAAGAATGGATTGAATAAACTCTCTCCACTCAGCATCTCCTGTTCTTGTGGGTTTCACACTTGAAACATTTTATTCTTTCATTTTCCTTTTTTTTTTTTTTGGTGGTTTTTGCCCAGCGTGATTTTCAAGTGTTTCGATTTTAGTAGTGCTTTGCCAATCTATCTTCATATAGTCACGTTTCTGCTTTGCCTTTGTGGAATTAATTTATCAAAGGAATTTAATTTGCTTTGCGAGGATGTGAGCGTACATTGTGAGAATGGGTATTAAGCTGTTGGTCTTAATAGGTGGTAGATACCACATGAAAAATGATGGGAGTAACTAAGAGCTTGTTAAAAGCCAGGAAAAGCTGGTGTAGAGGTTTTGTCATGATAATTTTTTTACTGCTTTTTATAAAAACATCCTGTATGGACTTGAGAACCTGCTTCTGGCTGCGGTGTGACCTGGTTAGGTAGGAGTCAGTGATACTGATTCTGTTGAAAAAACCCTGTTCGTTGGTTGAAATGCTGAGTCCTTTGAGACCTCAACCTCACAGCTCTGTATGGGTAGGGGGCCTTGGTTGTGCTGCTGGAAGATGGAAGGAAATTACTCTGCTCGTGTTGGGCAATTCATAGTTTAGGGGGACTCCTGGGACGGGTGTAGCCGGGCTGGTGTGAACCTTGGGCTGCTGTAGGTTACTCCTGGGAAGCAGCCCCCGCAGCGTTCCTTCTCAGGCTCCCCCAACACAGCTACAGCTGCAGCTTGCTGCAGCTAGCTCCTTGCCTGAGCATCAAATCCGTTATCCTGTTCTACCTTCTGCACTTTTAGGAGTGATCTTTTGGCTGGATAATGGATTTTTCCTAAAGAATTTTATAGGGCATAGCAAATTCTAAAGACTTTGAAAGGACCTGGGGTCTAAATGTTCTTTGACCTGTTCCTAGCCCAGCCTTCACCAGGTTGTGGTTATTCATCGGTGCTGTTCCACTTAAGGCATCTCCTTCAGAACTCTCACACATCATTTCACTGGTTTGGCTTTTCATAGGCTTCATTCTGTGTCATTTGCAATGGCGGTAAAATTCTAAGTTTAATGGAGAAGGGGTGGTATATCACTTGCAACAAGGAAACGAGTTAGTTGAAATGGAGATTTTTCAAGGAGTTGTAACTAAATTATACCTTGCTGAGTAAAACTTGGGGCATTTTAGCTTAAAAATCCCAGCGTCAAATGACACTCATGTCACCTCTGGGAAACTGCCTAAAGCCGGTGGTACAGATTTATTTTGGCAGGTAACCACCATCTTCCTATAGTATGAAAGGAAACTTTCTCTCTTCTATGCTAAATGTTAATTCAGATGGGGATCTGAAAAAGAATGGAGAATACAAAGGCTTAAAATGACATTAGCAGTAAGGAAATACTTTTAGTGAATAAATATGCTTAGCTGCAGGTCCTTATGTTGCGAGTTAATCGTGTTCCTTGTATTTAATTTAACGTGAAATGCAAGTGTTCTATACAGTCACTGCCTGCAATAATAACTGCAGTTGGCCAATAATTTTTAATACAGTTTTTCAGTGGAAAATTAATGAGATTGCGGGGAAATGTGCTAATTCTGAGAATATTTACTTGCATCAAAAGTTTCTACTGTAAGGCAGAGGGAGTATCCCACTGGAAAAAACAAACAAAAAAGTGATTAGAGTTGTGTTAGCTGCAATTTCTGTTTTGCCTGATTCCTTTGGCTCTTCTGAGACTTGTATCTTCTCTTACTCTTTTTGGAAAAAATACCATATATGGAAATGGGAGTATTTTAAAATCCACAGTGATTTTTCACAGGAGAGGAGTCTTATTTTTTGACTGATAGTGCAGTGAAAATATACATGGTCCGTACCTTGGATAAACTGTAGGAGACCTTTCAGGTACCTGTTATTTCAAAACCCAATATATGGTATTTATTTTGTATTTATCTGGGGTATTTTACATAACTTGTTCAGGTACTCAAATCCTTGTTACAGCATGATAATGAATTCATATTATTTACATAAATATTGATAAAGTGACAGCCCAACTCAGGCCTCAGATGTATAGAAATGCTTGTCAGAAATTCTGATAGAGTGTGTTGCAGGATGACATTCATCTGTGAACTACTTGAAGCAGTTCACAATGTTGTTTGCACACACACACACACACAAAATATGAAAAATAATTTCATACTTAATTTGGGAAGCTATTTGGTCTCTTGACAGCAGACAGCTTGGTGTATTACCTTCCAAAGGCTTTATTGTAATTCCTATATTACATACATTTGTTTTTCTTCTCTCTGCAGAAATTTTTCCAAGAGATTCCAGTCTGAAAGACAAATTCATAAAACATTTTACAGGTAAGGCAGCTGCTTGCTCTTCATTTACATGCATATGCATATGCTAAGTAGCCACAAGAGGCACACCATTCACTCTTTTTTTTTTCGAGGTTCTGCACCATACTTAAATTTTGTAAAGTTAAATTTGTACAGAACTCTAGAAGTCTGTCTTTGAATGATCTAGCCTAGAATACCTTTCAAATCACTGTAGGTTAAAACATTAATGATTTAAACCCTATTGTTTCATTTTTATCATCCCGTTGTTGCTTGCTTTGCAGCTATAGTACAAGTTTAATAGTTGTAAGTACTAAATGTACACATCTGTAGCTCTAGATACTGCTGTGTATCTACATGCAAATAATCTGCAGTATGGTATTAAAAATGTGATACGTGTGAGCACCAGTATCTTATATTTGGCAAGTAGTGTTTTAATGAGAGAACTCAGTACCTTTTTAGTTCTAAATATATGGGGTTTTTTTCCTTCATTTTTGTCCTACCATATTTATTTTCAAGTTCACTAATGTTAAAACTTCTCATTGGACTGCATATATATTTCAGAAATAGATCTCTGTGGTCATGTAATTTTTCACTTTATTAGGGAAGCAGATTTTTATCTTCTGTCTTGTGGTATATACACATGGGTGCTTATTTTAACAGGGACAAGAAATGGAACAAGGAAGGATTAATCAGTGTAAATGAATCTGAAAAATCATTTGCTACTTCAAATGTGGAAGTTTAATATGATTACAGTCAAGTACTTGACAACTGAGATTGTGCTGTATAGTGCATTCATCTTTGGGACTCCTATTTTGTAAGAACTGGAAAAGCATTGTACCCTTTGAATATAAGCCAAAGGAATTATCAACAGCAAGATGATTGCAGTATTTCTTTACTCTCCATTTCCAAATGTTCTGTAATTCAGAAAATGGAATGTTTCAGAGTATGACACTGCGAATCTGTAGGTGATTTTAAAGGTTACTGGGATTAGTGACACTGAAAACCAGAGAAATATTTGGCAGTTGGAGAAAAAGAGAATTGGAAATAATTATGCATTTCCTCTTTGCTGGAAATTTCAGACAGTCCTTGGCAAGAAAGGAAAGAATTTCTGGTCTCTTTTGCATGGAGGAGGTCTCCCCTAGGATAAGCACAACTCTTAAGGATCTTTCTGCCAGCTGCTGACTGCAGCCTAACAGCATCTACAGGAAACATGCCACACGCAGCTGGCCCTGCATTCTTACAGTGATCAGAGTAACGATGAGCTTTGGCATGTTTAGTCCTTATGAGAAAGACATGAAAAGAGCATATAGATTGAGGGAGGTTCTCCTCCCCCTCTCCTCTGCACTAGTGAGACCACATCTGGAGTATTGTGTTCAGTTCTGGGCTCCCCAGTTCAAGAGGGACAGGGAAATAC
>WUAM01000143.1:14078211-14101551 GCA_024336885.1 Actenoides hombroni | reverse complement strand
GCTACAACCTCCTTTTAGGTAGTTGTAGAGGGCAATAAGGTCTCCTCTCAGCCTCCTCTTCTCTAGACTAAACAAACTTTCCAGCCCTTTCACCAACTTTGTTGCCCTTCTCTGCACTCGCTCCAGCACCTCGATGTCCCTCCTGTACTTCGTGGCACTTACAGCTTGGATTGGTTTTTCTTTAGTTTCCTTCAGTTCAACTCCTTGGGAGTGGAAGTAAAGCATCTGATGAAATCCAGAATCTAGAACCGCGCGCGACTCGGTGCGTGGGAAACTCCCTGGTAAGATGCCGCAGCTGCGTGGTAAACCTCTTGCCATCAGCGCTGAGGATTTGCCCCGGCAAAACTCGTTAGTGTTCACGGGAGGGCAAGGCCCGTTGCCATTCTGGAGTTAATCTTCAGAAGTATGCAATCCACAGGAAACTCTTCATTTATAAAGGGAATTACGCTAAGCAGTCTCTGCCTCTCTGCTTTGAAACTGGTTATAAAACGGCACGTCCTTTTCTCTTGCAGACTTTCTACTAAGGAGAGAATTCTGATTTGCCAAGAAAGTGCCTTGAAATCTTCCAAGACAGAGAAGACATCTTTTACCTTTTTGATTTACATTTTGTTACTAGATGCATTTTATTTTCATATATTTGTCGGACATTCCATATTTGTGTGAAACGTTATTTTATTTTAATTTGTACATTTGTTGCCTATAGTTCAGACAAGCCAATTATTTAAATACGTTGTATATAAAGAATACTAATGATATACTGATTAAATGTTATAACCATATGCAGGGAGTTGGTAAAATTTTGCTGTTTCTCTTGTTCCATTGTATTTACATCATTCTGCTCAGGCTCTTACTTTCATTATTTGCACTAACTTGAAATGCAGAAGTCTGTGTAACTGAAATCTGAATAAGCTGTAAGTGGGGAAGTTTTACTTGCCATGGAAGATATTTTATATTATGAAGCTTTGTTAATATATACATATATATTATTGCGCATCTGAAAAAAAATTGCTCAAAAATGCACCTTGCTTTCAGGAACATTTGTATGACTATTCTGGATTTTCATCAGTTACATTTGTACTGGCACTTATGGAAAGAGTTGCAAATAATGTAAATATAAAAGACTGGAAAACTGCAATGCAGTTTTGGTGGAATAAAGAACATAAAAAATAAACTATTTTCCAGGAGAGGTTATTTACATTTATTAAGAGGTTACTTGTTTAATATGTAAATTTAATTTATTTGGTGAAGTTGAAATAATTTTCCACTGAGAACTTCAAACTTGTGGGTTTGGTTTTTTGCAGCATTTTATTTTCAAGTAGCAAATTCTATTCAGATGAAATTACCCAGAAGAGAAAATAACTTGAAGTATAATACCATAAAATCAAGGGATATCATGGATGAATTTGAAAGGTTGGGCCAGGTGATCCTTGACATCCCTCCCAACCTGATTCTATGACTGAATTTGGCTGGTGACACATCAAGATTAACGTATGTGGGAAGAATCCAAAGCACAGTTGCTGCGTATTTCTTATTTAAAACCAAATTGTGATGATAACATTTGGAACCCATTTGTCTCAGCTCTTTTACTGCAAGCTTATATGATTGCTTTACAAAGGACCTAGTATGAAGTGAGATTTTTATGGCCAGGCCCAGAGTAATTGACAACACACATTGATTACTGTGTCCAAATCACAATTCATGTGATTAACTGATCATTCAAAGTAATCCTCTCAGATTAGATGTTGGCTTTTATCCTTTGCTTTAGCGTGGGCTTTGTGAGCTCCTTAACTCCTGTGGCCAGCACTTTTCCCTCTACAGCAGAGCAGGAAAGCTCTGCCCTGGGATTCTTTGTCAAATAGCAAACTGCTGCCTTATTGTCCAAGGGGAGTTTGTTTCTTCTTCCTACTTTGTTCAGACTGTTTCAGCCCCAGAGTTGTGCAGTGTCCAGTGATGCACCAGGCAGTCCAACCCACAGCTTCTGCAGGTACTGTCATGTTCTGTCTGGGAAACAACAGCTTACAGCAGCGGTTTCTAACCATCTCCATGGTCACAGCTGTTGAAGTAGTTAGTCCCTCTGTAGTACTGGCTAGAAGGTTGGCATGTGCTCTTTGTGCCTAACACAGTTGTTTTTCAATCTGTTTTGCCATCAAGTACTTTTGGTAAGGGCAAAGTTTTCAAAGCTCATTCTGACCCATGCTGGAGGCAGTTCTCATGCTGAAGATACAGCAGCATCTGAGAAACCCTAGTAGCTGAATGGTGAGATGGATAACCATCTTATGTGTAGTTTTTTTTTTCCTATCGCAACACTGTAGAAGGTGTACAGCATGTGCAGGGAGGATAGAAATAGAGGACAGGATGAGAAGCAAGGAGCTAAAAGAGCACTTGAACATCTGGATTCCTGAGAGCTACAGCATCCCACCTAAGGCAGTCATACTCTGCTGAGCTGTGAAGAGACAAGAAATTTGCATCTCATACAGAAACACTAGTGGAGGGCAGAAGTAGAGCCACAGGTGATCCTCCCCTGACCACAGTGGGAACCTACTAGAGAACAGCCTTCATACCATGCAGGGAGCAGTATGCAATTAGGATCTACTCTTCAGGCTTCTTTTCTACGATCTTGGCCTTTGGGAGATGAAGACACCCATAAAGCTATAGGTGTTTCTGCCAGTTTTTGGCTAGAAAAGGAATGGTTCAGGCTGAGAATCTCAGCAGATGGTGGTGATAGAGGATTTTTAAAAAAAATAAAATCTTTGTAGCATCTTCTCATTATAAATAACAAAAAAAGAAGATGGAGAATCATCACTTTGGGATGTCTGGATTTTTATCCTGAGGGTCACAATGCAGGAATCCAGACCAAGTATAGAATAGGAACTTTTTCTGGACAATATGTGCTTTCAGTTGTTTTAAATTAGTCCATAAATGAATGATTTTGAAACAGTCTGTCACACTCTGTTTGCAATACAAAGATGCATTAATTTATGTCACCAAAGAGGTCAGCTTGGCCCTTATGAAGCAAAGAGTATCTGAACTAACCTAAATAATGTCCTGTGGCGAGGATGAAACTGAAATATCCCTGATGACTAATTCTGCCATATCACTTTAAGAGCAGGCTCTTGTATTTGTCCATTGCATCACACACTGTAAAGGGAATAATCGATCCAGCAGAAGAACATACATCTTCATTATGCTTTACTGGGTTTCTACTGTCACCCTTTTTTTCACGTCTCATCTTTCTTCATTTCAATGATCAACAGCTCTTTGCACAATTAAGAGTTTGTGTTCTTATGGGTTTAAATATTTAAAGCCGTAAGTCCTCACGAGCTGGCCCTGGAGACTCATAAGCTGATCCTTGTGTCCAGTGGAACTTTCTACCGTGGCAGTGCCTAATAGCAAAGTTTAATGTACTTTCTCTTTTTTTATGGTTTTTTTTTTTCTGATTGGAGGATTGAAACATTATATTGAACACTCATAATGCGAAAGAAACTATTTGAAGCAGATAAATGTAGGGGTAAAACTTTCACTGCACCTCACAAGGCTGAGCTGTCTGACTTCCTGTGGCTCTGTCAGTTGTGTGTAATTGCAAAGCTAAAGCTGCAAAATTTTCTGGAAGTTAACCTTCTCTCAGAGCTTCTGTATGTCTGATATACAGAGATAGACACAGCTATCTCTGTCTCTATCCATCAGTATTACTTCACAGTCAAGAATGTTTCCAGTCATAGTAAAACAAATCTGTCCCCATTCCTATATTTTACCATTTGCAACTCGTGTGATTTAGCAGCAAAATTGGCAATGTCTGTTTTCTAGCACTAATTAAAAACTAAGACAACTTGTTTCAGGGATTTAAATTTTTATTCTCCTCTCTGCTTTTCCCAAATAGCTCTGCTAAGTGCAGCTGAATACCTTGTTCCCAAATACTGAGAGGAAATACTTCCAGAGTGCACAGGAGAGCTTTCCAGGCAGAGAATTTCTCTGCACTTCAAAGTAAAATCCCCACTGAGCAAACAAGGTTATTTGAGCTGTCTCAGTCTTGAGGGTAGTGTGTACTGAGGAATAGTTTCAAACCAAAGTGTCTTCATCCTTCCTCCCATCTGCTACATATATAAACATTTACCAAACAACCTACTGGTTTATGTATGTGTACCTTGTATCTTATTCTCTTGACCTAGTCAATCTATAACTTAGACCTTAGTTCTTTTTATCAGTATACTGATGCTATTATTGTCTCTTACTTTGTAAGTTCATTCTAAGGTTTTATGAGATACTGTTTTCCATCCAGCAGCCAGTATTGCTTTCTCTTTATAGATCTCCTTATCTTTCATTGTGGATGATGCAAGTCAAGGCGCTGTGTGAAAATAAGGTTTTTGTGTCTCCAAATTTCTGTGAACTTCAGCTATTTAGCACCTTATATGGGAATGTTAATTTGTCCTACTTCCCAACAAATCAACTCAAAGTGGAGGGCAGGGAGAATGGCTATTTCTTATACCCAAATATTTCATGTAAGAATGCATTTGAAATTAAGCGTACACGGTTTTGACATCTGAGTTTACTCAGTTTTGCAAATGTTTGAACATGAACTTGAACATGAATTATGCAGGCGTGTAAGAGGAAGTCTTTTGAAAATGTATTATAAAGTGCCAAATTCATTTTTGGCTGCGCGAGACTGGCGTAGAAAGATGTGACCCATTTGATCTCTTTGATTTGATTGACCATGTGATCTCTTTCCAGGTGACAACAGTCTGGATTAAGAGGTTCAAATCCTATTCTGTGATTGTCAATCGTCTCACTTTCGATATCCTAATCTGGGAACTACAAAATGCTTGAATGTGCTGGGATACGCAAGGATGTCCCAGTACTCTTTTTCCAGGTTCTGAGGGTGAAGCCAGCTATGCCGGAGAGCTAGAGGAAATCACAATGTGCTTTCTGAGGTTTCCACCAGGACTGCTGGGCACTTAGTAGGAAGTTATAAGAAAATACCTCATGAACTAATACATTGGAAAAGGAGAATTCCTAATTTGTATCAACTGTATCTAATTGAATGGGTGACAAAATGTACCATGAAGTGCGCAAATAAAATATTTAGAGCATACTTACCTCTTTCCTAATTAAAAAAAAAAAAAAAAGGAAGTAAACAGGAATGTAAAAGCTCTTCCAGATATTCAAGGCAAGCCCACATGGGAGCTGTCAGAAACCTGCTGTCTCAGGTGTCAGCTCAGTAACATGCATCCTCTTGCAGTGAATAAAACATGGTCCTTTTGGTTTGTTTCAATTTTAACTTCTCCAGCATAAAGCCCTGAACTATGTGATTATTTAGCATTGGTAATACGTGCAGTAGGGAGGACAGGGAAGAGCAGAAGGAAAGGTATGTGGTGTTTTCAGTAGACTCTCCAGTAGACTAGGGAGTGCATATTCCAGGGCATCTTTCCAGTTGGTGCTCTGCCCAGAATAGAAAACCCTAAACCAGAACCACAGTATGTGAAGCTGCTTCAATAAATCTGGCTTGCACAAGTGTTTAAGTTTATTAAGACTTCACTGCCCGAAAGCTACTTGGAATTATTGCTACAGCTGGATTATAACATTCTCTCACTTGGTCCAGTATTCTTTCCTCCATGGAAATCTCATAACTTATGTCTACTCCATTCTGATGATTGCTAGCTTTGAGCCAGAGGAGGCACATATACGATAATATTTCTGTCAGGTGGAATTTTTATTTTTAAATCAACATAAGGCCTAATAATAGCTTACAGCATGATAGTTGCAAAATACCTCCAGGAAGATGAGATCTAGTCAAAACTTCTAGAAGAAGCTGTCTGTACTCTAAATGTGTCATTCCTAAATCAAATTCCTGCCGCTTCTTAACTAAAGAAAATGCAATGGTGACAAAAAGACTTGGAGGTGACCTTGAGACTTGACTCACTCCCGACAAGATTTAGCACTCTTCCTCACTGATAGAAGTTAGATTAATTTCTCTTACATTCTGGCACCTAATCATAGGAAAGAAGGGACCTGAAGAATGGGGAGAAAATGATGAAACTTGCCTAGACACAACAAAATCAGTAACATCACAACTTTTAACCAATATATTCCAATCTCACCACATGGCTTGGAAAGTGCATTCTGGTTTCTGTGGCTGTAGTCTTTGCTAAAAAAATATGTGCTCTCTACCTTTTTATCACCCCCAGTGCAAACTCGGGAATGTGAATAAGGAGAGAAATGCAGTTTGTTTTAATAGGCTGCCAGTCTGGGAAAAGAGAAGATGAGACGTGGGAGGAGAGCACGTCTATTCACTTCATTGCCTCACAGTCTGTGAGATCCTAACTGCCAATGACTATGTCAGGGGCACAACATGAAGGACTCTTACTGTGTTTTTTTTCCCCCCCCAGATTCTAGACAGGTTTATCCACGTAAGTTTTATGTGCTAGACTGGGTGAATTCAAGCAGCTGTTCTTGAAGAAGAACCTGTCCTCATTTTAATAACCTTTCTCCTTTCTGCAATCTCACCTATTTTGTCTTCTGTGTTCTATATATTCCATATTGCCTGTGTAGAATCCGAAGGCACGTTTAGATATTGCAACTAGCAAACAGACTGATCTTAAAGGAATTGTCAATGACAACTCCTCATTAACTGGGAGAGCTGTGGAAAAGAGGGTATGTAGGAATGTTTTTAAAGCCTATTAAATATTTTTGATTTATGATTTGGAACTATGAAGTTATTGCTGGTAACAGTCATGTTAAGTAATCACAAAAATGTAGCAATTGTATGGATTATTTGATGACCAGACTGATTTATAAGACAGGCCTACTTTAATATCACTTTAATATTAGCCAAACCAATGCTATACATCTAGAAGTATGGAATACACAGATATATATACATAATGAAGGATCACATCCTGAAAACCCTGGCAAAAGTTCTAGCTTCATATTAGATGTGCTGAGAATTTTTTTACCAAGAGACAAAAGTGACGCTACCTTTGTCCTGTGTTGCATCCCATGGTTTATTTTATCTTCACAGCTCCATGTCCGTATCCTCACTGTACAGCTCCAAGGTAGGTAGATTTGCTGCATAAGTGGAGAGACAGGGCAGTGAAGGAATACAAATGCCTGGGAGTTGGAAAGGATAGTTAGAATGAGAGAATTAAAGGGCTGAGTCTGCCTAGTTGATTTTTAAAGGCTACCAAGCAATGAATAGATTTCCATGTTTAATTGCTTTCCCAAGGGAAAGGCACAAAGAGACTTCATAAATTTGTATGGCGAGGGACAATAAAGACCAAAAGCTGGAAGCTGGTGCTATGCAGATTCAGATTTGGAATGGCCCTAAATCACGACTCATCTGTTCAAAAAGTTAATCTAGCGAGGTATGCTGGATTCTCTGAAAACATCAGGAAAGAATTAAATAGGGAGATTTTTTTCTAAAAAATGAGCTAGGTTCATAATTTATTAGGCTTAGTAAGTAAGTAGCTAAACATATTACGGTGTCTTGGCCTGCAACACATAAGAAGTTGGATAATCTAATGATCCTTTCTAGCCTTAAACCTTCTTTCTGGCCCTGAACCTTATGCTTTTCGCTCTGCCTGTTTCTTTCTAAATAGGACTTCAGGAAGAGACTGGCAATGGCTACACTCTATAATTAGGTAGTCCTGTAAAACATGAGAGGACTGCCTTTTTCCACAAGAAAATGCAGTTTTGTTGATAGTGTACTTCTCCTATGAGTAACCTTGATGTATCTGTAATTTCAGATGCAAAGGTACTTTCATTGGAAACCAGGGCAAAGAAGACAAACTATTTTGATTGACACTTCTCTCTTATTCCCTAAACTATTCAAATTTAAGGCTCTTTCTTCACAGCTTTATTCTAGGCATGGAACAGACATGAACAAGTCTAATATCCCTGTTACATGACCGAGCTAATAGTTAATGACACATCATATGGTTTTGCCTTTCCCTCTTAGTGGCCATGTATGTGATGGGAGATCATCTAGAGGAAACAACTGTTCTATGTAACTTAGCTTTTTCTGAAGCTGACCGAATACAGTGAATGTTTCCTTTTCATTTAGTAATATTTAGAACACTCCCATGCTTTCCCAGCATTATTCTAGTGCTATATTGGGTGAGTGTGTTTTGTGGCTGACTATGAGCAGCTATGGGAGCCCTGTACAATTACTATGGAGGGTGAAATGGAAAAAAAAGCAATGTCTCTCCAGGGTGATCCAAACTACAAAACACCCAGGAATTCTTGCTGTGCTGACTTTCAATTGTCCGACGATGAAAACCAGGCTATGATTAAAAATGCCAACCTGATAATTTTGTCAAAAATAAAGTCTTTTGGTATTTTAAAAGAATTTTCTGATTGTTTTTTTTTTCTCTGCTTGCCTTTGACATACCTAAAAATAAAAATTACGTAACAGTCTTTGGCCTAAGTGGACACTACAGGAGAGGATCAGCGGTGACATTAAAGTATTGCCAATGAATAGCAATGTGGTATTTGATGCACTGAATTTATATATGTCACCATCACATGGACAAATGTTTCTGATGTCTAGTACAAAAGTAGAGAAATAAGGAAGTCCTGCTAGCACTATTTACTTTGGCTGTCATGGAATAGGCTATGCATCTTCTTCCATGCTGAACTTCTACATAAAGCTCTGCTAATGCCTAGAACAATTCCCACAGGCTTGGCTTGCGATGAAAGTGACCTTCTCTCCGTGTCCTGCATGGCCCGCTTCCCATTTGGCCAAATCTGAGTCCCTGCACGCCAGCGATCTGTGCCATATAGCCTTTGTATATCTGAATCATGACAAGGATCAGCTGATATAAAACACGAGGAAAGGCAGGAAGGCCACGTTGGCGAGAGCCTCGTGACTGCGGGGAGCAGATTTGCACTAGCTTACATCAGCGGTGGGTCTTCAAAGAACATGAAGCTGGGGTATGTGCACAGAAGGACTAGCACAGCAGCAAAGGACTAGCACAGCAGCAAAGGACTAGCACAGCAGCATTGCATTTATGCCATCTGGCACTCAGCAGCACTTGTCCGCAGCGCTGGCTGTGCCAGACCTGTTCTGCCATAGTAACACATGTATCTCTTGACCTTTTGCTTTTAGGGGTAATTGTTTAGGTCATCATGTACGATGCGCTTTGAAAACCAACGACTCCAGTTACACAGATCACTCCAGCGCTCTCATTTGGCATGCAGTGTCTCATGAAGGCTATTCTGGTATGTCAGAAAACTGCAGGAGCAGGTATTCTGAAATCAATAACATAGTGTGGTTTTCAGCATATCATTCAACAAGGATGTGTGTAATACAGGAGTAGTTCCATTCACCTGCACAGAACTTGCCCTTTTCTGTTGTACTCGTGTCCTCTTGTGTGCTGTTGTCAGCCACAACTAGCTGAGCACACTGCACAGAGGTATTTTCATGTAAGGATCACCACTAGCTTTTTGCTACCAACACTTCACAGGATGTAAATTGTTTACTTCCTCAGAATGGATCAGTGAACTGTTAATGAGCTGAACAAGGAATATATATAGTAGATAAATTGAAGTCCTGTGTTCGCTTAGCTATTCCCTCTTCTTTTTTATAGGAAGGATTTTCTTCTTCTGGTGTGACCCAGCAATGCTAAATATTCTAGCTGCTATTTCCAAATAAAATTCTGTCATCAGGCACCACTTGCCTTTCAGAGTAGTCTGGATTTATCTAGTCAGCTCAGAATCTTTCCTGCTGTATCTGGAAAACAAACCTCTGCCATCTCCCTGGACCACACTTTTGTCTCTAGGTTCTGCTTGTACCTTGCATATGAAATCATCATTACTGGGAGGACAAACCTCTGTTGCCTACCCAGTGTAAGTGCTGGGATTATTGGTTGTTCTTATAGTTGCCTTTCTGTATACTGAAGAACTATTTTAGTTTATTGTGTGCTGGAATAAGTTTAAATAGAGAAATCAAGCTACCCATACCTGGGAGCGACAGGTATGGATTCAAATCTAGAAAGAAAAAGTGAAGCAGTAATACAGATTTTTTTTGGAGGGATTGTGTGTAAGATAAAGCATTTTAATTTACAGGACCTGAGAAAACGGGCTGCTTTTCTTCCAACCTTGTGCTTTGTAATGGAAACGAATAGTGGTTGCAAAATCTGGCTCCAGGAAAGGGCTTGTGGTTTTGAGTTGCAATTGCAGGGTAGCGTCTCAGTCACCCTCCTGTGCGTGTGTGTGTCAGGGGGGGTGTCACAGTTTGTTTGCTTTTGGTTGTTTTTTAAATAAAATCCAATTCTTCAGCCCTTAGCTGTACTGCTCTTTTGTAGGAAGTCTATGAGGAGATTTTCTACTTCCTAACTTTCGATACCTACCTCAGGTTCTCAGTGGTAAAGGGAGAAAGGTAAGTTCCATTGATTGCTGTTTTTAGAGCACAACTTCTCCCCACTTACTGTAAAGGAATTGTGAGGAGACTGGCTTATTACATTCTCTGCCACAAGCTATGAAGTTAATCACTTGTGCATCTCAATGACTTCACTTGAGAGGTTTCAAGAAATTTGCTACAGAGCAGCGATGACTTGTACTAATGGAATTGTAACATTTTGAAAATGCATATTGGGGAGAGTTTAGAAACTCCTGTTGTAAAAAATACATTTAAAAAAAAAAAGTAAATGAAATAGTTCAGGGATAAAACCAACACATTTATTTAACTTTGCACACATGGCTTTCTATGATGAATTTCAGTGGGTCAACGAGGAGGAAAAGCCTCGTGCTTCAGAGGAAATGGAGACTGAACCCTGCTCGGACAGAGATGTGAAACACTTGAACTCCAGCTCCCAGGATGGAGGCTGTCTGAAGCTCCCATTTTCCACAGAGCTGGGTGCTGCTGTGTGGATGGGTGGCCACGGAGCCCTGGAATTGCTCCTCTCCCATGACTCAGCCCCCAGGTCACACTGCACAAGGGAGGAGAGGGAAGAAGGAGGGGGAGCATAGCTGTCATTAGTAAACACTGCTCTCCCCTTGACAACACATCTCTACTTCAGGTTTTTGATACATTTGGTTTCGGACACGTTACTACTTCTTGTTTCATGAAGAAAACCCCCTTGTTTTTCTGCTTTTTCTCTTTTTTTTTCCCTTGGCTGTGATTTTCCTATCTCTAGACTGAACTAGAAATCCCTATTCCTATCTAAAAAGATTGGTTGGCCACTCCAGACATCCGAGTTTTCTTTGAGCTCCTGGCATTGGAGCTTTTTTGCAATTATTAGAAAGAAGAAGAAATCACATAACCTTAACTTTTCAGTTTACGCTATATTTTAGAACTGACACAGAATTTGTTTTCAATATAGTAAATTTCGAGAGAAATCTCTATAGGCCAACAATTCAACATGCATCATATAGCAAGAAAAACCTCTGTGCTTTTGTCATAACCATTTTATGTGAGAGATTTGCAGAGCTGGTAGTGCCAGCTTTGTTTGCAAAGCCCTCTTGTCTTCTGTGAAGGTTTTAAAGAAGATTATTATTTGGTAGAAGGACCGTTTTCTCTGACAAATTTCGAAAGTGTAGACTTGAATCTCAAATGTCAAGTTTGGAATAGTCTCTGGTGAGGGAAGAACTTTTGTGTTGGGTCAGCACTTTCTCAGGACATTTGTAGGACTGTGTCAAATCAGACCTTTCCTGAAACCCCGTGGAAGTTTCTTCTGGCCCGATCAGGGAGGCCCAGATCAGCCAGGGTGTAATTAGCTGTTGAGAACAGGAAAAACTGAAACTGAAAAGCAGTTTAGGTCTGTGAAACAGACATTAAAATTTCAGTACTGAAAGGATGTTTAGAAGTGAGGCTTTTTTAACTTTGAGGCTAAATGGTCTTGAATCTGGTTCCATAGCTTTCAGAATGAAACTGAAGCATAAGAAAATAATACAGTGATAAACAATTTCATATTTTGTACAGAGGAAAACGATGACTTGTGATGCAAAATACAGTATGTAGATCTCAAGATTAATTTGAACCACAAGTCACTGGTTGCCTTCTAATTCAGGTATGAAAGCCAGGTTTTGAATTAGTATTGTTAGAATTACTTTGGCATGGATATAAAACTGAAATTTGCCTAAGTGCTGTAGGCTTTACTTATTTCTCAGCTGATTAATTACACCACAATAAACATTTGAGCATGAAATAAGTTGTAAGATGAAAACAGGATAACAGTAAGATTTTGAAATATAATAAACCCAAGCTTTTGTAATTTTTTTTTGTCAGGGAAAAAGGTGCTCCTTTTAAAACATTCAAAAGACATAAAATATCATTCAAAACAAATACAGTAAATCTGAGGACACCATCACACATACAAGGCAATGGTCTATCTTTCATTTCCATCTTCTGTGGATGTTTACCCATCCGTGCTTTTCTTCACTTGTCTTTAATATTGTGTCAACAGTTCCTACAACAGGATCTTTTAACTAGTCCCTTTGTATGTGACTGATGTGGGATTTTGCTTATGAAAACTTCTAAAAAAACCCCTGAAAATAGTAACTATGAAGAACAGTAGAAGAATACATGCCAGCAGCTTTGGTAGTGCTCTTTGTGGAATGAGCCATGTTTGCCACCAAAAGCAAACTTAGGGATGGGGGAAGACAGATTAAATTGCAGCCTTTCTAGATGAAAGGAGTATTGCTTGAAAAGTAGGGAGAGAATTACACTTTTACTCTCTCTTCTGGTTTTGTGTAGCTATCTTTTGGCTTACACTGTCATGGAGATGATAAATAGGCACATATGCTGAAAAAAAGACACACTTGCTTCACTGTGAATAAAGAAGATGCAATGTGTGGGTTTTTTTTCCATAGGGAGTGAATATAAATATTTGGGTACATTCTGCTAAGGCCAACCTTTCTTCTGGTCTTTTATTTCCACCCCCTTTTCAGTTTCCCAGCTTCTCTGCTTGTTCTGTATCCTAATTTAGGGTATCTACTTTGCTTCTCCTGACTTACTCAGATGCATATATCCCTACACGTGTATCTGCACAGGAAATATTGCCAGGTCAGAGGCAGACTTTCTAGGGAGAATCATGTGCTGAATTGGGCCCTTAGAGGTGTTGACAGCAAGGTATAAAGAGGCCAAGAAGATTTTCTCTGTTTGGCATTCTCCAGTCTCTTATTTTTCCTGCTTTGCTTCTCTCTTCAGAAGCTGGCTTGGAGCTACAGTGGATGGTGAAGTGTTTTAAAAACAATGCAGTGTTAAAACCACTGAGTGATGCAGCTGCCTCCTAAGATTTTTAGCATTTTTATGATCATCTTTTGTTTTAAATTGGGGGATGAAGAAAAATGTAAAACCTAAAGCAAAACCGTGAACTGAGTTCATTCAAATTTTCATTTTGTAGTGATTTCTGCAGAATCATTTCCCAAGAAATACAGTGCTTGAGTGTTTAAATGTTACTTGAACAAATACTTAGAAAAAAACCCATTCTAGGAAACACTCTTGCTATCAAAAAATAGATACCATGACTTAAAAGACATTGCTTCTGAATTAGATTCTGCTCTCAGAAACTCCCATCACCAACAAAACCTTGCAGAGCTTATCTCTGCCTGCTGCACCTGGTCTGTGTGGTAGAGTTGAGCTGGGTATGAGTCCATGGTCTGAGGGTTATTCAAAATAGTGGGGTACCAGTACGATGTGTTATATACAAAAAGGTCTGTATGTGAGTTTACAAGGGGTGCAATAATCCGCACATTAATTCCATTCTCTGTGTGATAGTCCAACAAGAGCAGCTGATGTGTGGGTGACATGCAATGTCAAGAAAATAATTAAAGATAACACAGAGATCAGCGAGCCTAGGCGATTAGAACTTGAAAGGATAAATGTTATTAGTATATTTATGATTTATAGACAGATGGTGCAGAGTTGAGCCGAGGGAGACTGGAAAAACACAGTTGGCAAGTGATGTCTGTCTTTATTTTGGTTAATAAGACATTCAAGATTGCACATGCTATTGCAGAGCTTGGTTTGATTACATAAGAAACATAGAAGACAGGTAAGGTTAAGCTTCTGCAGACACTGGACTCAATCCTCAGTTGTCTCCATAAAGGCCTGAAGATAGACACCCTGCACTCTTCCCTGGCCCAAGTCCTCTTCCCAATCCCTCCCTCAGTCTCCTCCAGTCCCTCTTCCCAATCTGCAGCAGCAAAGGGAGCTAAAGAGGGATTGCCCTTGCATTCCCTTGCTTAAGGGCAGGCTGATGGGATAATGGGACTTTCCCAAGACTTCCTGGACATGCCTTCTTCCCTGCCCAAAAAGCAAACCCATTGAGGCAATTTGGGGGTAAATGGCAAGGAAGAGAAAGTGCTGATGGTTGCTCCAGGATCTTGTTTCACTCCTTGGAGCACTTTGGCTTTTGTTCTGTAATATGGCCCATGCTTCTCCCAGAGTTGTAATCACTACTTTTGTTCTGGGCTCTGGAGTAGAATAAACACTTAAAATATCTCTCTATCTTTTAAAATATACCCTTCTAAACTCATAATAGCATGGGAACATAAGAAACAGTAGGAGAGCAACACTTTCTGTGGTTCAGTAGGACTCCGTCCTTTAAGATGTTCATTGCTCATTGATATTTCATTTTCTAAAACACCTTGCGTAGGGTTTACATTCCTGAGCCCGAGTAGCAGTTTATTTTCACTTGTATCGCACTACTACTGATCTCTTGCAAAGTCACTGTCATATTCACTTTCTTAGACTGCCAATAAACTCCATCATTCTAGTTTTTCAAAGTCCAGTAGTCAAATTCCTGGGATCATCTACGTGAGTAGCTTTTGGCCAGCTTGGTAAAATGTGGGAACTCAATTTGTATCCACAAATGTTTATGTTGTATTTAGCTTATTTGGCTAGAATAAACCAATTTGTACTCCAGAAACCTGACTATTAGTATGAGAGGAAATATGACAGTAGAATAGCAGTGATAAAATGCCAGTAGAAATTAAGGTATATTATTATGTTTGGGTATATGTTGATGGAAGGACACCAGTTGGTTGGAAGGCTGGCAGCAGATAAAGTCACAGGATAATGTGTTTGTGTTACTTGCAACACATCTATAATTAAAACTTGTTAAAAGTAAATAAGAATTAATATCTGAGTTGTGATTGTGGGAGAGACTCAAGCACAAGGAGTGGCAAAGCAGAAGTTAAACTAATCACAAACTGGTCTAAAGTTTCCTGATTAAAGTGTGTTTTCATACGTATGATAGAGGCAGCAAAATTTTCCTGTACTTCCATGTATGAGGAAAGAAGAAAACAACAGTGCTTAAAAAGGGCTCTCAGAGGGACTGTGTCAATT
Organism: Actenoides hombroni; assembly: GCA_024336885.1. NCBI lineage: Eukaryota > Metazoa > Chordata > Aves > Coraciiformes > Alcedinidae > Actenoides > Actenoides hombroni. The sequence goes on along the minus strand of WUAM01000143.1, from coordinate 14,086,271 downwards.
TTTGTTTCTACTGAAGTAAAAAAGAATTCCAGTGGGTTTTGACTGTATTTCCTCCATTTGTTTTTCAAATGATATTTTACCAAGTGTACAGTTGTAACATAAAGCAACTGCCCTGTTCTAACTAGCTTTTCAATTCTTATTTCATCAATACGACTGAAGCATTTGGAGCAATCTCTTAAATACTGATATATAGGAGTTTCTATAGTGATGTATTTAAGCATGACTCCTCTTCCAGACCATGAAGGAGGTGACTCAGAGATAGGAATCTCGCTTCATTCTAGACACCCCTGGTTAGCCTACCTAGTCCCAATTCCAGAAATGTCAGTGTCATGGCAGGTCTTCTTTTCATGTTTGCTAGCCCAATGCATGTCAGATACACATGGGAGTCTAGAAAGGTACTCCTTCTATTGTTAAAACACTTCCTTGTTAGTGGTACCATGCTTGGATCAAAATCTGATTCACTTACATAGATTTAGTTTAGTGGTATGACTTGAATATCTTCACATAACCAAGATCAGTTTTGGCCCGCTATAGACTGCAGCTTGTTGAGGTCTAATGAAATGATGTTGCATAGCAACAAATTATATTTATTCTCCAGTTATTAAGTTATTTTTTATAAACAGAAATAATATTTAATATTTGAGCAGGTTCTACTGAGTTTTATGTTTTAATTGGTTTTGTATGTGTATAGAACTGGAATTTCAGGTGTCTACATATATTGCTATGGCTAAATGATCCTGCCTAGTATTAAAGAATCCATATTTGGTAGCAACAAAATGAAAAGGTATTTTTGAAAATTTAACAAAATTCCTCGGCACAGAGAGTTTGGTCCTTGTCAGATGATTAGTTATGTGTCAACATTTAATTTAATATTCAATTAATATTTTTAATCATTTTCATTATGAATGGTAATATTTTCTTCTCACTTGCTAGTGTAAGGAAAAATATAATGTGTCTTGGATTAGAGAACAAGAATAAACATCTACTGAAAACCTATGCTCTATTTCAGGTAGTATGTGCAGATCTGCTACTTGTATGTGTATGACTATTTAACAAGCATAGGAATATAGAAAGTGATGGAAAAAGATCAGTGAACTCCACTGAGTAATCTAATCAGTGATTTTTCAGCCATTTATGGTGTTACTCAAGTAGTTTTTGAGTATACATTGACATTTTAAAATGTCTATTTAACATCTGTTTTAAAATAAGACATTTTAAAATGTTATTACCATTCTGACCCTTCTGATCTGTACGCCTCACTGTACATGAAACCCAGAGTGCCTGAATTCTTTTCAATGGCATCCTTAGAGGTTGTTCAAAATAGCAAAGTGATAATGACAGCAATAGCTAATATATAAATTATGGAGTAGTAGCAATTAAGTCTGTTGTTTTTTCTTCCTCCAACACAGCACTAAGAATGGCATGTGCACAGCTTAGATTCCTAATGCCACCTACTCAGAAATCTGAGATTTTCTGATACCCATCCAAACTTTAATCGTGCTGCACTGTTGCAGCTAGATAAAACAATATACTTCTGTGATTTATTTCATTGCTATCTGGTGAATATAATGCACCAAGTGAGAGTGTTTGATTCCATTCATAATATATATCAGGGCTGCAACATCTCCATATAGGCAAATAACATTCCAGCAGTAATCTAAGGCCTCTATGAAATGCTTGCATTGCATCCTAAGCAACTACACTGTCATTCAGGGATCTGTATTCATTGCTCTTTGTTTTCATTCATCCACCTAAATTATGAACAAATGAACTACTGCTTAATCTGGTCACTGACAGTTTTAAACCTGAAACCTGTGAGTAAAATTCCAGAATACTCAGCCAGAAAGAAAAAAACAATAAACAAAAACATTTCATTCCTGTTAGTCATGTGACTAGGATAATGTGGTGGGCTCATGCAATTCTTTAAAAATCAAAATCAAACGAATGTCCCCCAGCTGACTCTGTATTCAGAATTAGTCAGACAGTGTGTTGGAATTGTCAGCTTATCTTCTCAGGGAAGATTCTGAAAACGAAGAGAAATTTTTACCATATGTAGTCTCTGAAGTATATGCAATAGTTGTGCACAAACTGGGTGGAAATAAAACAGGTTTTGTTTTGTCTATCCATTTGACATTTTCTCTAAACTTGCATCATTAATATCCTAATTAGGCTGAGCAGAATACACTAGTTTATATGCTGCAGAAACAACATTTAGACTACATGCTATTCAAGGTTATAATGCATTAATGTGTCTAAGGTTATTCAGCTGCTTCACAGGACTATGGACTAGCTGCACGAAGGAGGCAAAGATGCTCTTGCCCCAAGCACTTACCTGGCACCCAAAACCTTTCCTGTGCCTAGGGAAAACCAAATTTCTCCAGGCGCTAAGAGCTTTCAGCAGACAATTCCCAGGGGTGCCTGCCCATCTGTTACTTGGCATGTCCAACACTGCTGAAATCTTGACAGAACTGGTGAACTCCATCAACCTAAGTAGCTGAGGGGCTTGCAGAGGTATGCCTGAAGGAAACACATAGGCAAGTGAGCTTGTGCTGTGCACGCAGCAACCAGGCACGTTTACCAGCTGCAGACCAGAAGCCATCTAGGCATTCACGCAGCTCTGAGGCAAGATGTTTTAGTTTGGGCACAGGGCCATGCTAAAATGGATCTAGAGCTTCCAGGCCACAGCTGGCTTGTGTCCGTGAGCTCGGCGAGCTGGCAGAGGAACTCTCAGATATCTGGTGCAAATGTGTAGAGAAGATTTATGTATGTTTCTCTGTGAAGGGAAGCGTTCTGTTAGATAAGAGTATAATGCTTATCCCCAAATAAAACACAGCAGGGAAGAAAAATATAACCTCAGTTCTGATCACTGTAAGCCCCAGTCTGAAATCCCTCAGTTTCTTGTGATTATTCGTACTCCTCATTGCCAGATTCATACTCCTCAATGCCAAGTTAGAGAGGGCAAAGTTGTACATGAACAGGGTCTCAGCTCTTCTGCTTGAAACTGTTCCATTCAGGGGTAGGCTAGTTGGACAGAGAAAAACCAAACTCCTTCCGTGATGTAACGTCTGAGTTGCTGGTGTGGTGTGTTAGGTGTTTGACACAAAGTAGGGCAGTTTCACTTAAAGGCAAGGAATAATCCCCAACCTGGAGTCACTTGTTGCTTGTAAAAATGTGCACATTTCTTCATATGACATGCAAGAGTTGCAAACAGAAATTTAAAAGAAAAAGATGCTAGAAACCTACCTGTAATTTTCTGTGTTAGCATACAGGATACCCAGCTTTCTTTTTGTTTTAGTGAAACACAATACTGCATATAATTTTAGGAAAAAATAGTAAGTAGAGAAGTTCAGCAGTTATTTCCCTGCCACAGGTTTCTATAGCTGAGTGGTAAATCTGTTTCTTCCCATTATGCCAACTCTAGTTGTGGGTTAAATCCTGCAATAGATATTTTAACTTGTATCAGTTTAGCATTTTGCCCCAAGGCTTTAATGCAAATTTTCAGTAGTTTGAGAACGTTATGGGGCTTGACTAAAAGTTCAATGTGGCCTTTATTGAACAATTTAATAGCAAATGCCTGCAAGAATGTTTGCCTTAAAACACTTCAATACAAAGAGCTCTCTGGCTGCCACATGACAGGCCCAGTTCTACAAAGTCTTTAAACTGGTAACCATGCCATTCCTATTGCCTTTCATAATGTAAGGACAGCATGATCAACTCCTTTGTGAAATTGCCGGTGAATATAAAGTAGCTGACACTTCTGACATGTTCCAACTCTCCTATGGAGCTTAATACCCTGCAGCAACACTTAAACCCTGAGAGCTGTCATTCTTTTAATCTCTTTCCCACCATCAAGAACTGTCCTTCACGTGGTAGCATGGCTAATTCACAAGTTTCAAATACAGCTTTGAAACGCACAACAGCTTGGACCTAAATAGCACAGTGAACACTGAACCTCCTTGGAGGAAAAGAAATATTTCCATTTGGTTTATTGTTGAAAATGAAAAAAAAAAGAACCATACTTTCACATGACAAATGCTCTCAGGTGCCATTTGATCACAGACCTGAGATACTGGTGCGAGGTGATGTAGAAGTATCTCAGACAGTAGGATTTATCTGCCCCTAGTTGCACACTTACACTGGAAGGAAGGGGAAGTGTTACTGAAACAGAAATGGTACAGCTTCACATTTTGCAGCTTGACTCAATACTCTTTTTCCACTGTCATGAATCCATGCAGTCCTTTTCTCCTCTGGCATGCATTTATAGCTTTTATGACATGAGAGAGACATCTATTTATGCTAAGCAGACATTGCTCCACAAAACCACAATACAGCTTATATAAAACGTATTGTGAATAAAGCACCTGTTAAAGCAGGAAAACTGCAAGAAGAACTTGAAAAGTCCTGATGAGAAGAATGTGAGTTTTTCTTTTCTTTCATAGTGTGTGGTGACTGTCTGCTCTTGGAGGACCAGCCAGCACAGGCCAATAAAACAGATTTTTGAAAAACATATTCATTCACTGAACCCCAAAAACCTACATTCTAAACTTCTTATTGTAAGGCAAAAGCTGGAATGAAGTCTGCCTGGCAAGTTTAACTGATGGCAGAGGAAAAATAGAAACTACCTGGCTCAAACTCCCTATCTGAAGCCCGCAGTAACACAACTGGCATTAGAAATAATCCAGCTACCCCTTAAAACAGAGACTCCCCTTCTTTTATGTAGACTTGAGCTGTGTCTTCTTGATGCGGGGTATGAGTAAACACCATGTTTCAGTGCTGCAACTTCTAACTGACTTTTATAAAGGGCTGAGGATGTCTTTCAGGGGAAATGGATGCACATACAGGTGAAACTGGCACAGTAGTTCAGATAGTGCAATTAGACTATGCATGTAGAAAGTCAAACTTCAACTGACTGTTCAGATTTAGTGAGAATAAACAGTTAATAAATGGATTTTTAGTGGTGGAAAAAATCCAGCATAGGTACTATACTGTAGGAAAAGCATTCATTTACTATTTGCTCAGAGTGTGAAGCTGCATGAATTTTTGCACAATTTTTTTTGAGCATAAAATTTGGCTGCAGAATTGTTATACAGGAAAGATAGGATTACTGAACTCTAGGAGGACAAGAGAACCATGCTTCATCCTGAGAAAAAAAATTGTCAAAGGGTCAAGTATAGCTTGGCTGCAAAATTCACATATAGAGGAAATGTGTAATTGCATTTTCCTAGGGATAGAAGAGTAAGCTTGTTTGATTGAGTCATAATCCACCTTTGATTTTCTGTTTCCTCAGGCAAACAAACTGGAGAGGAGATGTGGATGTCCACTGGGACAGGTGAAATTTGGGATGATCTGCATATCCATAAAGAAAACAAGCCAGCCCATGCTGGGTTCAGTAATCATTCAAATATAATGCTTACTAGACTTGTTTTATTCAGAATTTTACTTTCAAACACTTCTGTGTTACTGAAGTAACACAGAGACTTGTTAACTATGTCATTTTTCCATATTCTGGAGTTTAATAAGATGATTATAAGCACTGCTTTTTCGAGGTATTAAATTTATTGATGTTTTCATCATAGCATCATAGCTGAAGTTGGAAGGGACCCTTGAGGTCATAAAGTCCAAGTCACAGTTCTACAGTAACTGGTTATGGAGACAGCAGGCAAGCAGAAAAAAAATGGTCTAAAGTAAAGGTTTTAAAAGCCTTTGAATTTCATGGTTTGATATATTTTCTAAATGCATACAGTTTTTTAGTATGAAAAATATCTATAGTTCACAAATGAGAGATTTCTCCTCTCTAACCTATTTTTTCATCAAAGTCACATCTCATTTTATATAGGCTATATATTTCTCTGATTTTAGAGTCACTCATTGCTTAAAAAGTTAGCCATTTAACAAGAAGACAAACTAATTGATGGAAACAAACTAACTGATAGAAGCATTTGAACAAAAATTGTAGTCTTAAAGGGGTTCATTTTTACAAGCTGTGTGCTAGGCAGAGTAGCTTGTGCTCCCATTTAAAGAAAGAAAGAGATCACAGAACGCTTTCCAGCAGTACATTGTATGTAGCAGAGGAGGGCTGGGACATGGGGAAGAGAAGCAAGAAGCATCTGGGGAATGTGTGTCATCAAAACAACATGAGTGGACCTCAGAGAGGGTGCGAGACTGCAGCATGCTGGCTGCGTCTCTGTGTGTGGCACATCCAGCAACATCTGCTAGAGGTCCAACTTCTGCCAGATGACACCACGGTCTAAGGAAATTGAATGTACAGAGTAGGAGAATTACTGCAGGAGGGAAGCAAAACTGAGCAGCAGGAGAGTAGCTGTCTCTATACCCCGTTCCAGGAATAAATATTGTTGTTAATGAGCTCATTCCTATGTCACTATTCCTGCAAATTAAGTGCTAATCCACCAACAATTGACCCTTCAACTGTACAATATTTTTGTAGAATTTTAGTTTGAGAATTGTGATACATTCTTGGAGGGAGACAGAACTGAGCCGTGGCTGAGTGCCACTTGCTGCTCCTCCACGCTGCCTGCTTCTGCTTGCTGACCAGAAATATTTTGTTAGCTTTGTTGTATAATATCCATTATACAGACCAGACAGATAAAGATGGCCTAAATGGAACACCCCAAACCCTGATGGCCAGTGTCTGATTTACATGGGGGAATGCAGATGAGTGACTAGTTTACTTCCATGGTTTTGCAGATGTTACAGGGGCTGCAGTTAGCTTCTGAAGAACATTTCACGACTTTTTTTGGGGTTTTAAAAAATAAAATAGTGTTGTTCCTAATTTAGTTTGTGAAGCAAGGGCTGTACTTTGAGTCATTCAAGCAGCAAAATCCAGTGACGGATGGAACACACATGTCCATGAGGGATTGTCACATGTGCAGTTTATGGTCTGACTGTAAAAGAAGCCATGTGTCACAAGGGGTACTGCGATGTTCATTTGTCGGGCCTGTTTCAGCACATTCCCTTCATAACTTAGCTGAGTTAAAACTAATTTTCAATCACATTTAGTCTTTAAAAAAAGATAACTGGAATCTAACCACTATAGGAAAGTGGGAGATAGGAAGAGCCTGACTCTTCATATCCATCACTGAAGACCAGTAAGTACTGATCCTCCAAAGAAAGAAATCACTGAAATGAGAAATCATGAACAAACAGCTATGGAGGTTAGTGGCTTATTTAATTATCCAGGTCTGAGTGTTTTGAGATATCTATATTAATAAGCCATATAAACAATATGAAACAATATGAAGCATACATTTTAGTACCCATAGGCCTTGGAATAGAGTCAGTTTTAATGGGAATTTTTTGGTAAATCCTGAAGATATTTTAACACTTCCCAGTGCAATCTGATGGGAAAGCAGTACTTGGTAGGTTCTGGCCTACAGCATAGAACCATCTGTTAAGTCATTGAAAAATAGAATCAGTAAAGCTCATAAAGATGGAAATGTCAGGGGTAAAATGGACTTGTTTGTTGTGTTAAAATTTACATCAAAACTTTGAATTGCTGTAGTGAATGGCAAGAATAAGAGTAACAAGAGAGAGTGACTAAAGGGGAATAGGTTAGAATTAAGATTAAGCAGATCTTTATTCTCAGTTCTCAAACTGCAAACATCCTTGCCAAGAACACTGTAAATTCAGCAGAACACACATCTGAAGAAACAGTTTCTTCAGCAGAGTCTAGAACATGTAGAAGATGACTGAAAAAACGCTAGGATGGAGGGAGCATCTCCGAGTGGTGGGGACACATCACCATTTATAGAACGCAAGCTACAGTGGCAGTTGGAAATTACTGTCTTTGAGGATCTCAGAGTAGGAAATATATGCTACACAGCATAGTCAGATATTGCTGACCCTACCTTTGTATTCTGTTTTAACTTCCTCATCCTTCAGTATCTGAAGGGGGCTACAAGAAAGCTGTCAAGGGACTTTTTAGGCTGTCGGGCAGTGACAGGACTGGAGGGAATGGATTAAAACTAGAGAGAGGTCGATTCAGGTTAGACATTAGGAAGAATTTCTTCCCCATGAGGGTGGTGAGACACTGGAACAGGTTG
>WUAM01000143.1:14061859-14078111 GCA_024336885.1 Actenoides hombroni | reverse complement strand
AGCAACCTGCTCTAGTGGGAGGTGTCCCTGCCATGGCAGGGGGGTTGGAACTGGATGATCTTTAAGGTCCCTTCCAAACCAAACCATTCTATGATTCTATGATCCAGTATGCTCGAGAAACTGGGTAAAATTTTGTTTCTTTGGAGCTAGCGATGTCTTTCAGGCTAGTTAAGTCTTTGTGTGTAGAATAATAGAAAGAACAGATAGAAAACAGTTCTTTTGCTGTTTCTCTCGTACTTTCAACACCACCATTTTCATTTTTGTTTGTGCCATGCATGCTGCAAACAGAAATGCAAAGCTAACAGTAGCAGAGGCACACAAAACTGCACTGCTGTAATTTCAAGGCTCAATGAAGCAAGGAAAAGACTTAAGTTTCTTAAGCAGTTGGTATGGATTTCCACATATCCTGCACATCTTCCAAAGCAGATGATCAGTGCTTTTAGCAGACTCCTGAAATTGGTGGGACTCTCAGGCCTGCTTCCAAGCTAAGAACTCTACATGATATGGACTATATTTAACAGCCCACCTTAGCACCTCTAATAAATTTGAAGATTACGACATTTCTGCCTGTCAGATCAGCCTTAAGAACTAACCTGGTGTACATGCTGCACTGAAAAAAAGTGGGTAATATTTGTCAACTTCAGTGCAAGATGACTCAATAAAACTTCCAAGCTAATGACTTTATCTCTTCTCTTCCCAGGAGCTGTACAAGTATGTGTCATTTACTGTAGAGATAATGGACAGAAACTGGGTAGCACTGGATAATGCACCGAAACATGATCATGCATCTTGGTCTTGAATCTGCTGTTGGCAACTGAAATACGTAGTGAGAATGCACAAGATGAAACTTTGGGGTATTTTTTTGTTTTGCTTGCAAAACAAGTTTTCTAGTGCTGCTTAATAACAAAATTCAGGTCTCTGAAGTATTCATTGCTAGACTGTTTACTTAATCTTGTATTTTTTAGCCAGCCAAAGTGAGATATATTCATATATACTAATATTCAGTAGTATACCTTGTAATACACTTCTTCCGTCAGGTATAACTATTTCAAACAAAAAGACAAGTCTTTTTGAGTGTATTGTTAAAATACGATCATTCCCTCCCAGGAATGCTTTGAAGTCAAGTGTTTATGCTTAGTTAGATTCACAAATGTCTAACACAAATACATCAGATCCTAAGATGTATGTTATGCTTCAACAAAATGATTAGTTATGAAATTGTGCATTAATAAAAACAGTTGGTTCTCTTTGTAGCTCAACTCCCTTTGCCCTCACTCTATATACAATAATGTCAAATAACTCTCCGCAGTACTTTCAAATGACTATAACTATACTATAATCATAATATGTGAATTTATATTATGCATGAAAGGTCGTGACCTGTGAGGAAGTCAGTTTCTTTTCATGCATGTACTCTTTAAGAGTTAGCACTTACGGAAGTGAGGCAAAAGGAATAAAAAACAGGCACTGCAAGGAGCGTGATCTAAAACCTTGATCCTGTAAAAAAAGCACATATATAACAGGACATTTGGTCAATAATGGAAAACACACATAAAAGATTCCCATACATCAAGGAAAATGTGAATTCCAATACCAAATGGAGGCCTGGACCTTGTAACCCGAAAGAAAAAAAGAAGTCTATCATACTTCTGTGAGATTGCCCATGTCACACAGCAGTTTACCTCCTTCGTTACAAGTGTAAGAGATGGAAAGATTTATATTTGCATCTCTTATTCAAAATACACTAACATCAGAACACCACGGAATTTGCAAAGAAATAGCAGATCCAGAGAGGACAGAAGTTTAAAGATACTGGCATGTTGGAAATGATGTGATTTCAAGAGAAGCATTACACCTCTTAATGTGAGATGTCAGCTAAAAATTTTATACCATGGAGTTTTTTTCCAGTTTGGAAAAGGAAGTGATCATTGAATGAATACGTGGGGGTTTGACAGTGCTGTTTATTTACTAGCAATTAATTTACAACTATTCTTGACTTCCCAAAGCAGTGAATGAATAAGAAAGGCAACAGAATTGCTATTTGCAGCCACAGGAATCCAGTTCAGAGAGCTTATTGGGGTCAGGTCTCCAAGAGTTGTTCCTATTGCCTGCTGATTCCTAAGAATACACTTTACTTTTTGTCATTCACAAACCCTTGCAAGATAACCCTAGGGAACCCTGGATCAAAATGGCCCTTTCATTTACCTTTGTATCAGCAGTGACATGAGCTTGTGTTTGAAATAGGGCTCAGTGCTATTAAAAAAATTATTTGAAGTCTTTTTAATAATGGTTTTTAACTACAGGGCAGTTAAACTCTAATGTTTAGCTACCAGGACCCTTTATCCTACTTAAAATAACTTCCTTCACAGATACAGTTTAGACAGCTACAAGTTTTACAGTTCACACTGAATTAAACGCAGGCTTTCATGTCATCCAGAAATGTCATTCAGCAGCACAGCTACTGCGTCTACTGCTGTAGATGTCACATCCCTGCAACATTCAAGGTCAGGCTGGACAAGGCTCTGAGCAACCTTATCTAGTTGAAGATGTCTCTGCTCATTGTAGGAGGGTTGTACTAGATGACCTTTAAAAGTCCCTTCCAACCCAAGCCATTCTATGATTCTATGGTTCTGTGATTCTTCACAGGCCAGGAAGAAACTTTGACAGAGGACATCCATTCTTCTGAACAGTGACGTGAAACCTAGAGAACAGCTGACACAAGATATCAAGGTCAAAGACTTGTGAAGGCTGATGCGACAGGGAGTTGCAACTCTGGAAGCTTATTCAAGTCTCCAGTGAACAATGTGAGTGATCAAGGCCAAATGTTCCTGGCTTATCTGCAGGAGAAGGACATGCACACCCTGTAAGAAGTAGCTCATACAGAGGTCCCGAGCCCAAAGTACGGCTTGAAACCTTGTCTACCACATTTTGGAGAAGAGTGGGACAGAACACTTATTAGTTCTGCGTTAGGACTGCAGAACCATCCCAGGTATCACCCTCTTGGTGCCAGCAGGAGAAGTAAATGTCCTGCTGCCCAGGAAGCTGCCTCTTTCACCCGTGCCTGCATCTGCTCCAGGTAGTACTACTCCTCTGGAACTTTGCAATGCATTGCCATATTCTGACTATGAATTTGCAATATTAAAAGAAGGTAAACTTTGTTCCCATGTTTTCTACAAGACAAAGGTTTCATTTCAGTTGGTACTGGTAGCTTTTATACAATAACCTCAAGAGAGCATTGCATTTTATTTTCTAAAGATACAAATTATTTTATAAACTATAAGGATAGGAATATATGCATTTAAAGCTTAGGAAAAGTTCTCTTCCAATTATATAAAAATAAATGCCCTCTTGATATTTTCAGTCTCCGGGTCATAGAGTTTTGTTTCAAGCAATAACTTCTCTGGCACTTGCACTAATGTTTTAACCAAAACCATTAAAGTCAGGAAATAAATAAACGAAGGAAGGAAGCAATCATATTTTTACAGGCAAATATGCATAGGTGCCAACTCCACAAAAATTAACTAGCAGATTTTGGGTCTCCCTGGGCCTGGAAATGTGCCAGATAGTTTGGCAGATAATGTGTAGGAGCAACACATCCTGCTAAGGGAGAGGTAAGGGATGTTCATTGACTAAGGAATGGAAAATTCAGCTTGTAGCTAGTGTAAAAGCTTACAAGAAAGCACATTTTTTACAATCATTTTGGTTTTCAAAGCAAATGCATTGCAAAAGCTCACATTCGCTTGCATATGTGGATAATACATGAATGGCTAATCAATCCTAGCTGCAGATTCCTTTTGCTTTTTACCTTTAGATAAGTAAATATGGCAGTTTTTAAATTGTGTTCCAGATAAGCTTTGAATGTTCTTCCATTTGAAGATTTATCAAAAGTACTAGAGCAATAACTAAATTACAATGTTAGCCAGATAATACACTTGATGAATTCAACTGGGTTTTGTTTTTTTTTTCTTTTTTCTTTTTCTTTTTCTTTTTCTTTTTCTTTTTCTTTTTTTTTTTTTAATTGGGAAATGTGCATATTTATGTGGTATAGCATTATGCATAATCTCAATTTCTCAAAGGATCCAAACCAAAGTACCATTACAATAATTACTAGAAAGCAGTATAATATTTAGTTTTAGTAATAATCAATGGTAATGTATTCTGTTGGAAAATAGAACCCATACTAGATTTCCATATTGGAAAATATCCATGCAGATACTTGAATTATTTACTCTACTCTTGCTCTACACTTTGTAGTCTCATTTTAATTATGTCCTTAGCTCTCATCCATCATTTTTCCAGAAAATGCTTTTCTTTGTTATAATAAACCTAGTTCTTTAACCTCACCTTTACTGTTTTGATAGGGTTAATTCATTTATCAGTGATGTTACCACCTCATTCTTTTCCCCTCAGACTTTGAGATAAACTTCACATCATTGACTTATTGAGATGTCTTAACTTTTCCAAAAGCGAAATAAGAGAATTGTTATTAAATAAATGAACTGTACAAGAGTTAGTAAGACCTAATCTTAGCCTCTTTCAGTTGTCTGTTCTTTCCAGAATTGCCATAGACAGTAACCTTGAGATGCAAACTACCCTGTAATTCTTGGGTATGTATTCTTTTAATTCTTATATGTATTTTCTTGCTAAAGTTCCTGATACTGGAAGAAGAAAACGAAAATTATTGGCCCATGCAAACCATCATTCAGAATTGATGTTTTCATTGTGATGTGGATATGAGTATTTGAATGATATCAGACAAGAAATAAGCTCTTTGTAACTTCTGCTTGCTTATTTGGCATTTCTTCTCAGAATCAAGTACTCAGTAAAGTGATGTACTGCACCAGGAGGACTCCTCTTGCTTTTAGTACTTTCCTGTGTTTTCAATTAGGCAGCCTGGGTTACAACCACATGGGACACAGCCCAGGGCTGTGGAAACATCCATCACAAAGCACTTGATACAATATTACAAGTTATTCCGACCTTTCTGTTGGGTTTTTTGGGGGAAGTCTCAGGCATGAAAGGGGAGGTCAGAATTCATGCCTCTTCCATTCATTTTTTTTTTACAATAGACTGCCTTGCAAAGCTGAGGTGAACAAGATTTTGTAAGTTGTTTTTTTTTAAAAAAGGCTTTTCTTTGTATTAACACACAAGCAAAGAGAATTGTTGATAAATAGGATTCCTTGCTGTTCGTTCTTTCCATATTTAAAGTGATTCTCTTGTCAGATAGGAAAGCAGCACAGATGTGTCAGGTAAAGACCAAGAAGCTGAGAAGTGTGAGCTGAAAAATGAGGTGATCTCCAAGTAACTACAAATCATTAAGAGTAATTAGAAAATGTGCGTGTTCACAATAATGAAATTCACCCAAAATTAATTTTCAAGAAATTACATTCATGAAGCATTGCATTCGAAACAAACTAAAAATCTCACTCGTCTCCACATGTAATTGCTTCTCTGGAATAGAAAATAGAATGAAACATACAGGAGATTTTACATTTCTTCTTTAGTTTCTCCATCTGATTTCAGCATGAGAGGTAGAACAGTGTGTGATTGCTGTTTTCTTTGGATGTTCAGGAACAGTAGGCCAAACTAACCTTGCGAACTATTCCAAAAGTTTATAGCACTGAAACAGGGAAAGGCAGCAGTGAAAGACCAAACCTCACATCCTCTTTTCAGAACACATTTGACTAGCACCTCAGCTAGTCAAACAACTCTGAACTCCAACAGTTTAGTATCTCTTTTGAACAAGGTTCTGAATGACCTCTTTCTCCATTCACCAAAGAGAAGCCTAACAACAAAAAAAAAGTCTATTAAATCACAGCTTGTCCTTGTGAACACCTCCCCAAATGAGTTACAACAAGGATTAGGTTTTCAGGGCATAAAAGCCTGATCTGTAGAGGAAACTTGTGCTTCCAGTTTAAAAGGAACTGTAAAATAAATATCCATAACTGTATGAGTATGATAACATGACCCAGCAACACCAGTTTCAGGGGATAGTATGGTCTAAATAAGCCAGTGGAGTGATGAGTCACAGCCTTTTAGATCATCTTGTAGGGAAGTGATCTAGTGAGATATTCAGGCAAAAGCTTTTGTACGTAGGAAAATATTTCTAAGACGACCAAAAGTATTCTCCAGTACTTGTTGTAGGCACACCAGGTATTTATAAGATGAGCTAAGAAAGTCAAAGAAAGGCTACATTAAAATACAAAATATATTATTTAAGTAAATGCTACTATTCTCTAGCACTTAAAAATACTTCTGTATTCCTCTGAGAAATAAATACTGTATATCAATTTGTCCGGGATCCGATTAAGTAGTGTTAGATGTATATGGCCAACTTACTCTTTTGGTTTGTTAAGAATAGGGCAGATGTTTAGGGTTCCTTACTGTCTAAGGAAAGGAGGTTTGTGATCGCTGTATCTGGAAGGGATTGGACTATTTGCTACTTAACTTTTGAACTATCAATTTCAGTTAAATTCCCAGTTCAGTCACTGCATGGTTCATCTATGGTGCCCACCTCATTATCTTACCTAATTTTTTCATTCCATCTTCTGATATTCAATGCAGAATCTAAGGCAGCCCAACAGTGGTCTCTTGTGCTTCCAATAAATTCTACAAATTGAAGACTCAAGTTTCAATGTGAGGGAATAGTTGTAGATATAGCAAAAGCTACTAAAAATTTAGAGATATGACCATGAAAAAAATATCTTTATGGGTATAAACTACTAAATCTTCCACATACCAAGCAAAATTATAAACTACTTTGAATTGCCTGCAGTAATAAGGTATCATCTGCTGCAAGATTCTCATTCAAACAGGTCTTACTGTTCAGTCAGCAACATTAGAGAATCGTATCATCTGTTGACATCTCCATCTGTCACTGTATTCTTGTCTAGTCTCTTCCTACCCTCTAGGTTTTTTAAACCATGCAACAGTAATTTGGAAACTATTTTAACATTAGCAGAAGCACAGGCTGGAAAAACCTTTAATTTTTGTTATCTTTTTTCTTTCATCATCTCCCAGGTTCATTGCTTAGTAATGTTTAGCTTTCAAGTAGATGACCCAGCACATTTCTCCTGCTGACAGAAAACACCTTTTGCAAAAATTTTTGTCACCTATCACTTTCATCTCTCAGTAACTGTTTTTTTCTCTCCAACTCTTTCAGCTTTCTATGAAATCTTTTAAAAACCTTTCATGGAGCTCCTGCGACTTCTAGCTCACTCCTTTAATAGCTCACTCACTGCTTTCTTCCACCAGTACATAACACAGTCATTTTCTCCTATAGTTAGTGCAACTGCTGATCTTGTTTAACTCTTTCTTCATTACAAGCCACCTGGCCAAAGTCTTTACAAATCCACCTTTCGTAACTATTTACTTTTCTTATTTTTCTCAACTTCGTGGAAAACTCAAATTGGGTGACCTTACTTTGTCCATTCTTGAGCATGTTGCCAAATTCCAAGCCGAAACCCTTATTTATCTTCATTAGGCTTTGCTCCCTCATGACACAGAAGCAGGACAAGAGGATCTGAAGAATGATGTGTTTCTCTCTTTGCAGAAAACCTAACCATCTTCTTCCGTGACAAAACTGATAAAATGTTAAGTAACTTTCCACTTCCCTTTGTCTTGCCTTTCCTCTCCTCATCACAGAAGGTAATCTGGTATCCTCCTAATCCAATCTCCTGCCTTACTGATTTTATCCCATCCACCTGATTCTCTCATGACCATTATCTCTTCTATTCCTTTCTCAGCCCTTCTCTCTCCTTTGCCTCAAAATAAAAGCATTTTTAACCTCTTTGATGGTCTTATACTAACAAGCTGTCCCACTTCAAGACCAGCTACCAGTTCATCTTTATTTTCTAGACTCATAAAATACAGTTATGTAGAGAGGCTAGATCCTTCAGACCATCTGCCGTCTCCTGACTTCACTGAAACCACTCTGAACTAGTGCCTTGATCCTTCCTAATGACAGACCTAGGACTCCTTCATCAGTAATACTTGACTTTTTATCCTGTTGAATTTACTCTTGAAATCTTGTCCTCCCTTTACTTCTCTTTTCTCTTTGTTCATTTGTTCACTGCCTCAATCACCAAAAAAAGAAAAATATATTATCTAAGAAGGCAAGGAAAGCTGATAAATCATTTTGATCTAGCAAATAAGCATGCGAAAGATGTCCTTATAATACCTGAGATCAGGACTAGTCTTAGAAATGAATAGGTAAAGCAGGTGGTTTTGACCTAGAAGTTGGGACTGTAACATTGCTTCTTGTGACACCATGATAAGATAGGACTTAAACTTTAAAGTGGAAGCAACATGCTTGGCTCACCTACTAGTGTTCCTATATAAATCAGAGGTGCTCATGGCCCTTCAGACTGAGGCTGTTTAAAAATGTAAGGAAAGGATGCTAAAAAAACCCACAAACAAACTTTCCAGCTGGCAGTGCCAATATTGTCCATCTTTCTTTGACTCTGTTAAGTTAATGGAGGAGATAAAGGAAATCACCTCTTCTTGAAAGGCGACGTGGATATAATTATGTTTTTTTTCTAATTTTCCTTTGTAAGCTTGAAAACTTTGCTATAGTGGGGCAATCATGATTATTTTCCACATGTTGTAAAGGTCATGCAAATAGTTAAGAAGGCTTGTTAATATCTCTTTGTGCTACATAGAGCTATGGGGTAAACAGTCTGAAGTTGAGTTTTTTTATATTTGCAATGTTCACATGCTATCCAGGCAAGAATTCAAATCATAGAGGTTTGTCTTTTTGGAAAATGTGGCACGGTACCTCTAGCAGCCACCTCTCAGTCTGCTTATTTAGTATAGTGATTGCCACCCTTGATAGCTTGTGTGTGGCACAGATATGAATTGTTGGGGGTGGGTTGTTGAATTTTGCTTTGTAGCATCTGCTGTCCACAGCTTGAATATCTTACCTGCCTGTTAGGCTGGGATGAGAATCTCCTGTTCAAGCAGTTCTGTTCTGTGTGTGAGCTCATGGAATGGCATTAAACACCAACTCGACGCTGTTGTTCGCAGGCACACAAATGGTACAAGTACAGTTATTTTCATTCGTATTCCTGCTTTCCTCACCCTCAACAATTCCTAAAGTTATCATTTTGAGAAAGGGATCTATACACAGTGGTAGTCATATGTATAAATGAATCTTATTGCCAATTAATTTCATGCATTACTAAACAGGATTGTTTTGATAGGCATGTTTTCCTTGGAAATCCTTGTGTTGATTCCTATGTGTCACCACTGGGTGCACAGCACCATCCATTTGGTTTATCAATCAGTTCTCCTAGTTCTGTATCATCTGCAAACTTACTGAGGGTGTACTATGTCCCACCACCCATGCAATTAATGAAGGTGTTAAATTGTTTCAGACCCAATTTCAGCCCCCCGTGGGACATCACTATTTCTGGCCCTGCAGCTGGACTTTGTGCTGCTGACCACAACCCTTCCACGCAGGCAGTTTTCAGTCCATCTCACTGCTTATCTAGTCTCTACTTCCTCAGTTTGTCTGTGAGGGTGTTGTGGGAAACAGCTTCAAAAGTCTTACTAAAGTTGAAATAAGCAACAACTACTGCCTTCCAATCATCTAGCAAGCCAGTAATCTTATTTTGGAAGCGAGAAAGTGTTTTGGGACAGCTGGCTGTGCGAGTAAACCAGCAGATTAAAAATCATCAGTTCAGTCTTTTGGCTCCTTTTTGTGTCCTTTTCAAAAAACAGAATGCAAATTATTCTAATTTTAAATTGGTTTTAAATCTCCATCTTGAGCCCTGGTTTTATATTCTTCAAAGCTCTTGCTGATCACTGTTGAGAAATAGGCTTCTGACTACTTTTAGTCCTTCCCTTCAGAGCATACTAGCAGTGCTTCTCCCAAAGCCTTTATAAATAGAGAAGGAAAAATATAACTCCTTTTTTTTTTTTTCTTCCCTGCAAGTGGCTTCTGATGCAGTTGCACAGCATTAACTACAGAGATATTCTACTGCTTAACCAAACCTTTGGTTTCATGCATTTTAATCTACTCTATGAGAAAAGCACTTTTAGAATGTTTTCCTTCTGTGCTTGTCCACAAAGAGATTTTACAACCTTTCTAAAGAGTATATGGCTCCAAAAAGCAGGAAACGTGAATTCCGTAATGCTCAAGGGGAAAAATTTGATTCCACTGAAGTCACTGGCTGAAAAAGGCCAGTGGGATATGGTTTGGGATGTGGTTTGCCAGCTAAAACTAGATCACTTAGAAAAACATTCAAAGGGGAGAGTGATTAAACAAATCAAAACCAAACAAAATACCGTATCTGAAAAGATTTGCCAATCTGTCATTTATCGATCTGCATTAAATACACACAAATCAGAGATCCAAGTACTGAAGATTTTTACTTATCAACCCTGATTAATGCTAGGAGCACTGCAAACACCTTCCTGCCCTTTCCTTCATATTCTCTGCTTTTACAGACTGGAATACAGAGCTGAAGCTGTCATCCAGCTGAAGCCAGCTACAGCTCTGAGCACCGACGTGTTGGCAGTTGTTGCCTGGTCAGGAATGGATAAGACAAAAAATACATGCTGATAAAAATCTGTCCTGCCAAGCTATGTGTGGTGTAAACCTGGCTGTTTTCATGAAGAAAACAGATCTGATTAAAAACCCAACATGAATAACTCTCCTCCTTTCTGCATCCGTTTATAGTTGTGTACTCAGAAAGCACAACAAGGGCCTGATTTCTAGGTATTGGGTCCATAAACCTGATAATTTCAGGATGTTGGCTGTATGTCTTAAAAGTTGCAGGAGGATTCTCTGCACATGGCAAGAATCTGTAGGAGCACAGATTGCTTTATTGCTATGTGATTCATATGATATAGGAACAAGCAAGATAAAAATACAGTCTTATCTTGTAGTAAAGGTAACCTTTACTAATTTTACAATTTTAGAATGTTTTTTCACCTCTAAGAGGTACGTGTATCACAGTTGCTTATTCTAGTGTTTCATGGAACCTTTACAGATTAATGTGGGTCAGAATTCTCTGGCACGTATTCAACAGAAAATGTAAACCAACTTTGGGTAGACATCAGGGAGATAGATCTGCAAATAGTTTTGCAGTCTTAACATTATTTAAGATTAAGAATGGGAGAAAAAGTTCTTGGAAATGTAAATGGTAAACTTAAAGATATGCAAATTCTGAATTTCTGTCAGCTGAATCACATCTGTAAAAGAAAAAAAGATTGTGAGATTTGCTATTGGTACTGGGCTGCTCTTTTAGAGGGAAGATAAAGAACCTGGTAGTCAACACTATGAAATAGTGAGGCAGTCACATTGAAGTCTAGTCTTGGTGGAAAACATAGCTTTCTAGACAAGGAGAACTTAGTTTTCTATTGATGGTTGTAGCAGCTGTAGAAAATGGACAGGTCAGATGGACATAAGATACATAACTTTATAGAACAGAAAAAAGAAGGTAATTTAAAGTATTTACACCACACTAGCATCTTGGACTAAGACTAAACTGCGAGGACCTTTGCAACAGAGGCTTTCCCAAAACCAGTGATTTACTATTTAGTCATCTACTGACTGGGATTCTCAAAGAATCAATGTGATTATATATGATGATATAATAATTAAATCATCCTGTGCTGTTTGTTGGTTGTGAAGTATCTTCCAAAACAGTGATAGTTTGGCACATCTACTTTTTAAACAGACAATTCCTCCAGTATTTACAGGCAGATATGTGTCCCAAAATCATGCAAAATGAATCAGTAACTACCCACAGCCTCCTGATTAGAATGCCAAAGCACTTCGTTTTTAGACACTGACTAAAGTTGCTCTGGTATTTGCCACCTTTAAGGGCCTAAAATGTAGACTTATGTAATGAATAGCATAACTGTCAGAGACAACTGCTCTCATCTGCTTGCAATTTAGTTTCTTGCTTGATTGAGCTTCCAGACAGTAGCTACTATTCAGATTTCCTGCTGTTGCTGACATTAGAAGTTATCTTCATTGCTTTTCCTGGAGAACCATGTTGCAGTCTTTGGGAAAGCACCACAGGTTATTCAGGGTTCAAATTGTCTCTAATGTTCAGTTAAATACCTTCCCTTTTGTCATGTGACAGATTTATTCAACCTCTGTGTTATACTTTTTATCTTCTTTTCTTACTTTCTAACGTAAGTGGCTCTTCAATAACTTAAAGATTTCTAGTCCAACGCTTTGAACAAGACTAAGACAGTGAAAGATGTGAAATAGCTCTGAGCAGTAAGAAAACTTCCAGGCCTGCCACTTTTACTCAAGTTGGAAAACAGATCTGCTACTTCTTTTCCCTGGTAATTACATTATCAAATACCCTTTAGTCTTAACAGCATGTCTTCTTTGTAGACGTACCACAGTAATGTTAATATATGTTTCTTAAACTCCTGATCCACCATCAATCTTCAATTTGAAGATCTGAAGAACTGAAACAACAGCTCTGCATGTGTTGTGTGTACATCCTTGGAGGCAGGACTATCTCTGAGGACTCTCAAAGTGTGGTACAAAGCATAGGTTCAAAGCTTTTGTATGTACATTACTACAGGAATAAAAAAAAAAGTATAGCAAGTTAACCAATGTTCATATAAATGTTTTAAAGGCTCAGCTGCCACACAGATCCATCTACCCTTCATGCTGTTTTCCATACTGTCCAGTTCTTGAGTCACAGTATTTTATTTACTGCTTTGAGAACAGGAATAATGTTTCTAAAAAACAGCTTGTGATCATTTAAATAACTTTTTAGTAGCTTTACATCTAAATAATGAATACTAAATTGGATGGCATGAAGTCTATATTTGGAGGGGTAAGGGGTAGCATAATTAGTTGGGGATTTTTCTCTTTCTTATTTCTGTGAGAAACTTACAGCCTCTACTACTCTGGTTTTATGAACCAGATCCTTTATCCATTGACTTTAGTAGCATAGTGTTAAAAATTCTTAAAAAGAAACAAAATAGAAATAAAGCAGATTAATATATCCACAAGGACACTTTCATATGGAGATAGGTGCCAATGAGCATCGTCAGTAAAATTAATGCACAGAAACTTATCAAAAGGCAGCATTAAAAAATGATCAATTTTCAAACCTTAGGAAGAAATTCATAAACAAGTTTCTAGTCCAGGAAAGCATTTGAATTTGCATTTACATTGTCAACCTTCAAAACTGCATCTGATTCTTTACCTGGATGCAGATGTGCTGTGATATATATTAAAGTATCAACGCATAACAATCAGAGCTGAAGTAATTTTAAATTGCAGTGAAAGCAGAAACACAGACTTTGAGATAACTTTTAAAAGTAAAAAAGAGAAGTTCTTTCTGAAGGGTTGTGTTTGTCTGTTCAGCATCTCTGCTATGGTCCTTCAAGGAAGGTCACTGGTCAGAGTTTCCCTCTTAGCCTTCATGAGTTTATAGCCTTTTTGATCAGCTATGGGAAGCTTACTGTGAAAAACAAGCTTAAGTGGGTGAATTTCAAACTTCTAGTTGCCTTTGGATTACCTTTCCATCTCTGAATGAAAGAATTTGTTTCTTTAGAAAAGAAAGTAAGATAAAACACATCGAGGAACAACTTAAAAGAAGATAATAAATTAATGACAGAAATAGCATCAAGAAAGTGCCAAGACAAAGTAGGAATATTTCACTACAAGAGATTCACTTACAGAGACTTTTAATGACAGGCATATTAACTGTGCTGTGTTGAGGGTAAATGCAAATAAATGCATTTACCTTCACTCAGTTCCCTTATATGCTAAAGTGTCCTCCTTTCCTACATGCCTTCCACGTAAGAGGCAGTCCCAGAGGAAGGTGAACAGAGGCAGTCTCTCTCCACAGACCATATGTAGGGTACAGCACCTTCTGGTTGTAGCTACATTTGGTTCTTAGGTTAAATGCTTGCTATCTGCTGTGGCTGTGCAAACAGCACACCTCAGAACAACCCCTGCTTCTGGTAAGAACATTCCCCATATATAACCCAACTTGTGGAAACAGTCCAAGTTTAACTGCATTCCAGACAGGTTTATGGAACAGATTTTCTCACATAATGAATGGTACTTACTTGGGACATTTGAATTGGATGATGCTACTTACACTTCCAGTATTTATGATAAATGGCTAATCCTAGCTCTAGCTTCTGTGTCTGTGATCAAAATGAAAGTTTCTGAATTCCAAATATGAAACTTATTCCTTCTGCAGGCAACCAACTCTAATGAGTACTAGTGTATAGGACTGCTGGTTTGGCATATCTCCATAAAGCATTAATTTCCATAACTTTTACCCTAACTGCCATGTTCCGTGTTTTAACATCTTTCAGGTGCTAGTCTATCTTTCCAAGAATAATATCCACATTAAGTGTAAGAAATTTATTATGAACACTTAAATCGGATGCTAAAAATTAAAGACTTTTTTTCCCAGCTTGACAGGATGAAAAAATGTTTGAATTGGTTTATAGCTCTGAATGGTACATTGTACAATTGTGTAAAAAAAAAAAAAAAAAATCTTTTAACTTTTAAGTGGTATCTTCAAGTTAATAATGGACATGCATGATTTATACAGTGTCTATATAGGACTATGGTTAATATTTAGACTTCCATCAGATACCCTTGTTTCCTCTTCAACTGAAATGAATATAAGCAGTTTCTGGGCAAAAGACAAAAAAAAAATGCTCATGTAATACACACCACAGTGTTTTCATATGTATTGAAAATGTGTGTATTTTTTAAAGTATGTATATTTATATATTATCTATCCCAGCTACTTACAGAGACAAGAAGCTTTTGAAGCCAGTTAAGTTTAATGTCCTCATGAATAAACTGCAAAACTGATTTTTGTTTAAATAAGTGTTTCATAGACTACTCATAATTTATATACACAGATTCATATAATGAATGAGTGCAATTAGACAGACAGCATCTTTTTTTTCTTTCCAAAGGAGGTCACTTTATGTGTGTAGTTGCTTTGTTTATAATGTAATCAAACTATATGGTTATTTTCTGCAGTTTTATTATATAATATTAAAGAATAAAGGCTGTCCTTTTGTTTTAAAGGGCCCTGCTTCTAAGTGTATGTTAAAGGACTCCACTGTGTCAATAACCATATACCATATATTTGTGAGAATAAGAAAATAAATTATGCCACATATGGGGAAATCCCATCAGATTTAAGAATAGCAAGCATTAAAAAGATTTCGCCAGACTATACAGAGCCTCTCCAAGTTTGCTGAGCAGTTAAAACCGTTTTTAATTGTTTAATAGCATTTTAAAGCAACTATGAGAAAGCTCTTTCTAATATAAATTCTGCCCCATTTAATCCTTCTTGACTGATTGTCATTTGCCTTAATGCTACGCATTTTTGCAGTACTGTTTTTAGCATTCTGATTCACTCCAAAACTTCAATTTACTCTTTAAAAGCCTTTTGAAACTTCTCCAAACCAAGAATCCTATGATTTAGCCAGCTCTAGTTGGAGATCTGTCCTTAATATCAAACTTTAATCTCCTTTTTTGCAAATTTTGTAAATTATTGCTTGCACTCTCCTTGGTGAACATGGACAACAGCCGTTCGTTGTCCACTCTAGAAAGGGCATTATACATATTTGAAGGCTGTAATCATGTCCCAGTTCAGTCTTTACTCTAGACTAAACAAGCTCCATTATTTCAACCTTTCCTCATAGGTCATTTTCTGCAACTCTTATCATTTTTATTACTCTTCTCTGGACTCTATCCAGTTTGTTTACATCTTTTGTAATGACTCGAGCCTGGTCTGTGTCCTCCAACAGAACCACATTCTTCCTAATGTAGTTAAGCTCTGCTTTTAAACCAAACAATTAAGACTAAAAGGTTTGATCACAAAGTGACTCAGGTGTAAAACACGTTTGTGTGAGAACTCTCTCTTCCTTACTAGGCCTAAACAAAAATGCTTGTACAATTTTGTTAGCCAAGACAAAAAAAACCCAACTCACAACCTGCATGGTTTGTAACTATGGGAGTGATCAAACTGATTTGGGAAAAATCATGAGCTTTATTTCTGACTACCTCTGTCAGACAGGAGAGAGCCACACAATTTTACATCTTTTTTCTTTGTTTGTTTGTGGAAAATGATTGATATGGTACTCCTGACCTACTGCAATGCTTAGGATCTACTGCTTAAATGCAGACAGAAACTGTCATTGTCCGAATGTTAGAGCAATCACGTTCCTTGTGGTTCCAGAAAGTTAAGCTTTGCTTCTTAAAAAAAAATAAAATTAAAAAAATTCTATT
>WUAM01000143.1:14048603-14060163 GCA_024336885.1 Actenoides hombroni | reverse complement strand
CACTGTTCCATTCAAAAGTCCCTAGTAGTAGGTGGAAAGCTGTGTCCTGGCTTAATGTACAATCATATGCCAAGATCCATACTTAATTCTGATACTGTACTTTATTAGCCTGGTGATTTTTTGATCATCTTGATGTGTCTGCAAAACCAGTACAGCACTGACAGTTACTTAACCAGGTACCCATCTTTTTCTCTGCATACAGTATGGGATTCACCTAGATTCTGACAGCTGAATTTAGCTTTCCAAAGCATGATAACTGTCTGGGCTTTCAGTAATGTGGAGATGTAGTCACTATCAATGAGGTCTTAATCTTGGGTTGAATCCTACCCCTAATCTTATCCTAATTTTGAAGCATTTGCTCCGTGCTTGTTGAGACTTAACCTTGAAAGATATTCTTAAGATGATGAATCTTTTCACTAGAAAAAGAAAGAGAAAAGAAAGCCTTGGAATTTCCCTTCGTTTAGACTAGGGAATCCAGAGGTTATATACCCAGCCAAAACTTCCACCTCTCTCAAGCCCATAAAACTAGAATAGAAAACTCCTGCCAAGTTCTTAGAGCATTTTCGCCTTTCCCTGCTCAGTTAAAACTGTAAAGTTAAGTACAAGTATGGAGGAAAAGTCTAAAGACACTATCTCAGTCATCCACCCCCACAAATATACATAATGATATATTTCACAGCTTCAGTGGAAAGTATCTGTTCATGATGCTTGGGTTGTTTTTTTTCAGTATCATCTAGACAATGATAGTGAATGTTTTTGTGGCTCTTTTGTAAAGTGTATGCCTCCTGTCCCTTTCCTTGTCCATATTTGCACTTCATTGTATCTTGCCACTTGAATGGTGTATGGCATATTCTTACATCTGACGAGCTGATGGGTGGCCTGAAACAGAGGGAATAGATTTGGAGGCCCTGTGTGCAAAATGAAAAAGCAACAAAGGTATCTGAGGACAGTTTGTCTAAAACTATATGCCTCAGTTCCTGTGAAAAAAGATTTCATACAGTTCAACTTTTCTGCTAGCTCAGAATTCTGTACTGCCTTGTTATTTGAAATAAAGCCAAGATTTTCCTTGAATATGGCAGTCAGGAAAGATTTAAATGGCATGTATGCAGGGATGTATTCAAATGTAGTCAGAAGCTTAATGATCAGACAGATTTTTTCCATTACTGTTAATCAGGAGGTAGTGATGCGATCCAGTGATACAACCAGGCAAGCTCACGTGTCTTGTAAGCAAGCATTTTAGTCATACTCTAAACCTTAAAATAATCCTGAATACTCTCCATTTTTAGCAATGAGGCAAAAAAAAAAAAATTAAAAAAAAAAATAATTCCCAAACCTCAAGCTTTTCAGTATTGTCTACCCCATTCTTCATTCCTCAGAGGTTTGGAAAGAGAGACCTACCACCTGCCTGCCAAGCAACATGTCAAGGGATCCTTATCCTTTTTTTCTGACTGCTTGCCAGAAGCTGGGTTAAGAAAAAAAATTAGGCTGAAGACAGCTATGACCCAGTCTTGAAAAACTGCCTCTTGCCAGTAAGATGCTGAGTGACCAAATCTCTCCTATCCTGAGCCCTGCATGTTGCCACCACCGGGCTCAGTGCCTGTGCATTAAATAGGTTTTGCCTATGTATCTCCTTTCTCACAAGCTTATCCTCTGCAATGCTTTTCATCCATAAATAGATGACAGCTGTATATACGACCCAGTCAGCTTTAAAAGAAACAGGCTCTCCATGTACTGGTTTACTCGATGGGAGTAATATTTAGGTTAAGAACAGTGAATCCTTTCGTAGTACTACCAGCAGTCCACAAGATGTCATGCTATGATAAAAATGGCAATTTCTGGGTACCTGGAAAGTCCTGCAGTACTAACCTGCCAGAAACAGCACGGTCTGTTCAGGAGGCTTCAGCCTAAGGTGTTCAGACAAGCAGAAGGCCACCCATGAGCAAGAATGCTCTGAGATCTATTGTAAACCCTTGCTGAGCACCGTGTTGCCAACTTGATTTAATCTCAGAATTACTAAAAGAACATGTGAACAAATGCACCCTCAGGCTCTAACTCCTAGCTCTACAGAAGTTACACTCAGTGGAAAGAAAAGGAATTGCACCAGGTTCCCTATATGAAAACCCAGTTCTGTCATCTATTTTGAATATACTCTATGGTTAGCAAGAGTGGATCACAAATAATCAAACCCAATAAAGTTTATCACAACTCTCAAACCTCTGACTTTATGCAATGAGTACTTCTTTAAATACTTCTAGAAGTTGCTGTTCTTTTAAATAAAAAATACTTACTTTGCTGGTGCACAATTTACTCCTCAGTGCAAAATTAACTTCACCTTTAAAATGATTGTGATGTTTTTCTTTTAGTTAGGTTTGTGCCCTGTGTTGAGGTTTTGTGCCCTTCATACATTTATAAACTTTAAACTAATTTCTAATTTGTTTGTTTGTGTTATTCTAATTTAGAGTTTTATTTCTGGGTTGTAAGAAAACGTTTCTACACTCAGAGCGTAAATACTGGGTGGAATCACCCTTTCTCTAGTGTTTGTGAACAGACGATTTACCAGAGCTCAGGTCATAGAAGTGCTAAAGGAAGCATTTTGTGCTAGTTAAATGGTCTAACTGGACTTCTGGATCAAAATTCCCCATGACACAGTCAATACAATGACTATGAGCATCTGTCCATGCAAACACTCCAAGTCTGACTGCATTTCAGAAAAGTCAAGAACCATCACCAGAGACTTTAGGTAAGATCCATACCAGTTACACATAGTAGGTTGTGACTGTGATTGTGAAGACAGGAAAGAAAATTAATATAGAACCCGTGGCATGAGATTAGAAGATGACTGACAATGCCTTAGGTTCCATACATACCAGCTTTGGTGAAAACTTGAGTAAATAGCAAGAATAAGTTAGTGACAAAGGAAGGAAAAATAACTTCACTGATGGGCATTTAGATGCTTGGCTACACACAAAAAAATTGTATCTTTACACCATTTTAGCAAACTTTGCAAGTTTTTGTTATGCTCTGTTGTTTCTTGGGGTTTTGTTTGGTAATTTCTTAAGGTTTAGAATGTAGAACATGGCAATTGGATGTGAAAGGAGATGAGTAAAGTCTGGGTTCTGTGTTGGGATGAGATACTTAAAAAGCTTATTAAGAAAAAGATATTTTTTTTCTTTAAAAAGAAATATCAAATGTAGTTGACTTTGAATAAAACCAGATACTGAAGAAGAGAAGTAAACGTGAATCAATTACCTCCTCCTCCTTTCTATTGGAAAAAAACTTTCACTAAAAAAATTCGTTCTTTAGCTGAAACTAGCAACTCCATCACCATTGCCAAAAGTGCAAGAACTGCCATTTGGTTTGGCAATAGGCTGGAGCAGAGCAGTGAAAACATGCAGCTGAATTTTGACATTTTGTAGGAAAAAAAAAAAATCAGGTGTAGCTGAACTGTTGTTAGTGTAGTTTTGGATCCATTGCAGTAATCATTGTAATAATTGTCTCAAAAACCCTCACAATATTTGCAACATCACTATATATTATTAAAACGATATTTATTTTCCACCAACTCCAGACTGAAGGGTACCTTACCAACTCAGCATCCTTCACCAAGCTATGGATGATTTTTAAGACCATTAACACCTTTTTTTTTCTTCCTAAATTGTGAGCTGAAGCACTGATGTTAGAGGACATTAGTACTCAGTGGTTTTAGCCAGCTTTTCTTCAGGTAGCTTAGCCATGATCTAATGGTCTTACCAATGAATCTCAGCTTCATTTGGATTTTAGCTGTAGGGTTATTTTTGGCCGTTGATGGGGTGAAAAAAGGGTAGAGGAGTTCTGTTTGGTGTCGTGCTGTATAAAACTCCCTAACCCTACAGTACGCAGCATCTCTAAAGGAGGCCATTGAAATTTGATTGGCAGAGCTTACGTATTCCTTGTTAGATATTCTGAGTTTCTATAGACTGAATACTAATGTAATGAGTGAGTACTAATGTTCTGACTGCTAATGCTTGTTGACACGATCTGCTGTAAAACAAAGGAAATGTAGAAACATTAGAATGCATAATTCTTGACATTTAAAAAAAATATTCTTCTTGTTAAATATCATATGGAATATGACAGGGAGCAATACAGCTTAGAGTGGGCTGTATGCAATTTAAAATGCTGGAAGCACAACATAAGAAGGAGTGTTTGTTAACTAAAATTCAGATTTATTTTTGCAGATATTTGAGGAATAATACCATTCTTGGACCACTTAATTCATTCTGGAGGTAACATTGTACTTATTAACTTCACATCTCTTTTATGTACTTTGAGATGCATAAATATCTCTGCCAGGACTTATTTTCAAGTGTTAAGACGTGCTAAATGTTACAAAGCAATGGGAAATAGAAATGTGTTCCTGAAATGTGAGTAACAGACAGTGGAGGAAAATAGGAAATCAAACAGGGTTAAGTCCTGTTCAGATGAACACTGTTTCAGTAGGCATAGGACTGCAAATGAAAATAACATGTTTTCTCCTACAGACTATCTCTATTTAAAAACAAACAAAAAGCCAACCTACATAGTACTAATTTGCTTCTTCCTTCAGTCCTTAACCCACCCACTAGTCAAAGGAATGTAGTAATTCATTATGAAGGAACAGTTTACATAGAGCAAGGAAAGTCTTTCTCCCTGTCCTGACCTCTTTTGTTTTCCTCCCTCATTCTTTGACCAAAAGTAGTCTATCTTCAACAGACTTCTGCTATTCAAATGCTGTTGATAAGTTTATTTCACATGAGAGAAAATGGGTAAAATTAGCAATCTGCTAATTAAGAAGAAGTTGTGTGCAGTGCCAGGCAGAATGAACCTGGTTGGAAAAGAATAATGATTAAAAAAAATCTGTTGAAATAATTTATATTACACCTTTTATATATTTCTAACTAAATACTCATTAAAAGGAATTAGAGAAGTAACTAACACTTTGAAGAATAGTTCTATCTTTCTAAGGAAAAGAATAAAGTTGAAAATTGAGGACCTCATTATTGGGTTTAGCTTTACTTTTTATGTCAAGGGGGGGACATGTATTGTTTTTTAAGTAATATACCAAATGACCAGTAATGGAGGGAGATCTGCCAGTTTGAGTTGCAGTAAGAAAGGTGCTATTTGTAGGGAGAAGGGGGAACGTACGTAGTGTTTTATTGGACAAACTTTTTATTTGCTGTATTTTGACACACACAAAGCCTGCTCCTTGAGTAATGAGAAGAGAAGCTGGTTTGGTCTCTTCCTGAGTGAGGCAATGCTTATGTGTTTCCCTTTATGCCCATGCTCAGATCAGGTGAGATAGAAATATTAACCTTCCTAAAGCCTTGTCTCCATTACATTTTTAAGCTGCTAAGCCCAAAACTTCATTGTTATGAGGAATGACTAGTTAGGAGAGAGATTATTAGATTCCTGAGAGTAATGTAGTTTAGGAGCCACCTAATACGGAGGGAAAGCTGGCAGTACTGAAAGATGAGTATTGATTGCAAGAGACAGTGTTATTAAACAGAATCTTCAGGGAGCTTATTTCACTTACTGTGCTAGTGAAATTTGCTGAGGATGCAGGGCTAGGACATGTGATCAATATAAAGGACATCTGAGATCTCAAAGACAACTAACATCTAGATGATCATGAAGCCTCAAGGAATAGAACTGGAATAAAATTGATTCATATAAAACGTAATATTCAAGCTGAAAAGTTACTAAGAACAGATGTAAAGTAGGCGCTTTTTGGCTTTCAACAGCTGGAGAGAAGGACATGAAGCAGTGATTCAGTTATCTTGTGAGTATGAGTCATGTCATAGTGCCATGAGATGGTAAATTCAATTTCTCTTTACCTCAGAAGAGGAAGGTACATATAGCATCATTGTAGAAAGGAGAGATAGGAGTTCCTCTGAAGTGCTCTGTAAGATTATGGCCACTGCTAAGAAAGGTGAACTCAGCCTGGAGTAAGCTTGGAAAGGGCTATTACAATGAAGCAGAGAAGAGATCTGAATGTTCTTGTTTAACCACATTCTTATCCAATTTCATTTTTCTTAATACCATCTAAAAATACATCAGTGGAAGGAGAGGTATGTGAGAGAAGGTGCCAATAGGCACCACAAGAAATGGGTGCAAACTCATCAGAATTTACTCTAGCCTGAAAACTAGACAACACTGTACAGTTATCACAGGAGTGAGGTTCCAATCTTCTAACAAGAACAACGACACAAATAGACTGCTTTGTAAGAACAGCATTTAGTGAGCAGTATGTTTAAGCAGTAGAAGCTCAAGCTTCTCCAAATGAATGTTCATAAGAACTTAGTTTATGTTTTTCAGCAGAAAAGTGTTCTGTGCAGAACACTAAACAAAACTTCAATTGCATCGCATTTTCCTTCTGCCCAGATAGCCAAAGGAGATGCTAGGAAGAGACTGAATTAAATGGACAAATAACATTCTTCCAAGTCAGAAGGAAATAGAGTATGTAACTTATAAATTTGACTCGTAATTTACTATACAACGGCCAGGATTATAAGAACGCCTACAGTACATTGCACTGGTGTGTGTACATTCCTAAGGTTTTATTTTTCTGCCTTTCAGACTTCCAAGTTCCATATATATCCAAGTACTTGTCAGCCTGTAAGAAAAATGCTTTGACATCCTGTGCACTTAGTCAGACAAAGCACCTCTAAAATAGTAAAGATGTTAATTGGGTGACCTGGTCACTTAAAAAATACTTTTAACTTTACCAACAAAGATCTGAAACTCAAATTTTCTACCTCGTTGGCTGAAAGCAGTTTTAGCTTGCTTGATGTGTTTTCTTATTACTAGTAACACCCTGCTTTGGGGGTAGTAGGTCATGATCCAGATGCCTGGCCCAAATGATGAAAGGGTTTAGTTTAAAATCAGTTTCTTATCTTCTTGTCATATAAAAAGTTTCTTATCTTTCAGGCGAGAATCCAAAATCCGAAGTACCATTTAGGATCCTCCATTTATTCCTTCTGTGAACCTGCTCCACAGTGTACTCTTCGGAGTTTTATACAGAGGTTTCGGTAAAAGTTTAACTATTAAAACATGGAACAGAGTCAGTAGCAGCACCTGAAAGCACTCAGCTGTCCTGCCTGATGAACAGGGATTTCCTGGGGATTAGTTTGACGTCATCTAACAGAAGCTGAGCTCTGAGCTTCTGTGTTCAGGAGGTGAGGGCTGAGGTGGAGAGGCTGACCTACTCCCCAGTCTAAACCATAAACATTTTTTTTGTCTTTTTTTTTGTTGTTTGTGGGTTTTGTTCTGGTTTTGTCAAGAAAATGCCAACGTTTGGGACTGGGGGGGGAGAAAAGGACCTTAACAAAGATGAGAACTTGTGCTTTAAATGAAGGTGAATGTGTCTATTCCATTAATTATTTTGCCTGAAAATCTTTGTCATAGTTTCTGTCCCAAATATGCTTAGAATCCATTAAAAAGACTCTTGAGCAGTGAACTTTTTCTTAAATGAAATAACTTCTGCAGCCCTATGCATAGCTCAGATGAAACTAGATGATTTAACAGTTCTTTTCTGCATTTGTATTTGGCACTGTTTTATCACTCCCATGTAAGTGAAATTTCAACAGGTGTTGATGTAATTAATTCAATATTTAAACACATTAAAAGATTCTATTTCTTTTGTCTTGTATAAAATCACATTGGGTCACTATTTTGTTACCATATCTTATTCAGCGTAAAAAAATCCCAAACCAATAAACAACTTTTTTACTGAAAGAAAAGCAATCTACAGGAAAATGACCTAATGGCTGTTGGTAGTGAATCAGTAGGACTATGTATTTTCCATTAGTTGCCTCATTTTTTTCATAGGAATAATTAGGATTGGATATTAAATCTAACTTTTACAGTCTCTTTTAACAATGCAACAACTTGAATACCACCCTTCCTATCACTTTTGTGATGGAAAATATCAAGGCCAGGTTCCTTGTCCATCATGAAAATAGGAAGAAATCTTAAAATAATGTTCATTTCACAAGATTCTACACTTGTACTTTAAACTCTTGCTTAGAACAACTGAGAATCAATTAGTAAATGGTTATTCATTAGTGAAAGCCATGTTGTTAGGAAACAAGGGATTATTTTATCTTTTTAGAAGTTTCATGACTCAACAACTCTAGGTGTCCTGACTGCTAGTGAGGATGTCTTGAGAGCTTTTCTTCTGATCTACTCAAGAGTTATTTACTTTATTGCCAAAGGACAGCGTAGTTACTATTTTTGACGGATCAAAAGACAGAGAAATAATGATTCTGCCTGCAGGTAAAAAAAGCTGTGGAGTATTTCACTCCAGTTTGTCATTCCTTCTGTGTAATCATTTTTATTGCTTACTACCTGCCAATCTCTGAATGCTGATGAATTGGAAGAATTAGCCACTCCCAATTTTTTTTTAAAGCAGCAAATGTGCCTTAACTTCAATGTGTGTTGGGAAGTCCCAATCCATAGGGCTGCTGGAAGTTTTGTAAGAAAAGCTTTCCATCTTTAGAAATATGATAATATAGGAGAGACACAAAGAGTTTAAAGGAGACTCCCATTTTAAAAAGAAAAGGGATGTCAAGTTCCACATGATTCCTACAAAGAACTGGCAATAATGAGATAGATGAAAAAGCTGCTGAATTTCTTACGAGGACTACAAATCTGAACACAGTTCGGACCAATGCTTTGGAGCAGACATCTTCCAAACTCCTGGCAAAGGTCCCATTAAATATATGCTATATAAGTGGGTATAATGGTGTATTTTGTATTTTTAAAAGTGTTCTTTGTACAAGAATTGCCAGAATAAATTCCTGATTTCTATAATATTTATTCTCTTATAATTCTGGATATTGTATCATGGAGACATTGACTGAGAAGATCAGTCTAGCATGTATGTTTAAATAAAGGCTGCAGTGACTTTCTTTGGTTCTAAAATGATGCTGTATGGAACTAAAAACCAACAGTAGAACTTGACAACATTATTAAGCAATTCTTTCTTGCAAGTATTCAAATCCCAGTGGGATGAAATGGTATAAGCATCAACACACAGTACTTCTGCTGTGAGGGACCTCTTTTAACAAGTGTAGCTATCAGCCACTCACATTTTGGATACCTGCATGGAACTGTCACCTCTGATGTGCTCAGTGGAGTGAAGCTCTGCTGTAATGAATGTCTGCATCTCCCTGGTGACAAGTGACAGAACAAGAAGAAGTGGCCTGAAGCTGAACCAGGGGAGGTTCAGGCTGGATATCAGGAAGCATTTCTTTCCAGAAAGGGTTGTCAGGCATTGGAATGGGCTGCCCAGGGAGCTGGTGGAGTCACCAGCCCTGGAGGTGTTTAAGAGGCGGTTGCATGTTGTGCTTAAGGACATGGTTTAGTGGTTTTGATAGGGCTAGGAGTAAGGTTGGGCTTGATGATCTTGAAGGTCTCTTCCAGCCGAAAATATTCCATGATTCTAAGAACAAATGTCTGCTCTTCTGTTCAGGTGCTACTTTAAAATATCTTACACAGTTGAAAGCATCTGTTTAATGAAAGCCATAAAATGCTCTAAAATGATACCAAATTTCTTTCTGAGAATTCTTTCACAGTACAAGGCCTGCAGTTTGCACTTTTCTAATTAAAACAAAACAGTAGTGTTTATCTTCTTTTTGACAGCATCCTCAAAGCCATTGCCTCATTCTTATAACCTTCTCCAGTACAGATCAGTGTGGAAACCAAATTTTACACTACCACCTTTCCCTTCTGGTACACATCTAATTCACCTGGTCCTCCCAGAGTAGTAATACGGCCCAGGAGCTCCACTTCAAATGAGATAAGACAGTAAGACAGGCTGCTAAAAACCTCGGTTTAGCTTGGTAGCGCAGCTGGGTTCAAACTGGGTAATGAGAGAGGAACAGGGTGATTGCTATATGACAATTTAGCCCAAGGAAGAAAACAGTTTAAGCCACCACCTTTTAGTCAGTCTCATTTTGAACACACGCAACTGTCACACTGCACTTCAAATGCCTGCAAGATGCTTTCTGGCATCCTCATCCCCCAGTACACCTGCTCTTCTTGCTCTAAGTACCAAAGCTGGTGACATTTGGCTGTGCGGTAGAGCTGACACGGGCCTGGCAACACATCAGTCACCAACACCAGGAAGATGCTGCTAAAGCAGATGCTACTTTCAAAAGAGTCAGAATTTGATTTCTGTGACTCAGTGGAATGGAAAGCAACACCAGAGATGTGAATGCAGGCGCGCTCTCTACATAGCCCTCCAAAGATTATTGTTTTAATGCACATTGAAGAAAGAAGAGACAAAGCAAGGACTAGAAAGACACCACTATGTGTAAGGGTACTTTTCACATCTTCAGCACATTATTCAGTACTTTAGTCTAGATTTAAAACCAGCCTGCTGTTGTAGGATGTGCACCGCATCACCATTAGGGAATAAACTCACCTTGTGAGTGTGTAATTTCTTACTTGGTCTTTTGCTGTTAATTTTTGAGCTGGGTCAGGCTCTTCTCTAGACTAGACAGAGTCTCAGTTCTTGTGTTTCTGGTTGGGAAATTCTCTATGGTTTGAAGTACTAGATCCTTACAGAATACAGATTTACACTATTTTTATTAGATCCTTTACTTGTTTAAGGTTTGTTGTTTTGGTTTTTTTTAATAAATATTCAGAATTCAGAAGATATCTTCTGATATATGAAGAATTCTCTGGATTGTGACCCAAACAGAATTAGCTGTGAAACCTGAACCCCTTCAGCCAATTCCTAGCAAAAGTTAATTCGTTTTTTCACTAAGCCTGGACTTAGGAAAAGCTTGAAAAATGAAGAACAAAGGAAGAAACAAGCAAACAAGGTTTTCCTTTTGGAAAGGACTTGGAAGATAAACTAACAAATCCCCCAATCACTGGTTGCTCATATATATTTTTTCTCTGGAGATTTGTCACATGGAGATGATGTGCTGTGGAAATTCTTTTGAAAGGATATGCATTTCCCTAAAGGATTTTTAATGAGAATTTATTACTCATGAAAGATTCAGGATTGGCAGCACTTCAGTCTTCAGTTAATGATCTTTGTTTATTAACATAAACCACATCACGCTTAACAGGAGTGTAAGTTTCCCAACCAATGCATCAAAGCACGAAAGAATTCTCACCCCTTCAGTCTTATCCCCTGAGGCAGTCTGAGAGGGTGCTGGCTGAAGTTTATATGGTTCTACTCTACAAAAATGAAGTCAGACCCCTTGTACAACATAAGGCTGAAAATCATGGAAATATTTTTTCAGAACCAAAACATCTAACATAAACTAACAGCAAGAAATAGCAGCAGACTGATATTACTTCTCATAGTGTTTATTCCTTCCATGCAAATCTTTTCAGGGTATCAGAAGATTTTTGCTTAGTCCTAATCCTAATTATTCTTAAATTCTGAAGTAACATTCATGCAAAGTCCTGATTCCACATCCTGTTAGTAAATTATCACCTCCTGAAACCCAATTAATTTGCAAGAGGCTATAGGCAACTGGGCCTGCAAACCAGAGATCCCAAAAACACACTACTAGGCCATCTC